>CM030375.1:13485583-14067605 GCA_003604175.2 Clonorchis sinensis
CCATTTTTCGAAACAATGCATCGATTAAACATATCACCTCTAGAGCGGTCCCATATATTAAAATACGTCAATGAAAAAATCCGGAAAAAATATAACAATAATTCCCAACTCATTGGAAAGTAATCTACGAAATCAATTACCTTTCTTTTTACCGTAGCGAAATACGCGCATTTGCAAACAAATTTGGTTGTGCGGAAGGCTCAGCTGGAACCCAAATAAATCCCTCGTTCAAGATGCTTTTAGCGAATGAATGTGTTGCTCCAGGCCGCCCCATGTTTCTGCTGACACGGTATTCCAGATATTGCAATACATGTATAGACGTGATATGCTACTCATAAGGTTGCTGAAAACTCTTACTCGAAAACACCATAAACGAGAGATTCAGCTCGGTTCAAGATGAGTCTAACAAATTGGTTTGCAAATAAACGTGTTTCACCAGTCTTATCAATGTTGTTTACTTTTCTGATGAACCCCTTGACATGTAGACTCTGGCTAATACTAGGTGTAGGTTTATGTTGGGAAACTCCTGGGCTCCGTCCAGATTGTCGCTGTGATCATATGTTTCAACAAGAAGTGAGCTCAATTGTCTGTGTTTGTGACGCCCTTAAGCAATTTCCAACGAACTATTAGTTTACCATATACACTCCAAAACATATTTTTGGTTTATCGTAGTAATCTAATTTAGTTTTCTGTTTTTATTATTTTATTTATTTATTCATTCATTATTTGTTTGTTTGATTATTATATATTATATATTAATTATTTATTTATTTCATTTTATGTCTTACTTCAAAGTTCAAAAATGCACCTTTGTAGTTCTCCTAAACCAACACAAATATGCGGTGACATCTGAAGTGGGAGCAGGTTTAACAGAACAACGTAACAAAAGAACTCGACCTACCATTGCACTCGATATGGTGCGCCGAACAGTCTCTGCGTGGCTCACATCCAACATGCGGTGTTTCATATCAGTTCGGAATGTCTTCAGCCATCTGTCGATGAAGCTCTGTCTGTCGTTCTCAAAATGTTCCATCGCCCCGGCGACGGAATCTTCCATGGCTTGCAACTCCACAGCCAGGTCTTCCAGACGCGTTTTGTATTGTTTTATCTCCTCAACAGCAAAATCGCCTCCGTCGTTGAATGGTCTAAAAAACGCGGGAGAAAGAGAGAAAATACCTAATGAGTTGACTGTTTTTCAAACGGGGGAAATATCAGCAGCAAGTACTACAATACTTTTCCTCCTTCAAACACATTGTGAGGATACCAGATCATTCCTTCGAGTAGAGTGTCTTCCGGTCAGAAGAATACGTTTTTAGAGCTGTATCTTACATTTCTCTGTTTCGTTTTTCGTACGTTCCTAACCTCATTTTGCTAGCTAGCAAAAGACGTGCACGCCAGTCATGAAAATAATCAACTTGGACAGTAGTATCTGCAGTCATACATGATGAAAATCCTGCGTGTGCACTCCCGGCCCGGATCATGCGAGTTACAATGTGTCAGTAATGGCCAATAGTTTATGGAAGACCACTGGAAGGATAGCGACAAGTTCGTTGAAATGTCCTGCTACCGTCACATTCCAAAACGCTATTTACCAAAGTATTTGCATTTATTGGCATTTAGTGATGGTTGTTCAACAACCAGTTAGGAGTAGCTGTGAGGAGGGATTGAAGCAAGAAAGAGCTCACATGTGTATGTGACACCTTGAACTGCAATCCTCCGGGTTAACCGACCTATTCCTTTAAGCGTGTGTCACGTTCCCCTCAGTTAATTCCGTCTTGACTTGCTACAACTAGGCTGAGTTGTGTCGAGGTGAATAGGATTATCCACGGACATTTTGATGGAAGAATGATCTTCATTCTAACCCTATTGATTGAGCGTGATACTGCTACTGCCGCAGTGAACCTAGTACCCAAACAGGAGCACACTCGTAAAGGTCATCGGCTCGGACACTAACATAACTGAAGGATAGGTGTGAACGGCGCTGTAACTTGTAACACGAGCCAAGGCAATTTGAAATTCATGAGCAGATCTGATTCAATCATAAGATGACCGCGACCAGCTAGTCTTGCAATAAGTGCACGGACAGGTGGCTGTATTGTTTCCGTTGGTTTTGCCATGAACCATCAATTTGTACCTATCTTCTTCACAGAGCAAGGATATTCTGACGCAAAAGTTCGATTGGAACCCATTTCGCACTGTCCCATTTTTATGCACGAGGTACAAATCCACCTAGTACTGTATGCTTATCAAACGTTAAGTTCCATTGAGTTTGTGGGAGCTCCCAAAAGCCCCTGTTGCTGGAAATGTCAAAAAGATATCTGGACACGTGAATTCAACAAACACATGCGGTTTAAATTGAAACATCAATAGGAAGTCTCGTTCAGTGTTTTCGTTTCAGACAGAGATTTAGCAACCCAATGCGAAGGCAGACTGTGCGTTCTGAAGTAGAGAACTGAGCTTGCAAGACACTCTTCTGGCAACGCTAGCACACGAGTCCGATTCCCATACGTGACGCCTGTAGTTTCACTTCCATTGTGTTTATCCGAATTCTAATAGGGGGCTTATACCTCCCCGTTCAGTTTGTAACATTAGCGTCAATCTTAACACGTGGACTCTACACAAAGCGGTAACAATCTCGTCCAAGTATGTATTCACATCTGATGGTGGAGCATTTGGAAGAGACTCCAGCAGACGATTCTGGTAAACCCGTTTGACAAACTGCGGTAGGTTCGCGATGTCCTCCTGATCGACGATTGATCACTCTAGCATTTCTGTTTTAAACTTTATAGTTGATAGTGAATTTTTGGAATAGGGGGTTTGCCGTACACCCAACAATGCGAGGTGTAGCGATCACTCCCTTGTTCCTTCAACCAACTTCAGCTAATTCGTCCAGTACAGGACGTCAGCATCACTAGGTCAGGCGTCGTAAGCACCAAAATCACGTGATCAAGTCCTCTGCTACTCGCAAGTTTTGACTGACAGCATGTACACTGAATTTCCCTATCCATTTTGTTCACGCGACTACCAACTGCGTCACGTGCCATGCTCACGACCTTCAGCCACATCAGATCAAGCTGTGTCCACGTTTGTGCAACTGTCAAACAACGATGGACACCTCTTCTTCACATTGCACGCAATAAATAGGCATGCACTTCGGCCCAAAACAGACACGCGGGCGCACAGTACAGGAAGTCAACCGAGCTCCACAAGTTTCTACAGCTAACCGCGGAACAGGCGTAGCAGCTATACTGCAGAGAAGACACGTCCCGCGTCCGGAACTTCAATCAGAAACTCTCAACAGTTTTCCTCAAACGACAAGTCATTTTTGGCTTATTCCACTTCTCGCATTGTATCTACATTTATCAGTGAAACCAAACTATTGTATTCATCATCATTCTGGTAGAACAGACATTTGTTAGTGCCTGTTACCTTCTGATAACCAACTTCAAGGCGTTACAAATAGAGAGCCTACACATACATACACATACATACACATACATACATATATACATACATGCATACATTAATACATGGGGTGACATTCGTACAAAACAATGGACGAATGCTGAAGGACGGCAATGGCTCAAAGTCCAGGACCATAGTTGACAGCTTCACTTTAGTCTTGGACCTGTCTCTATCTGTACACTAGAGCAAAACTAGTTAAGAACAGTCAGCGCTCAAAGCCAAGAGTTCTCATGTCCGATTTGGTATCCAAGCTCCCAATAGGATTATCAAAAGAACAGGATGAAGCCACTGATCTTTTGCATATAAAGACTTCACAAAAGGACATCCATGTGGAAAATTGAAGCAGTTCTGAGTGAGTGGTAGCTGTGCTTAGACATTCTGCAACACCCTAGTGTCCTCCAAAAACATCGATTGATTTTGTCCAAGTCGAACACCCCAATAAATAAGGACTTTCTTTTTACGACCAGATAAACTTTCACCTCACTGTTCGACGTCACATTATTGGCTGATTTATAGCATGCGAAACAGCAGCTGATGAGCATAGAATTGTACGATTAAACTTCCTCACCCTCCGCAAAGTTTCCCATTTTTTCTGTGACACAGGCGTAGCGGAACATCTTTTAGGTCCTCATATCCAAGTTTCTATATCTGTCTCCAAGTACTGAAAACATCTTGGTATCCCTCTGCGCCTCACTCTTATAAAAGTGTGTAGTTTCCTTTCCCATGGAGAACGTTAGAATCTGAAATCTTTGGAACTACAGATAATCCACATAATCTCGTGTTGTTGAAATAATCATTTTCACTGGACTAGGTTATCGTCCTCTGAGAGGACTAGTCAACTTCCGGATTTCGTTCATCGTAACCTCTGTTAGCGTGGTAACTGACCTAACTGAGGACGTCAGCAATATCTGCTACCGGCACGGTCAAGGGCCTGTTTTCGAGGACTGGTTACGTCTCCTCTGGTTTTAACGTGTTGTGGTTGCCCTAAAATCGTAGACTTCAAAATCAAGGAAGACAGAAGATTATATGCACTACTGTCTCTATATATATATATAGTATATCTGCGATATTTGAGATATCGCGATACATGTATATACGTATTGCACTACTCGTGTATCGCGATATCTCGAATATCGTAGCAACTGAAACATGAGGCGGCCCGGTGCAGCACATTCAGTTGCCTGGGAACATCACAAAAGTGAGATTAAGCTGGGTTCCAGGTGATTCTCTAGAAAAACCAAATTGATTTGCAAATGACTGTATTTCGCGGAAGACAACTTATCTTCTGGGCCCACATTAGTAAGTAGGGTATTTTCCACGGGCAACGGACAAGTTGAAAAAACGTCGGAGATCAGGAAAATAGACGCGTAGGCGATTAACTTGGGGAAATGGACCGGTTTGAAATGTGATTAGTATTCAGTCACATTTTCTCTTTATATTTCATTATCGAAACCGGAACCTTATAACCAACGAATATACAAGTTGGAATAAACTTCGAGAGACATTGCAGTAAAATGGCTCTCTGCAAGTAGGCCTTTCGGGTTCATGGTACTGGCCTACATTTCCGTTATCTGGCTCTGAGGAAGTTTCTTCTTCACTGAGGAATTTCATCAGTATCCCCAAGAGGGCTCAAAAGTATTTCAAAATGCGAGATATTTCCTATTAGGATGTTTTACTGTGTTGCTTTAGAACGTAGCAGTGTTGCGGAAGTCCATGTTTTTTTATTGTCCATTTTTGGCTCAACCGGCGGTTGGATTTCATGGTGATCGAGAACTAAAATTTATTTGCCGGCTTTCCGGTCTGACCTCAGTTCGACTCAAAGCACAAATTGAGTGACACTTTCAACTAAGCAAGACTGGCTGTTACTTTCTGAACTACCACAAGGACAAGAAAATCGCTAAGAGTTCAAACCTACCGTAGTTTGCCAATCAGGTTTAAGTTGGAAGCGTTCAAGGTCCTTGTCAGCGTCTCCAGGTTCTGCCGTGTGTCTCGGAGCACTTGACGGACATTATTCATATGTACCTGTGTAATTCCCTCCACGGTATCTCGCAAGGTTTCCAGCCTGTCAGCAGTGAGAGAGACGGAAAAAGACATTGAACCGTGATTCATCGTAGGCTTGTGTTATCACTTTATTGTTGAGTCCTATAGATAGATAGATAGATAGATAGATAGATAGATAGATAGATGGATAGATAGATAGATGGATAGATAGATAGATGGATAGATAGATAGATGGATAGATAGATAGATGGATAGATAGATAGATGGATAGATAGATAGATGGATAGATAGATAGATGGATAGATAGATAGATAGATGGATAGATAGATAGATAGATAGATAGATAGATAGATAGATAGATAGATAGATAGATAGATAGATAGATAGATAGATAGATAGATAGATAGATAGATAGATAGATAGATAGATAGATAGATAGATAGATAGATAGATAGATAGATAGATAGATAGATAGATAGATAGATAGATAGATAGATAGATAGATAGATAGATAGATAGATAGATAGATAGATAGATAGATAGATAGATAGATAGATAGATAGATAGATAGATAGATAGATAGATAGATAGATAGATAGATAGATAGATAGATAGATAGATAGATAGATAGATAGATAGATAGATAGATAGATAGATAGATAGATAGATAGATAGATAGATAGATAGATAGATAGATAGATAGATAGATAGATAGATAGATAGATAGATAGATAGATAGATAGATAGATAGATAGATAGATAGATAGATAGATAGATAGATAGATAGATAGATAGATAGATAGATAGATAGATAGATAGATAGATAGATAGATAGATAGATAGATAGATAGATAGATAGATAGATAGATAGATAGATAGATAGATAGATAGATAGATAGATAGATAGATAGATAGATAGATAGATAGATAGATAGATAGATAGATAGATAGATAGATAGATAGATAGATAGATAGATAGATAGATAGATAGATAGATAGATAGATAGATAGATAGATAGATAGATAGATAGATAGATAGATAGATAGATAGATAGATAGATAGATAGATAGATAGATAGATAGATAGATAGATAGATAGATAGATAGATAGATCGTTTTCTCGTAAACTCGGACCGGACAAGGTTTTGCCCTTCGTGTAAGCGAATTCTCGTGGGATATACGTGCCTCCACCAACCTCACTGGAGACCCAAACTGCAATCCGAACTGTCAACTCCTCGGAATGAGAAGATTGTGTAGTTGGCTCTTGGATTCCCTCGCCCTATCTGGTTCAAGCGTGCAACTCTTACTGTTTGGCACCTCTACTAAGGTCGTGTAGAATTAAACTCTTTTGCCGTCAAGTCATCTCAAACTTGATGTTTGGGACGCTCCTCCAATCCTCACTTTTCACGATTTCTTTCAATAACACTCTGATTGAGATTTGCGTAACATGCACACACCCACATAGACTTTTGTGTCACTTGTACTTACGCAATTACGCAAAATATTGGGGAAAAAACGCACCCTAAGAGGTAGTTGTTGGTAGCCGCAACAAGGCGCATATTTGGTAACTTTTTTGCAGTACTTGTTAACTCCCTGGGGTCTAAAAATACTCTACATCCGAGAAACGATCTTTAATACCCTGAATAAAATGGCTGGACGGTCATTCGTTGGACAAATCAATGACCATCCCAGAGCAAATAGGTGCGTAATCTCCTCCGCGACCAATTCCACGAAGAGTAATGAGGCTGCTTTACTCTGCAAACTGGATGAAACGAAGTTAGAAGATGCGATCACGCAACTCTGGAAATTTTTTGGATTACATCCAGCCACTAACAGTCTGGTGCAGAATGAAACACTTTAATCACTTTGATAGAGGAAAAATACAAGCCATGCAAAGCAGAAAAATTCACCTAAAAGGCCGTACAGTCAGCAAAGAGAATGGAAATCAAACATATACCTGAAGACATTTTTTGGAGTATATGAGAAGCGAGAACGTTGTGCGTGTGACCAAGCGTAAGCTAGATACTACTCATATTTAGCAGCCTGGTTCGTATATCTATGTGGAGGATTTGTTGAACACGCTTATTTGCGGTTCTATAAAGCAATCTATAGAAAGTAAACTAATGAATAAGCTAGCATCTAAAAGGCGTTCACTTAGTGTTGAATTCGTTCGCTTTGGTAGCTTCTAGATAAGATCGTGTCGGCTGTCCCCATTACTGATGACAAGAAAGCCACGATAGTTGTTGCGTTTGTTGTGGAGAACAAGATGCTGCCAGTTTATCGTCCCCCCGCCTCTTGTAGCTATTGGTCTCGAATTCGAAAAGGCCATAATGAATGATGCGACGAATTGTGTGACAAGTGGAAGCTACTCTCTCAATCGGTTTCAGGCCGACACAGTTGTCATCCAATAGGCAAATGGGTGGCGAAATGCCGCGAGACAGACAAAGAAAACGGAAAGCAGCATTTTGAAGCAATCTCCCCAAAAGGACGAACAACGTTGGACGTTACTTCCTCAGAACAATACAAACCAGCATGTAGCATGCATGGTGTATTACTTGCAACTACGGTCTCGAATAGGTTACATGGTATAACACCCCGGTACATCAAGCAGAGACTGACGCAACAGTTACATTTACACCACAATCGTTATACCATGTTCCTTATCAAACTGAGCGTGCCTAAGTAAACTCAGACTAAGAAAGTGAATATCCATGTGTGATAAAAATTCCTTTCCTCCGGTAAAACCTAATTTTTCTAGGGTTTCATTTACTGTGAACCATAACTCTCAGGTTCTTGGTATCCTTCTGCCATTCCAGAGTTCAAGAAACTCTAACTTAACGGAACATGTTTCTGTGTTCCTTCAGGAAAACTTAAAGGTAGCTTGCCTTAAATTGCTAAATTTGCAGTAAAACAGAACTATTCAAATGGATGAACAAGTACTTACATTGACAATCGACTAGCCCTGGGCAGCCTAGTATCCATCAGTCCCTTAATTTCTCGCTGCATATTTGTCTCCAGTTCATCTAATCTGGCGTTCAATTCATTAATGACTGTTGAGCGTGTTTTGTCGATTTCCTGCTTCACGTACTCCACATGTAGATCGATACGCTCCTGGTGGAAATGTAGTTCTGTCAGGCGAACGTTGACAATATTCTGTGTAGGTTGAACAAAGAAATTAGCATGGGGCAGTCTACCAGAGGAGTTAATCGGAGTGAAATGAAAAATATGAGCAATATATTCGGAAAAAACTGAATTTATTGCGTCTGAATGGAATGAAAACTCGTGTCGGTTTCGTAAAATATGGCAAATACGACAGTTTATATCAACATGCCAATTTAATCGGTGAAGGTATACGACACTGATCAGGCAAACGCACACTGCTAATGGTGTACGCTGTTCACATTCGTGCAACCGGTAGAGACGAGACCACAAGAACATTTGATGAGCCTCAGTAAGGATGAAAACTCCAACTTGTCTGGACTTTTCGGGAACTATCCACCCCCTTCTTTAAACGAGTAATTATCCTACAAGTATATAAATAATAGTTAGTAGTTAGAATCTACGGAGCAAACACTTTAGTCAGTAACAAAGAGGCACGCTCTTCAGCTTTCTATTGTTGGCAGGAAAAATCCATTACTGATATCTGGAAAAGTAGAGAATTTTGTAAAGTCTACATTTATAGCCTGGAAAAGCTCTTGGCACGTAATCAGATAACGTTCAGTAGGGATTTCATACCATCAGTGTAGCCAGTCTACACTGGAAAGCTGACAGGCCCTGCACAGCTGTTTCATCCTTGTTGGGAATCATCAGCATTGCGCATTTCACGAAACCGTTAGGAAGAGACTGGACCTCAATGTTGCTTGCGTACCGCCGCGATTCACTGAGCTAGGCATCGGCATTGAACAGGGATGTCATGATGTCGATGATGATAATGATGACCTCAAGAAACTCAGAGACCTTCCGGCAGTGGTTTGACACTTAACCGTTTGGCCACGAGTGACTGAACAGTAGTTTGATTAGTTCTCACTTAGACAGGACATAGCGCCATTCATCCTTCAATAACGGAAAACACATCACGTGGTCAAGTATTGACCGGCTCCTCCAGTGACAACTTCTCACACCGCCGATGATATCCAACAAGGATGAAACCATTGTACAATGGTTCTTGGCTTCTCGGCATAGACTGGCTTCACTGACAGAATGAAATATCTATTGACTCTTACCGATTCTATCCACATTACAATGAATCAGATGACAACAGACAGAAAAAACTGCCAACCAGCTGTGGTGCATACTCTTACACACACTTGTGCTGAACACAATCGGATGCTAGTCTGATAGAATACACCAAAACTGCACTTTCACGCATACCCGTGGAATCTGCGTAGCCAGCTCAAGCGTTAAAGTTTTGTGCTTGACTAAAAGTGCTTACGTTGTAGATTGAGCTTTACGCATCACCTAATTGGTGCCTAACAAACAAGTCTAATCTGTGCAACGCTGACTACTATGTACAATTAGTGGAATCACAGTCTGCTTAGGCATTCTCACAATTTGTGCGCAAGAAAAATCGGTGGACATAATCAAAATACACTAACCGACAGTGAATCCCTCTAAAGTGTTTCTGACTTATTTGACACACAAAAAATTCGTTTCCCTCTAATCCATCCGTTTAATACTCTGTACTCCCTTTGACCCCTTTTTGCTTTCAAGTCAAACGAAACCGTGAACGTAGATGTCCATTCTATTCTGACGTGGCCCTTTGAAATTCACTTTGAGACTATGAATTAGGAGCGGAGAATACAGGTGAAAAATGAATCTTCAGTGTGATTACTCCACCTACTTATTGCTAAGAGTACGGCAGCTATACAGCCGCGAATTGACGGAAGCCTCTAAAGACAACGCATACTGGCCGCTGGGTCCAGTGGAGAAGCCTAATCATCGACTGAAGTCTGTTTAGAGAGACTATGAATTAGGAGCGGAGAATACAGGTGAAAAATGAATCTTCAGTGTGATTACTCCACCTACTTATTGCCAAGAGTACGGCAGCTATACAGCCGCGAATTGACGGAAGCCTCTAAAGACAACGCATACTGGCCGCTGGGTCCAGTGGAGAAGCCTAATCATCGACTGAAGTCTGTTTAGAGTAATACACTCATTTGCAACTCAATTTGGTTTTTGCGAGAGACTCACCTGGAACCCAGCTGAATCTCCCGTTTGTGATGTTTTTAGGCAACTGAATGTGCTGCACCAGGCCGCCTCATGTTTCAGTTGCTACGATATTCGAGATATCGCGATACATGTATATACGTAATGCACTGTCGAAGAATTTTCAGCAACCTTATGAGTAGTGCATTGCGTGTATTCTGTTTAGAGTACTTTTCCGACAGGTCAGTTCTGACGATCCCGACTGACATTGGGAGACAGCCGTTCACTTCCGTCACACTTTATTAAGTAGTACTATCCTATTTGTGGATCACTGTCAAGGTTACAGCTGGGTTGTCAAGATCATCTATTTTTTGGAAAACATGCTTATTTTTGTGACTTGTTGTGAAGTACCCTTCACCAATTCTGACGAATTTCAGCGCAGTACTGCCCCTAGTCACGTTTTTGCGGGAAATCATTGCACAAAGTGGACATCTTGTGATTCTTCTGCATTGGGGTACAAACGGTGATGCTTTTCGCCTGCACTGCTCCTGACGACAAAGCGATTACCACTTCCGAAGCGTCCTAATATTATTACTGTGATGAATGGATCTACTCGTGAAGTACTGTATTTAACGATATCGCGTAGGAACAGCCTCAACGTTTTACGAAGAGAACGACCAGCTGCATTGGTGATTCGTGCCTTGAGAAGACAAAGCATAACAGAGAATTTGTTCACTCACCACCAGTAGCCCCTGAGACTGCGATAAAGTGGGTGCGATCAGCTAGTTATCCGATGACTTACAACCGTTTTTTCAACTCTTCCAAAAACGCTCCACTTAAACGCTGATAAGCTTTTCTTAAAGCCAAAAATTCTGATTTGGAGGGGGTTGCCAAACCGGACTCGCCTCTTGAATGCTAAACGCAAAAAATCCTACTCTCGGGATTCTACCACTGGGTGGCGTGACCAAACTTGTGGTTTTCTGCGGGGTAGAAGTTGTACTATTAAAGCCAACCCACCATATCGAAAAGATATCCGATAAAACCAAACAAAGACTACTTACGAACGAAACACTCTAACCAAAACAAACGCTCGGGAACAGAGTTTGATGATCGTTCACGCAGTAGGGTCTAGAAGCAGCGAAGCGAGCGATTACGATAGTTGTAACCGGAACATTCTGGCATAGCCGAAGTGGAGGTCAGAGTCAGCGTTGCATTTGTACTTGTGAAAAGGACCAAAGTTGAGTCTAAGCGCCCGCGGCCACAAGTTATCATCAGCATCATCGACGGCATAACGTCAGTGTTCAACAATGATGCTTCACTCCCCTAAAACCGTGATTTGTTTGAGGGACCTGTTGTTGAAGTGCCCACATCTCCAACCACTGACTCAGATAATCTTAGCAGAAACTGACAACAAGAACGCCATTGAAATCGATGACTAGCCATACCTTGCAGCGTCTCAAACCAGGCGCCGTATGGATCTCGCAGTCCCCATCCAGGAAAGCGAGTAGCACTGCCAGCACCCAAACATTTCGTAATCATTTCACTTCCCTCCGCCATGTCAGGGATCGGCCATTTCTTTGCTTCCGCCACTCTTGATTGAGCACGGAAAACAGCACCTTCTTTGCCAAACGATGGTTCGACATACGCAATACATGGCCTACTCAGCGCAGCTTCTGGTGCTGGAAACATTCTTCAATGGAAGCCTTCGTTGCACAACCAAAAAGCTCGCCTTCTAATTGCCTCGTTACAAATTCGCCGACACCATCCCACACGAGCCATGCTACTGAGATCACGCTTGTCCAACACCTGAAGAGATCACGTGGGCACCGACAACTCTACTGGAATCTGTAGACCACTATACTCGAGTAGCATTCGAATCTCGCAAACTGGAATGTCAACCAAAAGGAATATTACGGGTCCTGAGCCCATAAAATCAAGGAGAAATAAGAGCAGTCTCTGAGAATTATTGGGTATCTAAAACCATACGAAGGTGTTTGGGTTTTCGCATTATGAAAAAGACATCGATCAAAATGGACACGTTTTTATGATCCCTAATATGTAAAAAGGGGGCCCTTACAGAAGGCAAGCTTAACCTGCGAAGTACTCAGCTTCGATTCAATCTTATCTTGTTTCTAGCCCACTGGTTGAGACGGAACACTTGATTTCTTCAAAGACAGGGAGACTTCGAGGTCACCATCACAGCCTACAAATCCTTCCGCACTGTGTACCGAAAATTCGTGTGGAAGTTGGTCAAGAGAAAATTGTGTCGTGTCGAATGGGAAGGCGACAATTGGCATACTGAGTAGTAGTCTACCATTCCGTGATCTTTTTCGTTTAGAACAAATAAAGAGCCAAGCAATGTGATAAGATTGCCTTATTCTTAAAGACCTGGTTTCTCCATATATGAGTGGAAATTACTGTGCAGTTTCGTGCCAGACTGCTCTTTCCACTGTCAGCTCCATCTGTACCTCTGAAAAAGATCTTTATGAACCAGACAGGAAACAGTCGGACAAACATTTGCCATACCCGACTTGATGCTAGCCTTTCCTATTCAAAGACGAAGAAAGTGTGGTTTTGCAACAGCTCATTGGAGCAAGTGAGCACCTGATAGTCCGGTTGAAATGGATGTGAACAGTATCTGTGAGTTACCCAAACCAACCTCGGGCACCAACTTAAGGCACGTACGCATTTGGGGGAATATACCGAATAGTGCAGCGGTCAACTTGACCACATTGGAAGACTACGATCCCCAGGTCTCTTTGGACTACCTTTCTGGTAGGTCTCAATTCTGTACTGAAGTTCCCATCTCCGGCCAATAGCCTTGAGTGGCCTTAGGTGGAACTCAAGTTAAACGCTCAACTAAGAATCGGCAGCATTGCCGGGATACCTTCAAAGTACGTGGTTCTGAGCTAGATTACGAGAACTGGCAAAGTGTGCTTAATCCATAAATAGTAGATAAACGTCCGGATTATAAGCACAGTCTTTCATTTAACGGTAAGTTCTCCCCAAAATTCTGTTCGTCTCCCTTCAGCGAAGAACAAGATTAGACAAAGGGATTCTATCACTTCTGATTAGCAGTCCTGATCTGTTTCGTGATGGGTGAGCAAAAGCCATAATCCTATTTGGTCACTATGCATAACTAGTTATGGATAGGCATCTTGTACTTTCTCATCGTGACCTCACAATTCGCACGGTCTTAGTAAATGAACATTTTTATCAAGTGCATTCAGCCACCGACCTGTGATTCTCACCTCTGTGTTCATTGAAGTGACGGAGAAACGCACAGCGGGGTTTAGTACGACATCTCAAGGAATACGATGTGAAAGATAGTACTATTCCTAGAAGAGGTCGTGTAATATGGTCCTGGCGTTAGCCCAAGAGTGAGCAGTGGTGGACAGCCTGTTGATATCCCGTTTTTCGATTGCATTTTTGACAAAGGTCCGCATCAGTATTTGCCAGTCAAGCTTTTGCACAAAGGATACTCGAATGAATTAGGGATTCGCTGGTTGATGGGACAATGGAGGTCAAGATTCTCAAGCCGCGCTGATGTCACAGCAGGGTTTCACATGAACCAATCCTCGGGCCAGTACCCTTCACAGTCTTTGTCAACAATCCTCCGTCACCTCTTCCTCTCGAGTACCTCATGCAGGTTGATCAGTTGAAAAAGGCAGACTTTACGTGCGAGGATTAAGTGGCTGCTCTGCGAAGTGGTTCGCGCACGCCACGTAACTGTTCTTCCTTCTGGAGAGTGCCAGTTGAAAGCTGTGTTTTAACTAACGGAGGCAACCAACACTTTAAAGTCCATCACACTGGTGCGTACATGCTGGACGAGGTGCATATAGGCAGAAAGACCCCGGAACGATCCCGCTCGGAAGGCGACAGCCGTAAAACCGTTATTCTGGGTTCTGTGCAAACTGTTCAGAAATTTTAAGCCGGCAACATTTTGCATTCATTCCAATTAACATAAAAGGCAACTAAAGCCGGCTAAGCAGGGATCTCAGCTGCCAGAAAAGGCAGAGAAAAAAATGCTCAAAATTTGTGGCAGCTATGTGTCAAGTGTTACAGTCGAGCAGTTCCAAAAAAGTAAACCTTGATACATTGGAATTCAGGACGCTGCATACCGATCTCATTTATGTATGGCATATCCTCTGGGCTGATCTTTGTGAAGAGCTGAACAAATGTTTGAGCAGCGAAGGACAACATCCTCATAGGTCACAGTCTGAACCCGCTTATAACCCAGTGATGATGTCTAGACTAGTAGTCAGTGAATGTCAATGAAACAGCCATAAAGGGCAGATTTACGATGCCAGTTGATCAGTTCCTATTCAAGACACCGGACTTGCTGCAATCACTTGGGTGAGAAATTCTCTGTGACAAATGGTCTGTACAGAGACAGGGAGTGGTACAGCCACAAGAAAACCAAGTCCCCTGCATTCCACCCATCGACCAAGTAACTGAACGACTGACTGTGGAACTACAAAACCTTGAGCATAAAGTGCATTGAGAGCGGCATTAGCACTTCAAAGAAAACGGTAATCAGCTACCCAAAGGAAACATGTTTCCTATCGATAACCTAAAGTCCATGACCAAAGATACATTAATACGGCAGGTGGTAGTATTCCAACTTGAAGCATCACATCATCTGCTGTTTATGCACTTTAATAGTGTGTTTCACGCACTCTCAACTTGTCACACAGAACAATATGACATGTTTTGCATAATAAACGAACGAGACAAACATCATCCGAAAAGAATAGTTCATACATTCGATAAATTTTGATAGTATCGATCAGAGTATGTCAGAGTCACAAGGACGAAGAAGTTCAAATTCCTCTGGACACGCACGCAACTTTTTCGAACTGCAATCGTGCCAATTCCACATGATCACGCAGTCCTACAGGCACACACTGTCAAAGGCCATGCGACATGGTCACTCGGTCAACAATCTGATCAATCTAGATTAACCCCTGTAACAAATTTCATCTATCCAGTTAAAGTCTCGAAAATGGAAGCTTAAATTCACATAATCATCTTGAAAGTTTTCCATGACAGACTGTAACTGTCGTATGACATTATCCGGATAGAAAGAAACATGAAACCACTAAGGGAAAAAACGGTGACTTTTACGGTGCCTGCCTGTCTCTTCCTGTCATAAAAATGGGGAATTTCTAGCTAATTGTTCAGATCCACTACACGTAACGATCACTAAGTACACAATGGTCAGACAGATCAACCAACTGTTCAAGCTAAACTAATTTGTGCTGATCAGTTTTCTTGAGTCTGTGGGGCTCGTTATACCGCTGATTCAACGAATGTCTTGGTTCATGTCTCACGTGGCACCTAATCATCGCAATTTTGCCTGATCTGGAAGACACCATGCAAACACTGCCGCTGGCTTCGTATTCATATAACAGGTCGCTGCAGAGCATCCAGGGTTGACAAGAACCTAGATGTAAAATGTTGCCGAATCTGCTGCTACGCGAACCCAGTTGCCTGATGTTTGCTTTCAGAAGCATTTATCCAGATGCCTCAGTGGTAACTCAGGTGTTGATAGATAGGCCCGGTCTAATAGGAGGTACTCTGTGAGGCGCACATAACGTGTGATCCAAATATTTTAATGGATCCATCTGGCCATTTGACCTCTGTGTTAAGCCATTTTAATCCGTGTTCTTACTAAATGCGTACATGTCGAGGACTCCATAGGTGTTCGCCTCTGATGATGAGATTTTGAAAAGCAATTCTTCGTGTAAATTATTGTATAAAACCGAAATTTATAGAAATGGTCCGACCATCATCAACTTTTAACTACTTATATGTTAATCAGTAGATACGTCACTCACCTCGCGACACCGGTGGCATTGTTCCTCAACTAGACTAATCTGCAGGTCATACTCAGCATTGATTTCTTCTCGTCGTAGAACAAGTTCCTGTTCAACCTCGTTATTTTTCTCCAATTCCCAGGAGTACAAATGAGTAAGAAAATTCTGTGAGAGAATAAATAGACATATTGGGGTTAAGCGGTACGAAAACGGACTTGAGAGCAAATGGATCATTGGGGCATAATGAACATCTAGTTTGGTAACAGACCCTCTGTTTGAGGCGGAAATATATTGGGCATATGACCGCTTATGCGCAATTCTAGCTCGTCAAGCAGGCGGCATCGATCGATATCAAAACTAGCCGCTAGTCAGAAGTGACTCATAGGATCTTTCGTGGTTTGTCCAAAACGAACCTTCCGTATTCCTGGTGTCAGTGGTTTCAACAAAAACGTGCATTAGTCATCAGAATTGAAACGTAAACTACGACGCTGAGTATAGTTTTTCGTGTACGTGTTTTTTTCGTAACCAGAGTACTGGGATGTTACCGATGTCTATGAAGCATACATGGGATTTATGGACACTCACGTTAATGACACAAAAACAAACGATGGGAGAAAATTGCGAGGACGATCTGGGAGTAATTAGTATATTTGTGGTAATGTTAGTAAATTTTTCCATAAAAGTGCTTATATGGTAGACTGTTCACAGTGGACAACTAGATTCATACAATTTTATCGAGATGTTGTATCACTTGTCTGAACTAAGGATTGGTGTGTTCGAGAAATTGAATTTCCGTTCCTTAGCAATATAGGGGTGACAAATTAAGTAGAATTACGAAAAGGAATGAACTTATTCGACTTTGGTTAGTTTAGTACCAACTTACTTCTCGAACAGACTGTTTAACGTGATTTACGACTTCATCAAACCGTATAGCGTGTGTTTCCAAATCACGTTGTTCAAACAAATTGTCTACAATGAGGGGTGTTGCAACATGTTCACACACTTCTTGGGGATCTTCGACGTCTTCGTTTTCTTCCTCTGGCTCGGAGGACAACTCCGGTTGTGACTCACCAGTAGGTATGCCTGAATAGCTGGGATTAGATAGTACTTTCTCCAAAACGGTTTGACCGAAACCGGTGACGTTTCCGTGTAAATGTCTAACCGATTCAACCGCATCCTCCATGGGAAGAACACGGAATGGGATCCACTCCTCTTCGTTCATGCCCCTACTTTCAAAATTGACGTTGCCTCTTGAAGTCGATGAATTTGAGCCTTTATTTGAATGCAAGATGCAGCCGTTATGCAGACATTTCCTGGCCCGTCGGATTAAAAATGTTGCACTTTTCGGGTGTTCGTTTTGATCAGTAGTTTGTTCGTCCTGTGCAGGCATGAAAAAGGTGCGAAACAAAAGTATCACAAATAGGCAAACCAAAGAAGTATGCATATGTATTTTTCTCTTTTTCGAATCGGTCACGGTGGTCAATGCCGTGGATTTATTAACCGCATGTAATGTAGATTTTACGAAAAATCACAGTTACTTATCCCCCAATCAACGCAGCTCTCTTGATAAACTACTTGCTTTTTAATAAGGCCTCAGAAATCATATTGATCATATTGATGAGATGTTCCTGTAAAGAGTTGAGCTATAAAGTCGAGCTTGATAGAGCCCACTAACCGGAAGATCCGTGGTTCGAACCCAACCACGGCACTTCAACTACTGTTGTGTAGGTTTAAGAAAGCTAGTAGCACAACATCGCTCGTGCTTAATCCGAGTGCTATGATAGGATTATGACCATCGGGTAAGGAGTGGATCACAACTAAGACCGTCGTTTGTTGTGAAAAGCTCATGTAGAGCCAGACATTACATGAAAGGTTAATAGGTGGGCAGACCAGTGCAATTTTTTGCACTTCTAGTATCCAAAAACTACTGGAGGCAAAGATGAGCACGGAACACCAGGTATTTTGTCATTCGTGTGTAGATACCCTGCGTTCTATGGACCACTTTGAAATTATGGATAACGGTTAGTTTTGTCGGCAAATGTTTTTTTATCATTCTCTTGGGTACTTCTATTGATGATTTATTTCTGATATAAGTGCTCTCCTATTTCATGATATGAGGGGTGATGGTTGAGAACACTGTAAATACGGGTTAGTTAGCGCAACCGAGTTGGTAAATTTGAGCCACTGTTGCTCCGCCATGAGCTCACTGTGACTCTCAGGTCCCAGAGAGGTCGACGGTGCGATTTCGTTGCACTCCGGATTTGAAGTAGTGGCTTGTTGGACCGAAAAACTATCATAGCTGTAATCTGCGGAAATGCATACTAGTAGCTTGCGTGTGAGTGGTTCGCGGATCTCAAGGTTGGCCTGTTTAGCTCTAGCGTATTTGAATATTGCAGGACATGTTGCACATATCCGTTCCGTAATGCAGTAAAATTAAAATCAGGAATGTTGGAACAACCGACTGGGGTCATTTTTAATAGACCTGCGGTACTCTAATTAAAATTCCATAAATATAATGCGTAAAAATACCGGGACAGGACTTCAAGTGAAGAGGTACGATGAAGCACAAAACGAAATGTACTTCCAAAATCGTACGCGGACTTTGCAACCCTGCCATCGTTTATTATTCTGTAGTCGAATGGCCTTTACAGAATATGGTGTCAGTCACAACAAAGCATTGTTGTGTCTCGGCCTGAAATCTAGTTTTGCCCGTCTGGAACCAGAAACCGAATGGATGAGAAGCTCCTATCATTTGAAATGTCTGTGAACGATAAACCATCAATGTAAGGACCTCCAGAAGCCGGCTTTCAAGATGTTAACGCCTAATTCACTTTTAGCAAGTCGTGAGCTAGAGAAAGGGCGACACCGTAATGCACTGAGCCCCCATAGATGCATAGGAAAGAGTGTACCGAACTGAGCCGCTCACCACCGCTTTATCGCCTCATACCGGGAGTTTTTAGTCTCTATTTACTCAAACCTTCATGAAAGCATCAGCACGTTTGACCTCAGGGCTCAGTCCAACAATGTATACTACAATCGATTAGCATTAGTCATGTGTCATCCGCTGTAGCTTCTCGGTTTCTTGTCTCAACCATAGTGAGTGATTCACTAGATGTTTAAGAAACGAAAGTCCGTTGTATCGAAGTTTTCAAGGATCGTCACGTATCACGCCATTACTGAGGAGCTACCGGAATTCACTCTATAGATTCTGCTTTCCAAGGTTCACCCTGGACACTTTGAAAACTAAGGTTTTATTAGATCCTCGCTCGCCATTAACAAATCATCATCATTATCGTCAGCTGTAAGAACCGTGTACTTGTCGTATGAATTGGTTTTAATGAATATTTTTCGTTTTTCATGTTATTTGTATGGTCCTAGAATATATCGACCCATCTTTAATGAAAACGGTTTAAATGAGGGACTTGCTTAACTGAGCCTCTCAGACTGATGAATGTTTATAAACGGTTGAACCCATTGCCACGTGTTCCACTAGAATGCCCCAACTTAGGACTCACCGTGCTAGACTCCGATTGCCCATCGCCAACTTTCTCAACTCCAAAGAATCGCATACAGGCCTCTTCGTATGCCGAAATGGCACCTGTAACATCTGGACCATATGTATCCAAAATGGCCAGTTGCTGTCGTTTGTTCTTCCCATGACTGCAATGTGGTGAGATACAAGTAAACAGGACTGTTTGCGAAACAGTTTTCGAATAGATAAAAAATCTTAATTCCACTATGTAGGGGGCAACTCCGACTTGTGTGTGAGTTGAATCAGACAAGTTATTAGGGCTGTCAGGCTGCAAAGTCTAACGTGCACCGATTAAATGTGAGAGAGTTTTGCTGCAATCTGTCCAACTTTAAGTTAGCCAAGTTCCTGATGGGAAATCAATAGAAGGAAACTGAAGTATCGAGACACGCTGCCCATTAAGATCCTGGAAGCCCTGAAACAGCCCCGAGAAGAGCGAAACCGTTCGTACATTGTCGAAGAGTCCACTAACAGACAAGAAGTTATACTATGCTGTCTCGAATATCGTGCTAACTGGAACATGGGAATTCCTTTGTGCAGCACATTCGGTTGAAGAAAAACATAAGCGGGCGATTCAAATGGGATTCAGTTGGGCCTCCCGCTGAAACCATAAACGTTTGCAAACGAGTGATTGTTGTGAATGCTCCTCTTCTTTTTGGACTCTTTTGGGTTTAGAACATTTCAAGGGTCTACAAGAAACTCGGTACTGGCGAACCACAACATGGGTAGGACAGCTCACAACTCGGTGTGACCGTCAAGAGCAAGGTGATTTCATGTGCTTGAAAATAACGTTTTGAACTGACTGAGGAAAAGTGATGTTGTGGTGATCACAACCGGTACAAACATTTTGGAAACTAAAAGAACCATCAGATAATTATGTTGCTGGATAACAGCTGATCTCCAACCGTAGCGAGGACAACAAAGGAAATCCGAAGATCCGTTTCGTCCTGAAAAATTTAGCATTTCAATTCAATTCAATTTATCAGCTATAAACCGTTTATCATAGGCACGGCGGTTCCAGCTGCTACAGTTTCCATCATCGAAAAACGGGAGTGTATGGGACATACAGCCAAGTCTCGGTGGCACTAGCACATCTGGTTAGTTCGGAAACTGGGTGGTTACGCACTGAAGGCGATAGCTTTAATCCACGAGCGCCACTGACTGCGCGATCGGGTCATTTTACCCAATTTCACTGACCATTGGTGAGTTGAGTCCCAGGGTTCCTATCCAGGAAGGCGGCAGTTGCCGACTAGACTAATTTTACTGGTTAGTGTTTTTGTTATATCTGACTGCTGTAGCCGCTCCAGTGCCTAGTGCCGGAAAAAGACTCGCCGACAAGGAACACAACAGCTTTATTGCGAACAAGCGAGTGCGATTGCGAAATTACAACGGCCTCACGCTATTTTATTGAGGGGTATTGTCGGATCTTGGTCCAACACTGTCTCGCGCTGCATGCTGAGGGAACGTAGTCTGACCTCGATCCAATGCTGACTCTTGCTGTCTGACTTTGATTCAGGGCTGTCTGGTTGCCGTATAGTAGAGTTGAGGTTCTCAGTAGATTCCGGGCATTCCGTGGTTACTTTCAGGAATCTGGTCTTCTTCCTGATAGTTTTCGTACTTCATTTCCAGGTCATACACTATCCACCTCTCGGTCGCTTCCATTCAGCACAGGACTGGGCAAAAAGAGCTCTGTGGAACTGGCGTTCTTTTGTCATACCTGCTTCTTCTGCATGCAACCGCATCGGTATTAGGTTTGCCGTGCCCACGAAGGTCAAATAGTCCCAAGAAGGACGAAACCGGTCGTGGATTGTTGAGGAGTTTTCAGCAACCTTGTGAATAGTTTCCTTTATGAAAATCAGATTATGTCTCCCCAATTAAATTAGACAACTTGAAGAATCCATCTACTATGGCCTAATTTGTCAAGTTTCGATCAAGGCAGACTACTTCCTAGAAAGGTGGGATAATCTCCTTTCCTTATAATGAAATCTCTTGGTTGATTAGTGATTCAGCTCACTTGTGCAGTCAAAAGTACCACGAACTTTGCACCTGCAAAAACTACTCCCCAAAAGGTCTGAAAAGTCCGCGAAACAGATTGCACACAGTGAAATAGAAGGACTGTGGGGGTAAACCCAGCTTTTGTTAGAATTCACTAGTGGCGCATTTCTTCAGCTAAACCGAGGACTGAATTCCAGTTGGATGATAAGCAATGTTGGAGCACCAGCGAAAAGTCTGTCGGATATTCGGCACCAACTAGCCGCACAAACGTTTCAAATTTTCCCTGGTGTTATTGGTTGTGTAGTGTTGGGGATTTGCTCACTTTTTAATATCACTTCAGTTTTGCCTCTACCAAAAGCGAAGAAGCTCCCGTCCTTTCCCTAATTTAGTTATCGTTCGAGGGGTCAGAGGATAGCTGAATGAAAGCCTGTGGCAAAACAGTGTATATGCTCGTCAGATTTGAGCACAATTCCATCACCTGACCGACTAGCGTGGTTCAAAGATGTGATCTCCACTAAGACAATAGTCCACTAGACAACCCTGCCCGGCTCTAGTTCATATCGAAACAGACTAGTTATCAGTATGTCAGTAAGTCCGGCAAAATTGTCGCCTCACTGTAGCACTCACATGGAATTTAGCTGATTGAATAGCTGGTCTACCTTCTCCATTCTTTTATCCACCTGTTCAACGGTTGGAGATTTACGGACTCGCTCAATGGCCGATTCGAGCTCAGCCAATTTGCTTTGGACGCGCTCAGATCCGTTCTTGCGTTCCATCTTAATTCGCTGAAGCAGACGAGCGTGTATGGCCTCAAATGGCTTGACTCCAAACGCTTGCCAGAATTCAGCAAGAAGCTCGCAAAAGTGATGAATCGGTTGGACCAGCGCTTCTTGGTGAGTAATACAGGACTGCGAAAATGATTTCTGAAGAAAAGGAGTTGAGAAGAAATTACACATTCATCTGAATCGTCAGTCATACAGTAATCGTGGTGATGTCTGCGTATATGGTAGGTTTCAGAAAGAACATCTAGAAAGTGCTTGGCTAATTATTTCATCCGATACACTGGAAGAGCGGCCTTAGAAAAGGCCAGTTCAGCAGATGGTTAACCAGGTGTTCTAATGCCCTTTCCGACACCTTTTAGCCAGTGTCCCACGAGATACCTAGCCACGTCAAAGGTATTAGCCCTTCGTACGAGGCAACCGCAAACGGAGGGGTGAGTAGTGTTCCCGTTGAACGGGAAATCCCACTGATTATCCGGCAGATTATATGGCAGATTTATATTCCCATCACTGATTTGGTGAGGGGACTGAACATTCCGATTTTGAACCAAAGGATAAAGCCAATATAGCTGAGATCGTCCATTTAGGGCACTTTTAAAAGTTTTACCCCCTTCAATTTCCACCTCAATATCTTAAACGCTTGAAGTTTTCTTGTTTGACGCTTTGAGAGGATGTGGACTTGTACATTTGCTTATGATAGCGCAAAACTGAACAAGAAAACAGCAGTTGAATAGTTTATCGATTTCACATGACTGTAGTTAGCGAGTAGTCAACCGGCTTTTTCTGTGTGACTATGGTTGGTTTATTCCGAGAAATTTGGTAAGCGGCATGCTGTCGATCCTGTCGGTAAACGATTCTCTCGGGGTTGGCCAAGTTCGCCTGAGCTTCTGAACAAACCGCTTTGGTTTGCACAAAACCGGACACTGCAGATGAGCTGGGATGATCTCAAAAGTTGCCAAGAGATTTATTCGGAGTTATGATACAGGCTAGGTGAATCGGAAAGCTAATTCCGGGTTCACAGTGTGCCTTGTGTTGAAAGGATGCTGGAAATTGCCACCATGACTATGGATCGAAGCTCTGCTGGAACTGGTTCTGAATGCCTTGGTAGCCATTGTATAATGCCAAGTACGTTATTCAAACCTAGCCAGGTCATTCTTGTCCGGAGGCCAGCCACCCCTAATAGCCGAAAAGCACGTCAATTGAACAAATGTCACGTGCGGGCTACGGACCAAACGGAGGCATGATCTGACTGATCACACTTCCAGCCAATCTGTATCGAGCATCTTTTGCTCGACGTTTCTCGCTCCCTCTAACGGAGATTCTAGCACGACCTTGTGGAACATTCTGTGATTACCCTACAAATACACTTGTAATAATCTTCCTTTATCTCCATAAAGAGTTGTCTGAAGCTACGGTGCCTTTTGACATCAAACCTTAGTGGATGGAGCAGGAAGCCAAGGACCGACACGGAGTTGCACGACTGCTAGGCAAGGCACAACAATTATAAAGGAGCTCGTTAGCAAGAGAATGTAAACAGCAAAGTGAATGAACGCCTTGTCAACAAAAACCATAGAGTGAGCAAGAAGTTAGATTTAAGAATCATCTGTAGTGTGCATAGCCTGCATTCTAGAGGCCCTGGATTTGGCAACAATTAAAGCCACCGCAACTTGTCTTCGGAATTCGATCTTGTGAAAACAAGAGCAGTTTGTCCAGAAGCTCAGGTGAGATTGGCCAAGCTGAGAGAATGGCTTGCCGACCGGCGTGACAACATGCCGGCTACCAGTTAGCCCATAATAAACCAGTGATTACCACTGGCTGACTATAACTACGTAAAATCGATGAAGTTCCTGTTTTGTTGTACGTCATAACGCAAGAGGATATACGAGTCTCAGGACGATTTTGCCAAAAATACCTTTATTTGCCGTCTGGTTTTTCAACGTTTGGCAAGTTGAAGTCTGGCGCATTTTTCTATGAACATTGATCAGTCTTTATTAGTTGGAAAGAAAAAGCCACTTTAGCTAGAAAAGGCTGGTCGTACGTAATCCAGTGATGGATGCGTTTCTTGGAGGTAGTTTTGACAGTCCAGTACCGGAAAGCGATTCTCAACTAGAGAAGGTAAAGATGAGGGAAGACTGACAGTGCTCCTCAAGATCTAATGGAGGGGGCTCTTTGCGGATGAAGTCTTCTTCTAAAATTCCGTCTGTAGTGCCGTTCAGGCACTAAAGCATTCGTGGGAACGCAAATAGTAACAAGATTACTGCAAAATAACCGGCGTATCAAAATAACAATCTGGGACAAATGAACTGTACACTCTCATCAGTATCACCGGAAAAACTCACGTCAAGAAAATTCAAGTTATTCTCAAAGCCTCTTTGTAACTCCCCTATGATCGGGATGCATTGTGTTTCGAGAAGCTTCGACGCTTCTTCCGGAGAGTCGAACAGCTCGCTCTCAATCATGTGGTCCTGAATAGACAAAACGGGTTAAGCGGCATTTCCGTAAGTTTGGAGCACAATATCATTTAGGGTTGTAAGAGAAAAGGTCAACTACTAAGGTATTTGAGATCATTAACAAATCGCCGTCTAACTCCATTGATGACCCAAAATTTACATAAAATTATCCAAGTCCGGTGACAGACCATCTGTCTGTCATCAGTCCGCAGATTGCGATGTAAAACTTAGTATGGCTTGGGGAAACTGTACCTGACCTATCCTAAGGATGCGCATTTCTCTGGGGGGTCGCGTACAATTACGTGGCTAAGAAGGAGCACGTTTATAGACCTGCCAAGTTGGTTTCATTGAAAGTGTGGTTGTTCCAGGAATGATTGCGCACTGCTTGCCAGAACATGCACAAATTTAACTTACAAATAAGCCCATTTCGTCAACCGCGTACAATTTGACATTCAAACATAACATAAGGAAACTTTGGGACTACGTCTGCCTGATGAACCCAAGAATGGCGAAAACAGTTTGCTTCGTCAAAGAACCATCATTCGCCCTATGAGTAGTGTACTCTGTTTATAAAATATAGTGCGGTGTCTCAAAGGTCGTACAAACTGTCAAGAACATATGTTACGATAATGCGAAACTCGGAAGAAACATCAGAGAACCTCGGTCCAGTACGTCCAGTTGAGACAAACAAGAGATCCACTTAAGTCTCTTCTTACCAAATGAATTTAATTCATGAATTAATACCACCTTTTGTGTTTTTCAAAGAAAATTGTCGTCAAACTGATTGAAGACATTGTTGTCCTGTATCCCCCACACTTTGTTCAAAAGCCTGCTAGACTGCTAATTTAGCAACCAGGAGGCCAGTTGAACCGTGATGCGTACCTGCACACATATTGGAAAAATTAATGCTGCCGCCCTTGATCGTTAGTTCACAGATTGGTGGGATATATGAACAAGAGAATTCTGTGGCTCATGTCTCGTACTTTGTCAAGAGTTTGTTTCTGTGGTTTCTCCTAGGGGTGTTGGCCACTTTGGAGTCCTCATCCTCGTCCTGTGAGGACCCTGCTAAACACAGTGCATAGTCCACTGGGCACTCATCCCGGATCAGAAAACTGAGGTGATACCGGCCTGATACAGGTTGTCTCCCCTTCCACCCGAAATGTCATTCACACTGTCGTTAAAAGTATGGCAAAGTTTTGTATGGGACTTTTTCAGCAGAATGGATGAAAACTTCGCCAAGTTCTCCCCCCAACAGCAAATGAAAAGTCCCATTACTTTCTTGCTCCCGTCTTTTTTATTTTTTGTTGTTTCTATAATAGGTGAACAGGTAACATTTCTGACTTTTGACAACATCTATCAACATCTGATCAAAGCCTGTCCAATACCTTGTTGTCCAATTATGACGTATAGAAATTTGGAAACTTGCTAAAAAAACGTTCTCTTCAGAGCTGGGGAAAAGAAAGTGTTTTTGCACGAGCGGGTTTTGGATACGTGAGATCCACAATGGGCTTGTAAGTGCCCATCACGGACCGTGGACATCTGACGTTTCTGTTGTAATGAAACTCTTGGGAAATAACATCTTAAAAAATAAAAACTTAGCAATGGAAAGGACCAAAATAGTCGTTCTCGTTTCAATATAGACTTACCTGGAACTTTTTTAGCTGATCAATACATTCTAGTGAGTGTTGCTCATACTTGTCATAGACTGAATGCAGAAATGTTTGGTTTGTTTCGTCTGTCATTCGGAAAAAGAAGATAAATCAGTAAAATTCGGATTCGAATGTGGTTTCGAGGCATTTTCACTTAACGTTTGTAACTTGTTGCATGGCTGATGATAGCCATGCTAATCGGGTTTAGTGACCTTTCGTTGTGTCAGGGCTAATATCGCTGGTCGACACGACTGTGGTGCTTCAAGCTCAACTGCCCCGACTTAGCTGAGGCAAGGATTCCAAATGGCCAATTGTTTAGGTGTCTAAGGGGGACTTATCCCTTGAAACCTATTACTTGGTCGTTTATATTCCCGGTTGTTTTCTCGGAAGGCTGACGTTTTGAGCCACTTACACGTAAAGTTCGTCCACGTAGAGCTTTATCCTTATAGAAAGCAGATGTAGGTCTCAGTTTCACTTTAGGAGTCTGACATGAAAAATCAGGTTAGACATCCGTTGAATTCGGAATCCAATAGTCATCCAACGTGCGTGAAGTACTAACGCTCGACCTTAAAAAGATTTTTGAGAATACCCATTTCCACGCTCATTGAATCACGTTTCTGGTAGGATGTGAGTCAAATTCATTGGGTCATTAACGCACAATCCATCTGAAAAATCGGGGTTCTGTGCGATAAATTATCCACTCATAACCTTTCAGTAGTGTGATGGAAATTTTTGCCTTCCGTTCCCTCACATCTGCTCGTGTGATTCAAGATCTCTGGCACCGATGAACGTGGGCGTTACTGTCTCCAACGTGTTAATGTGTCAAAAAGCTTCAATATTTTTACTAACACAGGCGCGTTATTTGTCAGCCACAAGGAGTAACCTTTTTATCACCAGTTCACGAGACATGCTGTTGTTGAACTCACGGTGGCAAGGAACCACTGAAATACAACAGAATATTAACAATCTCCGCAGCATTTCACCAGCGCTATAAGTGGATTCTATGATTCGACTCTGTTGGGTATTCATCGGTTCTCTTATCCGCCGGACACCGAAAAATACTCCGGGACACTGCCTTAGTTCACGCAGGGTCCGAGTAGCCCAGCAGACCTAGAGTCGACGACCTTCCAGATTTGAATCTCTCTGCTTGAGCAGTTTTAAAACTGGCTCCCGGTCCAGCCTTAACACTTGTCCGCACATGTCGCCTCACTATTAAAAACGTCTAAAAATGGAGTAGAACGAGCGTTTTTACCATATTTCAGACAACCGTTCGTTTTAGTGTTTACTGACAGAGTAGCACAAGCATGAGATGAATTTCAACATCTTCACTGTCTACTGGGGTCGCTCCCGTTCCAAAGGGTCTCCTGTCATCGGGATAGAATAACAAAAATGAGAAATATCTGGACTTTACTGTTGTTTCCAGCACAGATCTATACAGTACACGTCTTTGATCATGTCTAGGTTTAAGCACTGAACACGACGCGCCAGGAGGACGTGTTCACCTAAGTTCACGAGTGCATGCTGGAAGCATCTGGATCACTATATCTAAGCAGATACATATGATGAGGTTTGAGTGACGTGTTTGGTTTACCTAACCATTCATAGGACAACCAGCAATTGTCTTGGTTACGTCAACCGACTGACCCTCCTCTTATGGTTTCCCAATCAAGTAGCACGCTTGGAGCCCATCGGAACCTTTGATAAATCTTTGTTGGATTTCCTGAAATAGATCAGATTTAATTGTACTTCAATTGCACTTGCATAAGATCACTAACCAACTACCTATTTCGCGCACAACCGTAATGCTGGGTATGAAGTCAGATCGCTTTATTTTATGACATGCATCTGTTTAGTAAGGTGAGAGACGTTGAGCTTAAGAGGAACTACTCACAAGGTTGCTGAAAACTCTTCGACAGCCCACGACCAGTTTCGCCCTTCTTGGGGCTCATCAGGCAGGCTCAGTCCCCGAGTTTCCGTCAACCTTGTGTTCTACTTGAAACCTCTATCAGTTTTGCGTTTAATATATCTGCATCTCAAAAAGAAATGCTGCTGAACTAAGCGGATCTTGTGTTTCCTTTCGATATGAATAGTGTCATGGTACCAGTTACTCACCCCAATCTTTGAACAGTTTTTGAAATTTTTGCATCCACTCTTCCGTGACATTGGTTGTGTGAGTAGGTGGGGTCATTAGACTGCTATAGTGCATTAGAGGAAAAAACAGACAAGCATTCACATAAAACTGTCTCTCAGGTACATAGCACGGTGGATAAGGACAGTTTTCAGCTAACGGTACAAAAAGCATGACTGATCCACATCGTGGTGCAAAGTAGGAGTTGAACAGTGCTGATGAATTACTTTATGGAGGTAAAAAGTTCTTGAATCTTGTTACTTGGGCGAAGCTGTAGGAATTTCAGGACTTGTCCGTGCAGCTCCCACACACCTTGTCATGGGTGGATTATTCAGGTAGATCCAACACCAAGTTTTAGATGAATGTGTCGTTTACACAGTCCGAATGGCGAATTTTCAGCAACCTTATGAGTAGTGCATTACGTATGTACATGTATCGCGATATCTCGAATATCGTAGCAACTGGAACATGAGGAGGCCTGGTGCAGCACATTCAGTTGCCTGGAAACATCACAAACGGGCAATTCAGTTGGGTTCCAGATGAGTCTCTCGCAAAACCAAATTGAGTTGCAAATGAGTGTATTTCTCGAAAAGAGGCATTCAGTTTGAGTGGCCAAGCTGCACATATGACGACCCCATCATGTTCATTTTATAGATGCAACAGTTCCAATTCTTCCAAGTTTACGTAGGATTTCATGTTTTTGTGTAACCAAATCTGGAAGCCAGTTTAAGAGTTCCAAGTTTATCAGTCCTTTGAGCCTTCAAATGCCTCCGTTTGGTTGGAGCCATGTTTTATGGGTTCGATCTGATCTGCATTTTAGCTATTTCTCTTAGAGCCAGTACCTTATCGTGGAGGTGTCTGTCCCAAAATGTGGATAAAACTGGAGGTCCAAAGCATGGAGAAGTAGGTTACAGCTTTATTTCAAATATCAACCGTGGACAACGTACGGTGCAACTTACGTTATGGTTTCCGATGTGTTCCGAGCACAGTGCTTCTTCACAGAAAAAAAGAGTCTTAAAACTGAGGCGGATTTATGGTGTTCCCAGTAGACTCTAATCTCCGAATTTTCCCTCTTACCTGAGAGTGACCTTTTTTGAGGAAAAAACCTCCGGAACAATCTAGAAGGGGTCCTTTCCTTCAGTCCGATATTCGGTCAAGGTGATGGTTGCTGCCAAAAAATGACTTACCTCCACCCTTCACTTATATTTTGACATCTCCTACACAGTCTTCCATTCCATTGGCCCAACTTTCCTAACCTTTCACGTTTTAGTTGGTGTACCCCCACTGCTGTCCGATCCGCATTTGCTAACAAGTCGACCCAACCCGCACCACTGACTTCAATTGCTCTATGTATGTTAACTTAGACCCTCACACCAAAGTCAACTCGTCGGTATTTGAAATAGCAACGTTGATGTAGGTCGGTTAGCAGTCATCCAGGCGCTAGAATCACAGAAATATGACATTTACTGTCCCCTGCCACTCGTCTCCGATTCATCCATGGTAAATGAAAGTAGCATTGAAGTGTTAACATCCTGGTCTTTGGTGGATACATTGGCGTTCAGGTTCACAAGCCTGGACTTGGTCACAGTAGCTAGAATTCTGTTGACAGATGACGCACGGAGAGAGCGCCTGCTTAAGTTGTGTGTACATACTTGGATACACGCTTTCGCCAAAGGGCTCATGAATGAGTTACCTGGAAACCACTATCGACTAACCACACAGATTCAAAGGCACCATACTACTACAAGTAATCAGTGTTTAGGATGTACACTTTTTTAAAATCCTACCTCAACAGGATACGTATGTTGGCTGAATGTTTGGCTGACAGTGAAGAAAATAAAGGCCGCATCAAACAGACAGACCTCACACAGTTCGAAACCAAGAATTTTGAGACGAAATGACTTCGTCACTAACGCGCCACCCACCCAGGATGATCTCAATTAACTTCTGGTCCTATATTTACTCTTTGGCTCTAATAGTTGAGGATACAGCCACCCGGGAAAAATAGAATTCACCTTAAACGCCTGAAATTCTCTTACCAGTTTTGTCATCTACGGAATAGAAATCCCAAGAAAGAAGCTCTAGAATTGGTTAGGAAACTTGTTAGTCTTGGTGCTTCAACAAACCAACCTACATCAGAATAAACAGAGAGCCATTTTAGTCAATTAAGAACTTCAGTGCAAAGAAACCTGCTGCCGTCCTGAGATTTTGGACGGACTGATGGACGTAGAGTGGAGTGCAGTTCAGCCAGGTTTCAGTTTCAAGTTTTCCACACAGGTCTATACGTAGGGATCCGCAGGAGTTGGTTCTAAACAGTCTCTGGTCGCCTGGAGGTCGGAATGGACTCTCAACCACCCAAATGTCACAATCCTCTGGGTGAAAACAGCCTACACATTTATTCCTTCAAGAAAGGATACTTTGTTACTCCAGAATACCCAGACAAATGACCACTGCAGGCTAATTAGGACGGCATCACCAGAACCCTCAACTTTAGGAAAGGCAAACGATCTAACCGCAATATCATTGAGGTATCAGGTTGGCAGTCACTATAATTTGATAGTCAACTTAGCATTCATGAAATAAAAACCCGGCATCCATGAGTTTACGTTGGCCAACACTTTAGCTACGCGGGTTGCTAAAGCAGCGTTACACATCGTCGGCCTATAATGGTAGTTTGCAAATCAAACAGTCCTTCCTGAGAAGGAGCGGAATGACGGAGAAGTGTGCTACCATCAAACTGTTGTTGTGTGTATCACTTTCACTTACACCAACGTTTATGATCAGCTTTCATTCTTTACTGGAATATGGATGAGGAACAAATGACACTGTGTTTGGATTATTTCGGTCCTCATCTTATTCTACCGTCTTCTGTCAGCACAATCGTCATTGACAGTAGGCTACACCGGCGCTCGACGACTAGATTTGAGCAAAATAGTCAGGTATGCATATGCTAACCGCGAGCATGAATCGAAAAGAGCAAAAGTGTGAAAAAGAATGTTACGGATATTCAAAGGATAAAGACTTTGATACTGAACTGCGGGACAGGTCAACTTGCAGGAAGCTACGTAAGACTGTAGTTAATTGTTCACATGTAAAAAGTGGGGATGCAGGGAGACATTGGGAAGCAAGAGATAAGAAGAAGAGAAGCGGACGTCATTTTCACGTTTTGTTCATCAGTTAATGCTGCAACCATGTACTTTTGAACACACAGATTCGGTCTCAGTCGTCTGATCGTCACGTCCTGCACTCAGCTAGGAATATTAGGTCTTATCTGAAGGTCGACGGTTCGATGCTCTTCCAGCATCTCAGTGAAACTGGTGATTGGGAACTGTTTCTTTATTGATGTCATTGACAAACCTAAGAATCCATCTTGGTAAGTGCTCCGATGCGCACAACGACACCCGACTTTCTATTCTGCCTGCATAATTGCGTTCAGGTATACACACACAGTTGTAGACCCATACTGAAGTGACCAGAAAAGTTAGGCTACCAAAGGAGCCGGGATTCATGAAGGCACCAGGTCAGCTGCTTGAGATGTGCGTTTTACAACACACGTAAGACGGTGAGTGATTCTGGCCGGAATGTCTTTGCCTATAAGCAGAAGCCATATGTAGGCTATTTTTTGAGAACCGAGGTGATTTGAACCTTGAGAGAGAGAAAGTATGAATACGTTCTGAAAATACACCAGGACAGCCATTTCAGACCAGGAGGGTACGGCAAAACGCTATGATACGACGCCGAATGCGCCAAGGAAAAGGATTCAGGTAGTATGTATCCATGGGGCTCATACGAGTTTTCACTTGAAATGTCCGATTGGGGTTGAGATCGTGGAATTTTGGTACTTTTTGGCAGGTGAAGGAAAGTGAGCGAGTTGTTTCTCCTTTTCATTCGTAAACTGGGTGTCTGTTAGGGGCGTTTTGGTGTATTGGTCATAGATAGTGTGGGCTGCACTGATAGGTCAGTTTTACGTCGTTTTTTTCGACCATACAGCCAAGTAAAACCGTCTAAGACCATGACAGATACAGTCTTCAGTTAGTCTTTGGGTTGACAATCATTTTAGCAGATTCCATTGATGGGTGATCAGGTGGTCGTTTATCTTTTCGCCGAGCTTGGCAGTTGGCTTGAAAACATTCGTCACCAGTCGAGACGACAGCATCCACGCACCGATGATGTCACCTCAACTAGTGAGGAGATGTCTTCAGGCTAATTGTAAAGGTTGGTGAGCAGGTAAAAGACTACTTTATCAACCGCCAATAAACGCACCCGAGCCTCCAATATTTCGGTACATTGTTAGTAGGTCCCATACGCTTGCTCCTAGTTAATTTGAGCTTCCTTTCTGTTTCAGACCAAAGGCGAATCTCTACGGATCGTTCAAACTAGTTTTCATTTTAGAAACAGCCTTCCTTCTGTCCAGAAAAAAGTGCCAAGTCCTCTGTGTGGCCAACACGTTTTGTCGTGAAGCTGACGCACTCTTTCCATGTCGTCAGTAAGTCGGATGATTGGTGAATTGTGATACCGGCAGGCAGAATTTCCGGGCCATCAACAGATATCATCAGATCATGATGCCAGAACATCTAGTTGATCGCGTAGATGTCCAAACTGCGCTTTAGATTCAGTGAAATCTAGTCTATTAACTGAGAACAACATGTGGTAAACTAACTTACGCTACGCTCAGTCTCATAGCTGAAATGCTAGGTGCAAATTCGCTGAGATTTGAAGGGAACAAAGATCTCAACTATTCCGTTGATAGTGAAAATGCCAAGGCTAGATGCATGTGTTCACACTTTGTTCGCTGAACTAGGTGATAAGTATGACCAAACGAGAATTTGAACATTCACACATAGCCGACGGTCGTCCGAACCAATCAACAGCTGCTTTGGTTGAGAATCACACCCAAGTATAAATCCGTCAGCTGCGCGAACGAGTCAGACGGCGCGTTCTCCAGAGAGAGCAAAACAAAACCTTTGACCAAAGAGTTATTGACCCCAGCTTTCTACACCTATCTAAAAAGTCCTTGGTGGCTTGGGGTCCAACCACACCAGTTCTCTAGGAATCTGGAAACATTTCCGTCCGCATGAAAATATATCCATATTTTTCATTCCAAGATGACTGACTGTTTTTAACGATTGGACCACGTAAACTAAGCTGTCATACTTGATTGTAGAAAATAAACTGCTTAAAAATATTACAGATGTCAAAATAATTGTGACACCCATAAGAGCCATCGCATGGTCCGTTCTATTGTGTTGCACAAGGGAGAATCCATTGAGAAGCTGAGCACATTGGTTTCCAAGCAGTCACACCTTTCGCATTCCTGCAAGTCGGGTAATCCCATCATCCTCAGCTTATACCCTGGCTTTCTCAAACGCTCCAAAGATAGGTTTTCAGGGATCGGCCAGCTAGTGTCCAAGCTCTTACGGAGCGCGGTGGTACTTTTGCCCAGTAGGCTTTAGTGTTCCGTTGGTCATAAATTATTCATAGGTTTTGCCTTTTCTGACATTTCACATACTACTTGGTCGAAATTAACTGAAAATACGCTATTTCCTGCCTTCGTATGTTGTTTCATATTGGTTAGTTTTTTTCAGATTGAAAAAAAGTGTACTTTCAAGCGCACTTAAAGGATGGAACGAATCGACCAAATGCAGAATATCCTTCAACCCTCCTTAATGCGGCATCCTTACATGACCCAGGCGGAGCAACAGTTTGCACTCCCTCTTTAGGTTTCACGATATCCTCTGACTGGTTTCTGCACCATTTTCAACAGAATGTACGGCACGGTTTGTACTGTAAAATATTTTCCCACGCTGTGAAAATCCCCAATTACTCCACGGGATAATTTAATGTGATTTATGCTGTGTTGTTATCGTTTTTGTGAAAAAGCTGCCTGCTAAAGTAGACCAAAGCACTGGCACACTTACCACAGTTCGCTCACAAGAATATCCTGTTTTGACCGGAAATCCGCTTGTTCTGCACAGTGTTCTTCCCACAAAGACCTCACAGTTTTTGGTGAACACGTTTCTTCACTTGCCATTTTTGTTCTGGGGGGGGGGATAGAACACATTGTCTTGGATCAGTTTCGTTAGCCAGCATAGTATCACTCCAAAACTGATGGTTATTCATGAAACTGAACTAGGTATTTGGTGGTAAGCGGCATATCAATCAATATCCTGCAGCGTAGAGTTGTCTCATTATAACACGTTCACTTCCATCGTGAATAAACAACAATAATTAATTACAGTTCCAATGGAATCCTGAGTTTTTTTATTATCACCAGTGTCCGGCTTGTTTAGGTGCAAAACTGTTTCCCACGCATGGAGGATGAGTTTTACTCGACTTGTGTACACTCTCTACTTGTTTGTCAGTTACTAGACAGGCGACAGTCATGAGTTTAGGTTGAAACTAATTTTGTGCTGTTATTTTCCATCCACATAAAACATTAGCGGTATTGACCAGATCAGTGACTGTAGGACACACCCAAAACCCTAACCAGTTCAGTGAAGGTGCATCTACCTCGCGTTACATTCCCATTACACAGATTTCTTTTCAGTCCATTCTCTGCCGCAGAGCTAACACATCAGTTGAAGGTTGACAGTTCAGAGCTTGGTTTGAGTAGTGAGATACAAATTATCCGTTGCCAAACACCGTTATATGAACTGCGGCAGTATGCTGCTCAAGAGTTCAGTTCAGTTCAGTTCAGTTCAGTTCAGTTCAGTTCAGTTCAGTTCAGTTCAGTTCAGTTCAGTTCAGTTCAGTTCAGTTCAGTTCAGTTCAGTTCAGTTCACTGCATCTACCTCGCGTTACATTCCCATTACACAGATTTCTTTTCAGTCCATTCTCTGCCGCAGAGCTAACACATCAGTTGAAGGTTGACAGTTCAGAGCTTGGTTTGAGTAGTGAGATACAAATTATCCGTTGCCAAACACCGTTATATGAACTGCGGCAGTATGCTGCTCAAGAGTTCAGTTCAGTTCAGTTCGGTTCAGTTCAGTTCAGTTTTCTAGCTCACAAACCGTGCACTATGCTGCAGTGGTTTTAGTCACTACAGCTTCGTTCACTAAGGATAAGGTCTCCAAAAATACGAATGATTAGAACGGGTAATATTGGAATGCCCACGAATAAGTGACCGAGAGAAGAGGCAAGCTTCAACGAACCAGTCTAACACCGGAGTTAGATATTTTGACAGTCAAAGAGGTGAGTGATCTGTGTACATTTCATTGAGTAACTCACAGTAGTATGCTATATAATCAGTGTGCAGTTCAATCACTAATCTGGTGTCTCAGCATAACCCGATCTTAGCTAGCTGTGAAGCACCTGAATAATTATTCCAGTCTATGCATCTTAAAACAGGCAGTATAGGGGATAGATTTGCTCACTTACCTGAACTCGTCCAAGCACCGCTCTCGACTACTTATCTGCCACTGCGCTCTGTGATCACTCCACGTTAGTTGTACCTTGCGACGTCTGATGGTCTCGGTCACGCGCAAATTTCGTACAAGGCCAGCTATTTCACATCGATTGATCATCAGCTCAGTATTTATTCTCTGTTGCACGAAAATCAAATGTACGGTTTTATGAAAACGAACATATAGCTTCTGGTCAGTTCAATGCAGCTTTACCACGTAGAACAGACTTTAATGGAGGCAGAATTCTTTAGGACTGGGCTGAAACGCGGACAATACTTTTTCAGTTTGTCAGAGGATTTTGATTATCGACTGCACTTCTTCTTTTAATAGCATCTATAGTTTGTTTAAATGACGGTGTGGTAGCTCAAAACATTAATTTTCCCTGAACCACTGAGAAAGACATTTTTATCATGAGATACAAATATGTTCCAAAGACCCTTCAACCGATGCACATCACCACATCGATTTTATGTCGGCGTATTCTCATCCTTTGCACGTGGATTGCACTTCTAGATACTTGGAATGTTCAGCGATGCTAGAATTGTTTTCTGCTGAAATCCCTATTGCATTTACAATCCACTCTGTTGGACAGACTGAGTTGAAGAAAATGGCTCTTTTCATATGGTCTTCATCAGTTAACCAAATTTCGAAGGAATTCTATTGGATCTATTTTGCATAGTTTCTTGTAGGCTTAACTCCAATGATGTTCAGGTAGAGGGAAACTTCAGAAGCGCTCCGCGGAACTTACCGCAATCTCTTCCTCGAAGACTTGTTGCAACTCTCCTGGAGACAGATGGGAGTTTGTACCGAGGTAATCCGTCATCTGGTTGAATTCTTTGCGTATCTGGCAAAACACAAAATTGGTTAGCTTACTGTTTTCATTTTTTTGAAAGAGAAATAAAATGAATTTATGGGAAGCAGTCAGACCGGTGTCCAGTACTGATTTTGTACTTTTTGAAACACAATAGTACACTTTCTCCTATTATCCCTTCTTAAAGCGACAAATGAAAATACTTGTGAGAAGCAACGGCCTCACTTTAGCAGAATGGTCCACGGATGGGAACCTATCTGTAGAGTGAGGACATGCTCTCTGTTGATGGGTCCCAACAAGGATGAAACCACCATGGTGTAGTTCTCCGTCTGTCAGCAAGGACTGACATCACTCACAGGAAGAAGTCTACGTTACATCCAGCCTCAACGCTTTCTCTTGCAACGTGTTTATCTAACAACGGCCTAATTTATTCCTCCACATCATTCAACTGGCAAACTCTTCACTCACAATGGGGTGATTATTCGTCTTTTGGCGACTAAAGTTTCTGCCATCATACTTGTCGTTGCTAGATTTGAACAAGGCTGCCACAATTACCAAGTGGAAATGGAACCGATATCGATTTGTGGACCTTGTAAGTATTCGATACACTAGGCTGTCCGATACAGCCTACTTTTGTGACGGACTTCCTTTTGATTCGATAGTTCTTCTAGGGATTGAGCTAAAACCTGATCACCAAACACTTTTGCGTTCAAATTCACAGAAAACTGACACAAGGATAACAACAACACAGTAAAACACACGATGGATCATGTTGAACCCAACCGGTCGTGAATGACACTAATGCGGTCATTACACACCCCATCCGCTTGACCAAACACAATCAATGAGGCCTCATTTGTACAAACGAAACAGTCGGCGAAGAAGCAGTAACTTGAATTGCCTACGTACTGTAGCATTTATCACGCCGCGAGCTTTCGTCACATGGATCCAATTATTTCCCCAGCGCTCTGGTAAGCTGTTTAGCATATTTAAAAACAAGTTTCAACGAGGATTTTTCACTTGTTCTCGAACCGTTATTATGCTTAGCTGAATTACGGGGACGCAATGTTCAGCCCATCCTTCCAAAGTGCTCATATCTAATTCTTAGCCTGTTCGCTGATTCACAGCACCAACTCTGCGTTGCATTACCATGGCTTATAGTTGGCCGTTTTCCAAACTCCTAACCTACTGGTACTGATGAGATCCCGGCGTTTGCTACACTGATCCATTGGTTCTTTCGTTTTGTCCTTCTTGCGAGATGGCTCAAGTGGTTAGAGCGCGGATTTACTGACCGGAAGGTCTGTGGTTCGAACCCGACCTCTGCCTCTCGACTTCCCCTGTTTAGGCTTGGGCAACCTGGCAGCATCCCAGCCCTCATGCTCCCCTCGGGTGGCATGGCAGCTAGGGACCAAGAGGGTGTTACAGCTGAACAGTCTTGCCAAACCCGTCTCAACGATTCGCATGCTATTGTTACTGTTTCTGACGGCGCTGTTTTGGCATGTGGTTGTGATTTCAGGTAAAAATCTTCCGTCTCGGAAGCCCAAATCACGTGGAACCTCATCAAACGGACCTGTCAACAGGTTGCAAACTGTCCGCTTGGACGATCACAATTTCGAAATCCATAGTGGGTGAACCCTTCTCAATCAAAGCTCTTTCACGTAAATGGTAACAGTCTCTTAGTCTCTTAGAAAAGTCAAAACGAACACTCATCAACAAAAAAGGCAACCTCACCGCATACGAATTAGTAAATGGCTAGACTCACTTTTGCGGTTCTTTGTTTCTCAATGTCTAACAGGTCCTTTTCGAATGTGTCAATTGCAGACCTACATTTGAAGGATTGCGCGTTAATTTCGTTCCAACAAACGGCGTAATGACCTGCTTCGAGTGACGGAAAATCCTGGCAAAAAAAACGAAACAAGATAGGATGTATACGACAATGCAGTGAGATTTGCAACTTACACAAATAAGCGCACCATATAAAGGAACTGAGAATGGAAATTTCCTCCTCCCGTAACCTGGGAAAAAGGTTCTTCAGAGTGAACAGCCTAACATGAAAGTCAAAAACTTGTAACTACTCCAATTCCAGGTCTTGATGTACAGTAATCAAACATGGGAGGCCAAATTGGGGAGGTGTTATGGGACGTAACATTGTTCTTGTCCGTGTATAGGGTCTGCCAATTGAGTGCACCTGGGTACACCAGTTGGTCTCGTTGGTCGCAACAGCATTGGTCCGTTTCTTGTATTGATTATTTTAATACTTCAGTGATTCATACTGTCACCCCGAGCTTGTATCCTGTAGAAGATGTTGCAACCTGAGTATTCTGCTTCCTTGCATACAAGTCGGATTACAATAAATGGAGATTTGGACCCTCCCGAGTAATGTGGCCTTCTTCGGGCTGGCGAGTAGCAGCCTTCTGTAGACTAGCCTACTCTTGGCAGGTGTTTCTTTAAAAGTCACCCGACTGAATGGTTATATCAGCTGAGTATTTCTCAGATCAAACTGCACGTGAACCACACTCTGGAGGAGTGCAAAATATTGATCGAACTTTCTGTCTGTCGGCGAATTTGCTTAACCCAACCCTGAACTTCTATCACATGCTTCTCTCAGTATGTATATTGGCTACTAAGACCAAGAGAGCGAGCCTCCAAGTCGCTGTGAAATCTGAGTGCTCTACAGCCACAGGAACTCAACCGCTCCATCTAAAAACGAACAAACTATTAAAAGCGATCAACTGGGCTAACCAGAAGGGTCAGCGTATTCATAATTTCAAGCTTGGAATACCTTGGAATACCGTAGCATAGTTCCTCTTTCGAAAACGGTAGGAAGCGGTGACATTTTTTATCGTTGTTACTTTATCAGTCGCATCTGACGAATCTCTAATCACTGTAGAAAGGTGATGCGTCCACATATCCTCTGTTAGTAATAACAAGCCTCATACGTTAATCCCATACGCCGAAGTTGCCACAGTGACATCAGTCTTCTGAAGGATCCACCAACTCTAGGGGAGATCAGACGTCTGTTTAATGCGTTGAGAAAACTCATACAAGCCCCCAGAAATTAATCGCATTTGACAACTGTTGTGATTATATTGCATATGACACTGAACATTTCTCATTTTTTGCCGTTAGTTTTGCTAGTTGCTTCAATATACACTACTTAAATTAATCCGGAGAATTAACAGAACCTGGTGAAGTTATTTACGGTTCCTTGTTTATCTTGGTCCCGACTTTCAAAGCATTCTCATCGGAATCGTCACACATATTCAGTATTCTATCTATCTATCTATCTATCTATCTATCTATCTATCTATCTATCTATCTATCTATCTATCTATCTATCTATCTATCTATCTATCTATCTATCTATCTATCTATCTATCTATCTATCTATCTATCTATCTATCTATCTATCTATCTATCTATCTATCTATCTATCTATCTATCTATCTGTCTACTCATCCTCCACTGAAAAAGGTGTCTTTTCGTTAGCTACTTCCCCTTCCGGGAAGCAAACCCTGACATGCCAAAAACAGCCACAGTCAACCGAGATGATGTTGAATCTCTCCGTCTTGTTCGCTTGAAATCACTCATTTTTTCCATGGTCGGTGTCCAACGTACCGCCACTTTATGTCTTGACTGACGTTTGCATGTCATTTTTCGCGCTTGAATTGTGTTGACGAGATGCTCAAAATGTGTTGGGTCCCCCACCAAGTTAGCAGCTCTTTCGGGGAGCTACAGGGATTTTTCCACAGCCGGCACTGTGATTTTGTGGTGCTCTGCTTCGGGTGATCTATGACCTTGCATGCAGTTAATGGCATGGCAAGGTACGGAGGAATATCGTCAACTAGATTATCTTGGTGTAAATTTGTCATTTGCGTTCCTTTTAACAGCTCAAACTTTTCATCAACAAAATGCTATCCTTAAGGTGACTTCGCGAACGACTGATGCCAACCTAGAGGCTAACAGAGAAGCATAAAAATGTGTTGTACCTCACGCAGATAACATTGGGTCGCCATTACCGCAAACTGAAGGAATAACTGCCACCGGAGCACGTGGACTGCGTAGTTGCCTACAATATCTGACTACCGTTTCCTAATTCTCTTCCTCAGCTGCGATTTGCAACCGTTTTCTCCTTCAAGCTTCTTTAAAAACGAGTGAGTCCAAGTTCACTTTCGTCCAGAACTTTAGACAGGCCTTGACTGATTAATATGAAACTGAGTTCCGTTTACGATAATCCAACTGTTGGATTGCGTTGTTTCATTCAATTCATGTGAGTTAACGTCGAACCGGAAACATCACCTTCCGTGGCGACGTGGGACTAAATGCAAGGGCGCCACATATGTATACCGAAGGTCTTGTTGCGCAAAACGCTTGCAAATCAAGGATGGCACCGGGTCTGAGACACTGCCAGGTTTTCTAAACCCAAACAAGAGCAACCGAATGAACTGTACCACTGAAGCGAAATAGATTGAGCTATGAAATGCTAACCTTCAAGGTGAGCTCTCCGACAATGTGCTCCATTGCCTCCCATGTGGTCTGAAGGTGGGGTTTCAAAGCTTCACATTGCTCAACGACGGCGCGTTCGGTTTCCTGATAAATAAACCAGGGGAATGTGTGAAAATGTGTTTGCCTCGAGGACTCTCGTTGTATGTATGACTGTATGTAGGTATGACTGCATGCGTTACTTGTTTTTTTCAGGATTAGAAGACGGTTTTGGCAAAAAATGACGGGTTTCAATGATAGGATGTTTGGTAACTCAAAGTTTCATAGATTTGAACGTCGGAAGAACAGCTGAAGAGGACGATTTAGATTAGCCATCCGACAGAACACCGTCCTTTTGTTAAGAAACGCATCTCAGCAAATAATGCAATGGAACGCATCTAGCTTGACAGAACCATGCTTTTGAGGTCGGTGAAAAAACTCCGATGGGCGGGTACTAGACTACGCAATGGCGGGGAGTATTTTAACCAACAACATGGTCTCATTGCTGTCAGTTCGCGTCTTTTCTAGACTGGTAACTGTTTTAGACATAAGGAAAACAAATATTTAAGACCATAAACAACTTTACCAGTGTACTGAGGTAAATAGTGAGTTTTCTCGATGCAATGGTCATCACCATAAATCGACTGTTCTGCATACGGCGAAAATTCCCCGATAAAATCTTGAACCTGGTCACGAAGTAACGGGATATTTCCATACTAACCCTTGCTTTAGCCAGCCTGTGCAGAAAGTTGGCATATGGATGCCGTATCCATCCCAGTTTTTGAAGTATGTGTCCGTTCTTTTTCGTTAGACCAGCAGTGATTGACCTCTTTATGTTTGATTACCTTCATGCCAACATACTTCTGACATGCCCCATTGGAAAAACAACTAATCGAGAGGCAATTATAGTTTGTTTAGACGGCTTAGTAACTCTTTCGTGAGCAGAAACTTGGCATTTAGCTTCTCTTGGGAGGTGGCTGTTCATCTAAAAGGATCCGACACTAAGTCATGTTTAACGGCTACCTGCTCTGATGTGTTCCGCCGCTGCGAGCGTGGTATACCCGTGGTGATTTACTCAGTTCAGAGCGTTCCTCGGTCGAAACACTCCTGCGTTTGTAACGACACGTCCTAAAGTGACAGCAGCCACAGTCATGCCTAAATGCCTGATATTTGATAAAACTGTGAGAAAGTTGCGGCATTACACTGAAATTTAATAAACCTATGGCAGACGCTGCACTCTCAACAATTAACAAATAATTGTTGAAGACGCTCTTTGTTATATAATCTTGTTTGAGCCGACTGATCTCGTGCGGTCAGCCTCTGAATCTTTGTTCGGCTATCGCATCCTTGGCTTCAAGATTTCGTGCACACCGTTGAGTTTGGCGCAACACAAAGCCGTTGCGGTTGTCTAACTATGTACATGCATGTAGTGGTCTACTCACTGCTGACCGCAATTTAGACACGAATGCCCACTTGTCATGCACACAGAAATAGCTCAGGTCGCTCCTCTACTCGGAACATATCTGGGAACACATTTTATTAGGATGTTGAAGCCTTCGACATCTGTCAGGCTTGTTCAGGAAGAACCACCTCCACGTTTTTACACCATGAGGATCACATGGCCTTTCGATAAATACACTCAATTACAAATCAATTTGGTTTTGCGAGAGACTCATCTGGAACCCAGTTGAATCTCTCGTTTGTGATATTTCCAGGCAACTGAATGTGCTGCACCAGGCCGCCTCATGTTTCACTTGCTACGATATTCGAGATATCGCGATACACGTATATACGTAATGCACTACTCATAAGGTTGCTGAAAATTTTTCGACAGCCCACAACCGGTTTCACCCTTGTTGGGGCACATCAGGTAAGCTCAGTCCCCGAGTATCTGTCAAACTCATGTTCTACTTGAATCTAAATTGAACTGATTTCGATAAATATACTCATTTGCAAATCACTTTGTTTTTGCGAGAGACTCACCTGGAACCCAGCTGAACGAATAATTCTCAGCAACCTCATGAGCAGTGCATCACATAGTCTTCTTGTGTGAATTCTCCTATATCCCCCCAAACCAACACCCTTTCAGCCAGAACAAAGACCACAACCTCAGTGCCCGCGTAAGCCCGACAGAATCATTCAAACAGCTAGGTTGAACGATAGTCTTTAAGTATTTATATTGATCAGAACTGATTTTTCTTGACTGATCATATGACAAAGATGTATTTCTGCAAAAAAACTGTATAAAACAACCTCTCTATTAAGTTACCTCCCGAATCCTATTGAGTGTTATGTGCCACTGTTCAATACACGTGTTGTGCTTGGTTAGTCGCTTGTTCCAGACCCGTTCCAACACATTTCCCTCTCGTGAGTGAAGACCCGTCTCCGACAGTTGCGAGGAAGCTGCAAAGGTTTGAAGTAAACTGGATCTCCGAACGATATCCGGTAGTGACAAAGTAGGATCGGGGAAGTCAGGGAACTTTTCTGTTTCCCCTTCCTCTCTATGCTGTAAAACGGGAAAAATTCCCACAACTGGTGTAAGATAGCTGACTTGATTAAATTAAGGACTACTTACATAAATGTATCAGTTTTTTCTCGAGCTAAACTTGTTATCTTTCTTCTAGCAGAAGTATGCGGCTTTTCACGCGTTGTAACTTAAATGTTTCTGCATATTTCCGTTTTTGGTCTAAATAGTATGGTTTGTCGTTTCTTGCGTGGAGTTCCAAATCTCCCAACCCTTTTGTTCTAAAATTGAGTCGACCATATAATATGTGAACTAACCCCACACATGTATTCGGGTTGAAAACGATCCATCCCGGCCAGTAGGCCTACGTTGACATTCCTGGGAGGAATGATGATTTGTGGAACCACCCGATATTTGATCGCATTTCTTAGGGTATAACAACGTGCCTCTGACCTCACCATGCATAGGGCTACATGCCCGGTAGAGACGAAATCGTTTCCTGTCGAGAGAGACAGAGTATACTTATTACTTACTTAATTACTTATCAACTCAGGTTGTTTAAAGCTCCACTGGTTTAGAGAGTGACCTGAACAGAAACCCAAACTTATCTAATGATTTTGATTACCCATGCATTGTTGCCGTTGCATTCTTAGAGTCCTATATTTTGACGCTGGTCGATTATGTCCTTCATCTTCTTGATGACTGTGTTCTTCAGCATGCTTGACCTCAAAATGTTCCATCATTCTCCTTCACAGGCAGTCAGTTTTAATTCCACCTGTGTCCACATGGTTATCGCAAGAGATTAAACCCTTACAGTGATAGCTAGAAACCGCTTGATTTCGGCTTTCTCAATTGGATTGTCTCTAAGGCAACTCACCACTAGTGCCTCAAAAAATATCGCAAACAAATACACCCCCTTGTAATTTGGTAAAAGAATGCTTGACTGATGCCTGTTCCATATCGTGAAGACCAAGAAGAGGGGAAATTCATTCTGGAAAAAGCATAATTTTTTGCGCGCGAAGACATGAAACACGGAAGGGCATTTGTGGAGGACGGATTCGATCAACGACACATTGTACTGGACTAAATATTTGCACCCTTAGGTGCAAAGGACCGACATCCGAACCGGAATACTCAAACAGGGTCTAGCATTGGATTAAAAGACCAAGAAATTGGAAACTCCTAGGTGCCACACCAACAAAGGTTATAACGTGGCACCCAGAGGTCAAGGACAGTGGTTACAAGAGCACCAGGCAGTGGACGAGAGTGGGACACTAAAGGCCACGCGGTCACCGACCAATCCAGACACAAGAAAACACACCAACCAATGGAGCCGCTTGACCGAACTACCAAGCTTGATAGAAGTTCAGCTCCGGCTAGCAGACACACGCACGATTACCCAGCGTACAGCCATTGACGCACCGCTACCCTTTACCCCGCCCCTCCCCAACAACTCACTGGTGAGTGGAGTTCTAGGGTCTCAGTAAGTTCATATTTGCAACCGAATTGGTTGATTCAACGAACAAACTGACGACCATCTGCGCTACCTGAGCTATCAACCTTCTCGTAATTAGCACACCCCTAAGCACTAGAATCTGTCATCTAGGGAAGGCTCCCAATATTGTGAAGTTAGCCAACAACACAGAAATCCTCACTTCGCGGGTCTCATCAAAACCAAAGTCCATCAGAATGCGTCTCCTATTTAAAGCGAGTCGCCTGGCATGGGCCTCCTCTCTGGTGCTGTGTAAGCCAACCGGATACAAAAGGGTCACCAAAGTGAAAATAAACCCTTATGTGCACACCTCTAGTGCAAGTAAAAAACCCGATTTTGGCCTATAGAATGTTGATAACGGGAAAAGTAATCCATGTATATGAGTTCTGAGGTTGCTTTCAGGAAAATGACCTTCCTGATAGTTAAATGAAAATGACTTTCAATCATACGGAAGTCACGCAATCGTTTGGTGCATTCAAAGCGGTGTGTGATAGTTATTTTGGAATCTGATCGAAGTGCCCAGTCTGTGCTTGGAGGTAGTTTGCTTACCAGTGTTATCATTCTCCTTTAGTTCTTCGAGGTATTACACTCATCAGTCCGTCTTTAAGGACACCAGTCTATATTTTTCCAGATAGCGAGACTTCTGTGCGGCACGTGGACAATTTCGTGAGTCATGACCCATTCGGTCGAGCAAATACTCCGGCTGGCTGAGTGATCCACTGAGTGCCTGATACGACCATAAGGTGGGTCGCGTTCAGCAAGCGCGAAGAACGACAAAACGTTACACCGCGCCCAACCAGAGGTAAACTACCGGGTAATTGTACCGATACAGTCATCAGATACTGAGCGAAATTCAACCCGCTGGACTGGATTCATTTTTACCAACGGATCGATCCATCTATAGTTTTCTCACGTTTGACTAACCAAGAGATAACTGGCTGCGGGATTTTCCCGTTAAAGAAGTCGACACTTTTACACGAGAGCTGAAAGGGCTCAGTGTTTTAGAACTGTTCCATCGTGAGCCATGCTTTCAAGAAAATAGTACCATCATAGCAGTTTCTTTTTTTTGTGCGTTTTTCCATACTAGAAAGCTTCCTGTGCCGACGCAGATTGTAACTGGGCTAAATAACTTTCAGGATAAATTCTATTTGGTCACTCGCAAGCAGATGACCTTTTGGTGGTTTCACTAAAAATAATGCTGCTTGTATCGATAATTATACCACACATCCATGTTCCAAATTAAGGTATATTGATACTTCGATCGTGAATCAATGAAACACACTCAGACGCCTTGTACGAGGTCAGAAAACAACGATGACGAAAGGCAATATTTTGAAAAAGATTTGAACAGCTCCTTAATGAGTCAGATTATTTTCTTCTAACTGTTTCTTTTATCTTTGAGTAAAAGGAAATCCTCTGCTCTTAAAACCACAGTCCGCGTAGCCAGATCATTTTGAAAGAATGGTGTCAGAGATAGAACGGTCAACGTTCCTTTTGCTTAAGTTCAGCGAAAGAGTTCCTCTAAGTGTTCTGTTCAAAGAGGCTCACCGCACCAGACCAAATTTACTTGTCTAAAAAGCTACTCTTCTACGTTGGCACAAATTGACTCCTATCATCAAAGCTGCCTTTTAGCTCCTTCCCGTCCCCTTGCCGAGTGCCATTTCATGCGAACTCTATAGAACAATGACTATCGCTCACTTTATGAACAAACGTGTAGGACAAGATCGTTTTACACGAAATAAAATCAACTGATGTAGGTTTGATTGCCCTCGCATGGGCCCAGAAGTTTCAACGATTAATTCATTAAAAAAGCCCCTTTCCGCATAAAAGATGCTCCCATTTTAGCAAAATGTTTTTAGCTAGGCCTCATTTACCTGAAACTGAGACGTATTTCTTTTCGATGATGTGAAGTGTATTATATGTCTGAACAAACTTACCTCGAAATGAGTGATCTCCTTAGCCTTCCCTTCTGTAAAACATGAAAGTAATAAAACCTGATTGTTTTTAAGTTTACCAGGTCCCAAATTTTCATTCTGTTTACGCCGGATGGATGGGCTCCTTTGGGGTACTTTTTCAAGTGCAAGTCGTAGTTTGACCTGAAAATGTGTAAAACAAAGAGGGTTACCCAAGAAAAGAATTCCCCGTTTATTACTCTAATTTTACTGAAACCGACGTGACCTCTAAGCTCTACTGATCCAGAATGGTGCGAACATTTCAATAGTCGTGTTCTGATACGTTACCGCAACCAACAATCCTTGTTAAAAATGCATAGCTATTTTTACGTTGAAACTGTGCGTCTGTTTGAGTGTCACTTGAAAGCAACTTGAATTGCACTAGACATGGTGCATGAAATGATGAATGGATTGGCCTTTTTCCAAGCGCAAAACTTTTACATTTCAGACCGTCAAACCAGAGAGTCCGGGGAATAAGCCGTTTTTGCTTCACCGCGAATTATTTTGCGTTGCCCTATTTAGTTGGAACGACGAAGTCATCTTAGCTTCAAACGGTGGAGGGTGGCTCCCACCTGAAACGGCGCTGATTTCACAGAATAAAAAATTTCCTTTGCCGAAAGAAGACCGATTGTTGATTAGCAGGTTGTTTTGATGCGACAAGTCCTGGCAAACAGTGAACCGCTCCTGACAGTTACCATATTTGAGACGCACCCGAAAACTTCCGCGTTAAAAAATTCTAACTACTCATGAGTAGCATAGATTCTATCTACAAAGTGTGGTCGCAGCCTGATCGTTTGTATGAACGCTGCGGTAATCAGTAAACATTAATTGAAAAACCACTTATAGTAATTTGACAGTCATTCCAAATGATCAAGTGGATATAAACTTTGAAAGGCAACTCCAGAATATTACCAAGGAAGACTGATGCCTTCCCGCCTTTCCTTCTATTGACCTGTAAATTCCACGTCCATTGATCGAAACGCATCGGACTAACAATGTGTTCGCATTATGATTTTTGTATTTGTTTCTTACTAACTGTTAAGGTGTAAACGAATGGTTGCTACCGGAGGCAAAACTTCATCTGATATTTGTATCCACCGATAATTCAATTTCACAAATACAAGGCAGTTTCACAGACGACGGTTGTGTACATTAGAAGAAACATGGTACGACGTTACGGCTGAAGGGCACCTCAAAACTCTTTATCCATTAGTTTCTGTTGCCTGGCAATCAATCTGTACAAGCTACTTGAGAAAAGTTCAAGGCACTACCACGGGCATCTGCCTTTTCTCCGTTTTGGCACTGAGCACGTCAAAATCGGTCTTCCTGGTCAGTTAAACAAAGAACCATGATTAGATTATTGATCATGTTCGGAACATTCAGCTCCAACAGGTTCTGGTGCATCCTGAAGCCAATGTTGAGTGCTCTGTTGATTTTGGTTATGCTGAAGTGTCAGTTTTACAGCGCACTTCCTCCTGTCTTGGTATTTTTTTATTCTGCTTACGATGCTATCGGTCACGCTTAATTTGATACCCTACGAAATTTTAACATTCGTATTATAGTGGTAACTCAGCACCAAAAAATGCTACTGCCTCCAATGCGCAGCTACCTTGTTCATTTCCCAAAGTCTTTAGTGAACAAAACTTTGGCAGCTAGGACCCTTGTGCGGCAAGTACGTGGTTCTTACGGCCGGCAAAGATGATGATGACGAGCTGCCCAAACATCAAACCCAAATGAAGCCAAGCATTAGAGGAAGCAACCAAGAGAGAAAAACTCCTAGATGATCACATCGTAGAGCCCAAGGGGTTAGTTTTATGGCTGTCTCTGGCAAGGACCGAAGTATTATAGGATGAACCGGCCTCGAAGGTCACGTGGACGCTGAGCATTCAGAATACTAGCTGGCCAGTGGTAATCAAACAACTAATCACAGTTGGAGGTCAGAGTCCGCCATTCGCTGGTATATTACCACATCCATACGGCCTCACGTGGCGCAGTCACTGATGCGCTGCTGCTCTCCGTCTCACAAAAACGCTTGATAAAAACACTTTTAGTGCTGACGAAACATTTGTAACCAACCAATCTAGCTCAGCTTATGAACCAGCTACCTGGGCTACCAACATTCGTCCCAACAGCAAATAACATAATATGATGTAGCATGATTTCAAAAAGGTCACAGTTTGCGTACCAGCACAGCACCATTTTAATCGAAAGCCCTTAACGTTTTTGTTCAGACCCAGCTTCGAATATGTTAGTTGGGTTCCGTGGAGTGCAAAGTACTCGTACTGCCATTCTCCTCCTGAATAAGTCAACAAAGTAGCCCTAATGAGGGAAATTTTTACTTGATCTTCTTGGACTGAAGTTAAACATCAGGTATGCTTTTATCTAGGTGCTGCGCATATGTCAGAACTCACGACGGTGCACTGGGTGAAAATTTTTATAAGATTCCTTTGAGACCTTTTGAAGTGGACCGTGCTTTGTAGAACAAAATTCTGAGAGTATGTTTTGTCTTCAATGGGCAAACTGTTAGTGTGGCCGGCAATCACCCAAACCCTCCGCAGACAACCAGTTTTTATCATTCAAGCATTTCATATGTCTTGAGAAACCTGCGCAGTGTTTAACGGAGATCCTCTCGGCTACCATTTGATGATAACATCAACCAACAGCTTGCGAGGCAACCAATGCCATAGAAGTCGTAAACATCTGTACCAAACCGTGTAGAAGGCTACTGCCTCAGGCGTCTTAAACATACGGAAAGTTTTACCGTATACTGTTTCCGTATTGCTCACAAAACCAGGATCCTTTGGGAAATCAGCCACACCAGTCACCGCGGAACCACGCAATTTATGCGCTTAGGCAGGCTTGAGTGAGTAAGAAATGCAACTACCACACACTTTGTCTAAATTAGCCAAAACGGTATCGTAAAAGATGACCAAGCTCAAATAAACTTGTTTATGCTTCTACTTAGACTAAAACGCCTGCCCCGGAAGAGAAACGGAAGAAAAATGGCTCTGATCTTCAACGAGCTTACGGGTCAGAGTAGTGTAACAGCAACCTTAAACCGAACCCGTGTGGTATGGTTTTGGTAAAATATGAGAGAGAAAGGAGGATATCTGATGGCTTTTTGGTGTAGTAACTTAAATGCTGCCCCCTTAACTTTGGGAAGTACAACCTCCAGGAGTGTGGTTAACGATGCTAACAATGCGGTTACCAGATGGCGCAAGATGAGAAAACTAGGACCACAACACCCGCAGATTCTGTTATCTGATTGGCGATCTTCCAGCCAATAAAGTTATTAAGTTAGTAGAATTCACCATCGTCATCAAAGACAGCAACATCAGTGTTGGCGCTGGTACTTCACTGCCGTACAAACATAAGGTTCGTCCAATTATATTTAAAGCCCTAGGACGAAAAGAAGAGAAAAAGAGTGGGTACGGGAGGGGACCTAGTGTTTGTCTGTGTCAAGCGTTCTGAGGTGCCTACACCTCCAACCGCTCAATCAGACAAGCTGGAAAGAAACTAGCAGCACGAACACCATTCACATCGATTAGCCGCCATTTCTTGCAACGTCTCCAGCCAAGCACAGGTCGGGTCACAGGGTCCCCATCCTGGAAGGCGTACAACAGTAACAACCCCCAAACTCCTTGTGATCACTTCTACACCCTTCTGCCGAGTCATGCGTTGTCCAACTCGCGGTTTGAGCCATTCTGAAGGAGTCACGGAAAGCAACAGTCGTCTCGGTAGACGGTGTTTTGGCATGCGTAGCACATGACCAAGCCATCGTAGTCGTTGATGCTGGATGTTTTCTCCGGTTGAAGTACCTTCCGCACAAGTAAATACTCGTTTTTTAATCATATCGGTACTAGCACCCTGACACCGTCTGAGGCATTGGTGGTCAAATATCTGAAGATGCCTCACATCATCTGTCCACAGGCTTCACGTCCGGCACCCATACATCAACGCAGCCCTTAGTGTAGCATGGCACACGCGACCCTTAAGATCTGGTGACATGCCTTTTTGACGCCACAAGTGACGCAAATTAGCAAACGTTGTTCGAGCCTTTGAGATTTCGCACTGACTCCACCAAACACATTTCCGTCAGAGCTAACACAACTGCCTAGATATGTAAAGTTTTCCACAACCTCCAGTAGTTCTCCTTGAATTGTAAGCGATGTGTTCGGAGACTGCACGTTCTGAAGCATGACTTTGCACTTTGAAGGTGCAGGGCGCATGCCAAAAGATGGTATCATGATGGTCAGTTTATTCAACAGGGCTTGTGCTTCACTTTGGTCTTCAAAGATGAGGGCGATGTCATCTGCGTACTCCAGATCGACAAGGTCCTCATCGGCAACAATTTGAACAGCGGGGTTTTGAGGACCTTCTAGTGTTCGCCTCATTATTTCACCAATAACGAGTTTGGACAAGAATGGAGAGAGTGGACATCCTTGTCTGACACCACTTTTTGTAGGAAAGCTTTTGAAAACTCGCCATACACTCTCACTCGCCAAGAAGTATGCGAATATAGGGATCGAATTATGTTCACAATCTTCTGAGGCATACCCTATTGTGCAGGTGTAGTTAACAGCACTGACCGATCAACGGAATCGAACGCATTCTTGAAGTCAAGGGATACCAAGACTGCGGGCCGTCTGTACATATGGCGTTGCTCTAACAACTGACGGTGTGTGAAGATGTGGTCAACACAGCCTCTACCCGGTCAAAATCCCGTTTGATTTTCACGGGTCAAGGGTTCGCATGCCACCGTAAAACGTCCAGGAATCAGTGGCGCCAGCAACCTTGTCACAACAGGAGTCAAACTAACACCTGTGAGGTTACGACACTCACTGCGAGTACCCTTTTTGAAAATGGGCACTACTATCGATTCACCCTAGTTGTATGCGATGGCTTCTTTCTCCCAAGTAGATCCAAATGGGCTAGACGGGCACTGTCTAAGAAGTCCACCGCCATTCTTGAAAAGAGCAGGTGAAAGGTCGTCAGGACCAGCAGCACGATGACGCTTGTGTAGGGAAATACACTTGGACACTTCTGAGGCTGAAGGCGGCTCCATATTTAGGGTCCACCTTTCTGTTTAAGGCCAGGATTCTGGAGGTAGCAGGTGGCCAGCTGACTTGCTGTTCGAAGTGCTACGCTCAGCGGTCCAAAAGTTCCGCTTTGCTGCATATCAGGGGGCCATTTTAGTCCCTGATTATTTCGCTGACAAGAGGTTTCCAAGGACCAGTCGAACAAATCAAGTGGAACGGTTTACTGACGTTTCCAGCATTCTTCGGGTGGAACTGAACATTTCTTTTTCGCTTGTTTTTCGTAAGCCGCCAGAACAATATTTACCCGTAATATTGTACAAATCCAACGGCTTTCCTCCTCCTTTTTACACCATGGTTTGCAGCACTACACCCGAAAAAATGTTTCATGGAATAACTTCCTGGATGGAGCGTCGTTCTATGAGTAAACGAAGAACATTCATGTCCAATATATGAATCACGTGAATTTCAGCAGGTTATCATTCTGAAGCCTTGTCATTTTTCTATTCATAAATGATCTCTTAAGCCCAACATGTTTCTCTCATCTTCTGCGTACGGTCAACATCGGAAGAAGGCCTGCTTTAATGTCCCATAAGAGCCAGCGTACACTCGAAAACAGCAGCGAAAATTTCTATGATGAAACATTAGTAAAGAAATTCTTCTAACTCTGACGAAATGACAATTTCAATGGACAAAAAAATTCAGCCCGATATCATCTTTACTCCTATCTTATAGTCGAGTCGGAAGGACAGGTGGACAGTTGTATTCCAGTGAAACAGAACTTTAGATTTTTTCCTCGAGCGTGGAAAATGGGCGACTGTAGCAACTAGATAGATTGGACTCATGTACAGAGGTTTCAAAAATTGATTCATTCAGCTCTACTCGATAGTTAATTATGCGAAAATTATTTTACACCAGGCTGCTGCAATGGCTCATTTTTTTAACAAAAACGACTAAACGGTTGTCAACTTATCCATCAGCAATGAGAGTATTTTTGCGAGAACGGTTCAAATGTTTGATGCAAAACAACCTGGTAGAAAATTCTAATCGCCCACTGAACTAAGCTTCCTTTCTTAACTAATTAAATAGATCTATTTGACTTATTTTGGTTGGAGGAAGTTCTGTAAACACGCTGAATTTCTTATACCGCATACGCCTCTGGACCAATGCAACTCCTGATGGGTTGTCATCATTGGATTTAACACTTACTTCGTCTATCGACTTGAGAAAAAACCTCTTCTTTTTCCCGTGCAATGCAGGTGCGGTGAATGAGCTGTCTGAAAATGGTATGCACACCACGGGCTGCTCCACCAGCATTGCTGTTTAGAATTTGTAACCGGAGCGACCTTGAGTTGCCATGTCATTCTGCTTTTCAGTCTAATGCCCACAACAGCAGAGGGTTCTGGTCCTACATCAAAAAGCATCGTGTAATGCCCAGGGTCCTTGGGAAACTAGATGAAAGTCGCAGTTTCTAGATGACTAGTTTTCGAAAAATCCTAACAAACTCCACACTACTGTGGACAAAATAGCAGATTCAATGATTGGTACACAAATTCCAAGCGATTTCTCAAGCCCCTCGGGCAAAAAGACTAGCTATTTCCAGGTGTTAGAGCTGACATGCCTCCCCTTAAAGGTTGAATCGTGCAGTCAGGCGGAGTCTCCACCTGCGTCAGCGAAATCCTATAGTCTACTCCCCTCATGATGGTCACCTCTCACCTTCCGTCTCCTAACTGGCACACAGTTGCCTCTCAACGCAAAATATTCCTCCAATGCATACTTACGTTTTCCATTCTTTCAGGGTCCCCGTTATGTCTTTCTAGCGTATATCGATCAACTTGTTTTCGCCACACGCTTCCTCAATGAAAGCTAACCTAATAAATTGCACTGCCACATCCCTTGTTCATAATTCTTTAGCGTTTGCTTTGATTACAGTCAACACTTACACAAATGTCACCTTATCGTTCAAGATGGTGTACCCTCAAAAATTGTGGTCCTGTAACCAGCCTTGACTAAAATGCTTTATTGGTCTCCACAAAGGAAATTTCCCCGTGTGCGACTACAGCAACTGTGTCAATAACACCAACAATGCACTGAGATAAAAGAACACATTTCCATCAAGTCTCCGTATCTGACACTGGCTACTGGGTCTTTGCTGCCCCAGTAGACAGAATAAAACGGGACAGCGAGCGTATGATATGTAACAGTTCAGTCTAACTGCTAAAACGCTCAAGTCGAAGCATGTGGGTGAAGAGGCATCTCCGTTTCCAGGTTACACGCACAAAGCTCGTTTTCGTTCTTGTAGGTTATCCAGTCCTCCTTTACATTTCCTAATGGAGACCGGCTAATAACTGGTCCTGCCCACTGCCTCATTCCTCAGCCGCCTCTGGTGCGGGAGAGTTTCAACCCATCCAACCCCTCAGCCACCACAAACTCTACCGCTTTCACTTCATGCCAGCTGGCGAATTCAAGGCACCGGCCATCAAAAGGCTGTCAGCCGCGTAAAGAACGCTTCATCCACTGTATAGTGGCCCTCAGCCACCATAAACTCTACCGCTTTCATTTCATGCCAGCTGGCGAATTCAGGGCACCGGCCATCAAAAGGCTGTCAGCCCCGTAAAGAACGCTTCATCCACTGTATAGTGCTAACGCTCGCCGCCCAAGGAGTTACTAATTTGGACACTGATCCTCAGTTTGTGATGTTACTTTTTTAGGTGAGTGTGTCATAGTTGATGAAACCCTCGTCCCCCTCTTTAATTCGACGTTTCTACACTCCATGGTTGTTGGAGTTTTTCTTACTCAAGAGACGTAATGAAGCCCCCTCGGTGAGTCTGCCCTCACAGTGCTTGGAATCAACATTGGAAGCTAGGCTGAAAACAACTGCTATTTCTGCCCCTTGTGTCAAGCAGCTCTTGATGTTGCCAGTAGAATCCACAGTGCCCCGGGATTCTTCAACTCCCGTATTCTCATTCACCGCAACTAACACAAATATAATGACCCAATCTGGAAGCTCCCTAATCCAAACCAAATGTGACGACGATCATTTAGTTCACATAAAATTTCTCCGCCATGCCAAGTGAACCTGTCTCGAAACCAAGAAGTCTCAGCTTATGGGCCAGGAGATTCACGAACCTGGCATTCACGTATATGGTCACGGTGGCTGGTGAAATTCCGGGCCACTTACCCTAACAGACTGTGAGAAAAATGACACCGACGGCCTCCGTGGCATCCGATATCCCCACTACACAGCTCCTTCGAGTCCCGCTTAACCCAAATCCGTGAATCAATCCTCATCTTCGCCCTTTGCACCTCTAAGGTCTGTGATCTCGCTGACGGAGATGTGAAAAATCCAATACTGATTTGTGGCGTGGTGTCCCTCCTGCACACGATATTCAAGGGGTGTGTGCATTTCATGGCGCTTCTACAAGTTACCTTATGGTCATCCTGTCACTCCGCAGACGAACGTCCTCACTTGTGGAGGCAAGGCATCAGACAAGCTGTGTGTGAGAGCAGAGATCCTGCATAATTTCAGAGTGCACAAATCAGTAAATAAACAATCCTGCCCTGTAAACCGATGAAGATAACCAGAGGTCCGCGCAATGGTTCCCCACAATGAAAGACCTCCTACATTCTTCCTAACATAGCCATCTCCCTTCTATCCATCCTACTTCACCCAAATGATGTTTGTGGGTATCTCGGCCGCCGCTGAAATCAAAGAAACGTTGGATAGCGTCTACAATTTCTTAGAAGCATTCGACGTGGCCCCACAAGACAGTCACGGGTTTCCGAAAGAGCTGAATATTTTTCTAGCAGTTGTTCCCTTGGTTACACTTATTCTTGTGCCCGTGCTAACACGTGGCATCGGCCTAAAATTCGACTAATGTGAACTGCATCCTGAGATCCTTGAACTGTATCCTCCAGACCGCCAACCCCTTGGAGGGCCTGATAAATACTTATACCTTGTTTAAACAAGGCCCTGCTGATAGATCTTTCACCACTGATCCCACAACCATACGCCGTAAGCATGGAAGTGATATTTTCAAGATGAAAGCGTGCACATTTTTAGACAGTAGTTTTTCTAATTTCAAGTCGTTAATGTGCTAAGCAACCTTCCTCCAAAATCTGTCCACTCCACAGTCCCCTTCAAACCACCAACCAGAAAATCGTGTGGATCAGCGCAGGGATTTTAAACAGCAACCTCAAATCCCTCATTCCTTTGGACCTTTCGGGTGAACTGAGGCCGTCAAGTGACAAAAACAGCTCGGTATGATGTCTCTATATGGACGGTGGGAGATTTCATGTAAAAGTTGAATTCTTCACGTGTTTCTCCAGCATTTAATTTGGGAACATTTTTTAGGAGTACATAAACAAAAATTGCGTGGTCTTCATTCACGCAAACGCAGAAGTCACGCAGTAGTCACTCTTAACCCACGTAAGAAAGACTGCCTTATTCTGCAGCAGGCGCCCCGTCAGACGAATCCAGCGAATTCGTTACGGATAGCAAAACTGATGGCTTTTTATGACATTCAACACACTTTGTATCGGTCACGCGGCAAGAAGTTTACCTCTATCGGTATATTAAGTCCTTGATAGTGCTCTGGGAAGGCTTAATGAGTTTGTGGGCAGCGCGAGCAGACAATACGATAAACTGGCCAGTACTTTGCAGTTCTGCTACAAATTCAGCGGACTGAGGCGGTCTTTTGTTCGCGTGTAACATGTTCGGTCTGGAAGTAGTGGAAATCAGGCGGATAACGGACACTACATTAACCTGGGTACGGCAGCTGCGACGCCGTTTTCGCGACGTCCTACCTGGGTTCCTGGACAGCCCCGTAAGTGAACAATTTGGGCGAGACAGTTGGGAGTCCAGGGTAGTTAAGACTGTTATGGGAATCGTGACAAATTAAGACCGGCATGAAATAAGGATATTCTTGAGTTCATCGAGGGTGCAGCCTGGTTCATCGCTGCCATTCAAACGAAGTATTGAAATAACCTTATCTAGATTTGGGATTCAAAATGGGAAGGTTTCGAAACAGTCTGCTGGAAACAACCAAAGTATAAGTTGGATTGCGGCCCGAAATAACAGCTGTGTTTTTAAAATTTATAATTGTTGTAGTTAGCCAATACTAGACGGTTTCAAAATCGATAATCAGAACTCAAGTTAAGGGAGTAGGGAACGGTGACGCGTTCGATGGGAATGGGTGTGGCCATATATGAATGAGGGACATTCATTAGCTAAGTGACGTCAACTGCCGTTTTTCGTGCCCAGCTCGGAGTGACGCAAGTAGAGTGGGCAACCCTTGACCTGGCAGAAAGAAATTACGGAAAGTTTAGGTTTTGTCGAGGCTACCCACCTTCCAGAATGGGTACCGTGTGATCTTCACAGTGTCTAGTTGATTATTCTGCAAGATACGGCCGCTAATCGATATTGATGGTTCTCTCGTTTTTAGCTCCTCTCCAGCTCTCATGAAGAAGTGTTTGGGTGTGCATGAACCTCGAAACGATTGTCATGCTGTCGATGACGATTAGTGCTGCATCACTAAATTCACATTTAGTTGTGTAGTTATAGATGAAGCTGAGCAAGAGGGTTTTGAGCAGACGACTCCCAACAGTGATTGACGTGTACGTGAATTGGAAGTTAGCTCGTATGAAAGTGGGGGTTTAGCTGTCTAGCTTTCGAAGTGGTCCCTATATCATATATTTAAATATGCGTAGGTGAAAAGGGTGTGAGAAAGCTACCACAGATAGATTTTGTGACGGTTAAATGACGCGCATTCAGAAAGTGGGTCTTGGAGCTGCAGTGGAAGGCCAGTCATCAGTTAGGGGCAAAATTGATCAGTAGCATAATAGCTTGGTATATGGATGCCTTTCCAATATTATTTAGTGTGGGAACTAAGGTGTTTGCTAGCCCCGAAATTTGGATAATGCCAGTGGAATTGGTAGTACAAAAGCATACACGGACAAGAGACCGGAAACTACGTGGCATGCCCGACCCGGCTGCATGTTTGGAGGATGAGGCGAACTCAGCATGGCGCACTACAATCTAAGAAATAGCTTGAAGCCTTCATAAAAAGACTGTCTCAGACGTGATATGATGTGCATTTAGTGAATCACTTTTAACTTGGGACAGAATTTTCACTCTGCCATGCAACAAAATGTTAGTACAGCTGAAGGTTTATCTTTATTATTATCTTATGCCACAACCAGAACAAGATTCGATAGAAGCTGCTCCTTTATTTTTCTGTTCCCTTACTGCAGAAGACGGGATGTGAAACTCACAATGGGTTAGGGGAGGCCCTCGGGAGGAGGGCCTGCAGTTGGAGGGATGGTTTTCAACCGGGCAGTCGTTCGGGTCGTCAGTGAAGAGAAATGCCGAAAAGGTAAACATGGTGCTGAAAGCGTTGGTGGGTGTTTAGAGTTAAGTAACGACCGAAAAAACCGATCGGGTATAACAAATCTAAACGAGCATGCAAGGCGCATTGAAAGAATGGAATATGAATGTTCAGAGTTTGTTGATTGCCTAGAGCACAAAAATGAGATGTGTGAAATGTGGCAATGTATGCTATTCCGATGTGGTTTTTAGAGTATTTTTTGTAGAGCGGTGAGATGGAGCAAACTATACAGTCCTCAGTCAAACTGTTATCATAACCGGAAACGGAGCTGATCAGTAGAGTAACTTAGTGAAACATTTTAAGACCTATAAGGAGGTCTCATTGGTGCTACACAGGCATGCGTATCCCCTACAAAAATGCTCAACAGTAATATATCCCTTTTGACGTAATAATCAGCACCTAATAAAGTCGTTCAACCCTACATTTCCTGGTTTGCCTTGTTTGACACTACTCAAGCTTCTTTGGCTACTACTGCACGCTAAAGATCACAAACCAGTCGGTTACCAACTCCGGAACCAGGGCTGGTAGGTGGTGCCCAATAACGGACCCACATTTGATGAATGTGCTGATTCGGTTAGATATAAGATGGTTGTATGCTAAGATGAGGGATCGGAAATGTTGTTTTCATTAAGCTACATGGTATAGATTTCGTGAGTACAAGTTCAGTGAAGTTAGGTTTCATTCCTCTAAAAGAACACATCTGACGCTAGCTACCTGGCCACTTACTACGGCTACATCAATTGGTAAGCGTTTGAAGACTCGTGAAGTCCTTGGACTGAAGTCTGTATCCATTCGTCTCACGACTGACTTGTATGCATCCCTCCATAGCTCTAACTTTACTGCATCCAAAATTACTGTTCACATATATCCTTTGTTGGTGACAATGGAACTGATTGAGCAAGAAGTATGTTTGAGTTTATAACAGTAAAATGTCCGAAACATTTTGCTAAAGTCATAAACGAGATAAAATTGTATACACATTTTTCACTTCACATTCATGGAGTGAGACTGGTTTACGAAAAACGAAAAGGGGTGACTATCCTTTATGCCTGCATTAATCAGTTCAACAGTTAAAAGCATTTCAATAATAAGATTTTTATAATTTTTATGTGCGGGCGTTGCGGATCGACAACGCACACAGTTATAATTATGAAAGGCAATTTTTGGCCATTGGATTAAGCCATCCTGCATAGTTGAGTCTTCATAACCAGATGCGCACTAGGTGCGTGCCCAATACTTACTCTGAGTAAACAAGATTAGCGATAACTCGTACAGTTATGAGTACAAATGGCCATCTTTGGCCACCAGATTAGGTTATCATGCAGCCTTATCATGCAGCCTTGTAGTCGTCGGTGCGCATACGGTTCTGTGCCGTGTGAATTAGTGCATGGCTTGGAACGCCCTAGCCGGTATTCACTCTAACTGGTCAGTACTTTGCAACCAAACCGAAAATACCTATGAGCATGCTTCGGCCTTGCTCCATTTCAGTGGACCTCCCAGGCCAACCGAAATTCCGCTACCCACAGAATTGTACATCCCCAGTCAGATCATCTTGAACGGAACATTCGTCAGTCCATTGACCAGATTCAGCAGCTGCTGTCAGTGATAGCAAACTCCTATCCTTTTGAAGTATAAGCACGACCCAGCAGTTACGATAATTAGCAAAGGCAGGCGAAGGTGCGCACGGTCAACATGATGAAGGGTAGTGGTTGGCCTCATTTCTCGGCAACCTCGTTGGGCTGCCGACACAGTCTAGCGAAGGGGCGTCGTTATTTCCAATGGGCAAGATACCGCTGTTGGTAATTCACATGCAGAAACTTGAGAGCGCTGCATTATCTACTGACTGGTTGTGCACGTCTGAGAGTGGGAATCATACACATAATTCTCTGCTGTTGTCACTACTGCGCAATGCATCAAATAGTCTTACAGCGTTATACTGAACTGGAGGCAAGCTTCCAGAAAAATTTTGTTAAGCCGAAGATCACCGAAGAAACTCATCTAATTTGTTAAGTTTGTTGAGCCTGACGTATACAGACGTTATTCAACTATTTGCCTAGACGGAATTTGCCTTGGATATTATCTGCATGTTACTTCCTTTTTGAAGAACACCGCAGAAGTTTAAAATTTGCTTAGATTTGCTTTCTTGCTTTAACTCGTAAACCGGTTGTCACATGCAGAGCGCCGGTGGTCGGTGACCCTGAATGTTTATCAGCATAATCACAAATGGTATAAGTAACCTATCGCTGAAACGTGCAAAAGGGGTTAGACTAACTCGCAGTAAAAGTTGCAATTCCAAAAAACCCATAGTTTCAGCGAAATTAACTTCAGTTTGCTTTTAGTGGGAAGCGTATCATTCCAGCAATCACGTTTCTTGAGGCTTCTCTCTCACACCTATTGACTAAAAGCTCATTAGCGGGGACATCGAAAAATGGGGGCCTGGCTGAATTTGGGACTATGACTGACCCTCTTGAAGGCAGAAAATAATCGTGTGAGGGTGTGTGATAGAAAAACCTACATGCAGTATTAGTCCTCTTGTATATTCGTAGCAGTGGCTTTCTTATTTGCAACAGTTTGACGTAGCCCACTTTTGAATTATGCTGTCGTCCATCTTACTCGTAAACCTCAGTTCGAATCTTGGTAATCGATGCACTTTCGGCAATAAAAGGTGAATATTTCGACTGGCACAAAGTTATGGGCTATTGCTTTTGTTTGTAACTGGCCTCAGATTCTTTCGACAGATGGTATGCAAAGCATCCTTTGGATGATAGACATCAATTGGATAGATGCAAATTATTCGTCGTCAAAAGAGGCACACTTCGGGGGCCTTCAAACAAGTTACAGTTTTCAGTAGATAGGGGAACCCTCGTTTTCTGCATGTTCTGTTTCAGCAGTGTCCACTCTAGCTTATACTGAAAATAACAGACCTTACGGCGTTTCCTTCGCAGTAATTGAATCAAGGGTGGCAGTTGTGTCACATGCCAGGAGTGGTAACGACCTTTGTCATGCGGATATGTTGTACCTGCCTGCACAAAATCATCATACTTATCAAACAAACTACTCAGCGGCACTGGCACGAACGACAAATCATTCAAGCTTCTTTCATCACAAGCAGACACTGCCATGAATCCATGTGCGCGCGAGGCCTCTCGTACACCCCGCAACCCACAAACAGGGTTGTTTAAGCGGTGCAGATAATTGCGCAGGACTTCAGCACCATCACCTGTCAAGTTGTTTATAGTTTTTTCAAACGCTGACAAGAATCTACGTGGATGACTTAAAACACACGAAAAAACCTTTTCTTCCGTCTCGTTTGGATGGTACCTGCTGGGGTGCATTGCAAGTCAGACCTTAGTGGGTCGTGTGAATGCTGCATATTAAAACTAACTGTTACAAGGCCATCGTCCCTGTAAACCATACAAATGAATGACCGGCAGCAGAAATGGGCGTGCCTGAACGCAAGTGCATTGGGTGATTTTGCGGAAGACTATCAATGTAGCGGCGGCCTTGCTTATTATCGTTCCAGTTTGGTGGGGATTACACACTTATAGAACAATACTTCATAACACAAGATTGCCTAATCCTATTACCGGATATTTGTTTATATTTCGACGCCAATTAACCATGTCAGCAGCCGTAACATTTGCCCGACCCTCACCGGACTTCTTGTGGTGTGGACTAGAATTCCGTGACGGAAGGAACTCATGACTGGAGAAGTGCTCTAGCGTCTGCCTTTTTAAATTCAACACCTCTACTGATCCGTCTTGTGCATCCGCATGGCAATAACCGACCAAAACCGCGCAAGGAAAGCGGGGGCTTGAATACATCTAGCTCCTCAGCGGCATTTATAGGATCTTGACATGGTCTTCAGTACCGAATCAGAGGGTAAGCCATTGACTCTGATCATTCCCCGAATCCGTGAATAAAATCAGGCGTTGTCAGGGTTTCCTCCTTTTTTCACTTTACAGGTAGGATCCTCCCAAGACCATCGTTAAGCCCCTGTTCTTTGATATTTTCGCCATCATGCTCCTATATATACACCCGCTGGCTTTGAACATCCTCCCCGCTGGCAACATAAAATCACTGCCAAGAGGCCAAAAATCTCTTCAACAGTCGGCTGATGTATATCGCCACCAGAATCAGCCCAGCCATTTTCCATTTAGGCCGTTTGGTGCCACATTTTCGGACAAATTAGCGGACCTTGGCGTCACCACGTTTTCACCATCCACGGCCAAAACAGAGAACTCAAATTTCAGGTCAGTCACGTGTAAGTGTCCCACGTTCCTCGTGAACGGCTAACAAAACTTCATCTTCTGTTCCCCAGCTTGAGCCAGTTCGGCTAATTATCATCCTTTTGCTTTGTTCACTACGCTGTTCCGTGGTACTTCGTGGTCTGCTTTGGTGTCTCTGATCGAATCCCGGTAAGAATATGCTCGCAAATTTTTTCGTGCAATTTTTGGGATTCACTACTTCGATTTTGTGGCATATCCTACTCAGAGAGGTTGTTACGCCTTTGCTTAGCCCCCCTCCGCATACTACAAGCCGCTTGAGTCATACTTATACCAACGATCTCCTCCAAACCTAATCTGTAGGTTTCTTCTTCTCTCCCTCCCACTCACTACGACAGCATTTGTGTGGGTTAGTTCCCCAGAAGTCCACTTGGTAGTCCCTGCTTAGTCGTCCCTCTTTTGTGAAGGCTTAGCATCCATGCTGTACGCTCCTCCGCTCCGTGGTTCTAAACGAGCAATTGACAAACCCACACAACTCCATTGTCCATTGCATGGGTCCGCTCCACACTCTCAGTCCTTCTTAAGGGCATGTAAATATGCCCTTGTTGCATACACTGCGAGTGCTTATGAGCAAAACCTTAGGCATATAAACCGTTCTCACCGGTCCTTTTGGTTCCGGCACCACTCATTCCTCTCAGAAAAACCACCATGCAACTCTGAGCCCAGATGTGCCCGGGGATCTGAGTGCAAGCAACTCTAGGGTTCTCAATGGTGTACGCAACCAATGAACCCATCGTATCTCGCAGCAATGCTCCTTAGTTTGTGGTGTTAACCGACAGTGATATCAATCAGAAAAATCACACAAATAGGTGTACAAAATGTTACCGCTCTGTTGGTGGTGACAATTGGGATAAGCTCTGGCACACGTTTATTGGGCGAGACAAGAAATGTCGGTGACTGAGAAGGTCGTGTGCTTACTGGGAACATCTTTGTTTCACGATGGTTATCCGGACGCCTACAAACCTACTGAACGTCCTTCTAGTTGCCATGGTGTTTAAAACCAAAAACGTTGCACTTTGTATTGGTTAAAAGTTTAGCCGGTTTTATTGCTGGTACTGATTGGCCTGGGTATTCTTCGTTAGCCAACTGTTGTGAATGGTTTAGTTTTCATGGAATTTGTGAATTATTCTTCCGAACTGGCGAGCTCAGTTGAGCCTTTTGAAAGCTCCAGCTTAGCGGAAGCGCGATGCTAGTCCTTTTGGAAATAGGAAAGCCACTTTTTGTTTATACTAAGGCAACTTACAATCCTGTCACAAGTGGAAAGGGACTACTTGCACTTTACACTGTTTTATGCAACCTACTGCTTTAGCCGGGACGGACCTGGACCGAATGCCGGACATCGAGTGCGGCTAATTCAGTACGTCGCATCAAAAAACGACAGGTGTTTAGCATCTATTTTAAGCTATTTTTCTGCACTGAACAAAGATCTGTTTTAGTGGCCACTTCATATCATTTGCTTCACAACCACATGCGTGCGAGATAAGTTTCCGGTCGTTTGCAAGATAATAGGTGAGTAACCGGGATAGACCGGATGGTTGACATTTACCGCTTCATTCGCAGGTCTCCATTCAAGCTTGGCAGATGGCTATCAGTAGGGTCGTAAAAAATCACATTTCAAACCGTCGTTCTCTATTAGATGTGTTTTCCTAACCAAAGCAACGGGTCCGGAAGGCGAAATCGGTTGGTTTGGCAAACTCGTCATTCAGGTGGACGACGATAAGTAGTGTAACCGCAGTTGTTTCGCCAGGCATCAACTCGTTCTCTTATTCAGACAATTTCCGGGCTTCTTTCAGGTTGATATCACATCGCATACAAAGTGTATGGGGCGACAAAATTCTAGAAATTTCAGCTTCTTGTGGGTGCGCCGTTGGCTCTAAGCACTCAGCAGACGCCCATACTTTCAGCCAGTCAGAACTGGCGTTGATGCTTGACAAAGAAGCGACGGTTTATTGTGCGCATAATAGGCTTCTTTGTTGTAGACCCTCTCAAAAGCAGGCGGTAAGGTTGTATCGGCGCTAAATTCCACACAAAATCTCCTCCTTGAAATTTGTTGACGTATATTCGATGCTTGGAATTCACTTGCGGTAGGCTCAACAACTTGAAAATCTTGAAATATCCAATGTACGCGTATAACCTACTTTTCTCTGCAAATCAACAGATTTCTCGCGTTCTCATCAAACAAAAGACCCTGTGTCACAATACTCAAAACTTTCAACGCAGGTAAACCTAGCAACCGATGAGAAATTTTGTTCTCCACCTGGAAACAAACTCCTGGACAAAAAATTTCGTATCCCCTCATTCACTGCCTGTTGATTCCCCATGCGAATCAACGGCATCAGCGGTAATTTTCCTTGTGTTCTGACTACTCACGAGTAACGTAACTTACGCCCGTTTAGCCGTTTTGTTTTTCTCGCTGCTGGTTTTCCCCTGTTTCGGTCCTACCTAAGGTCTGCTTGTTCTTCAGTAACTGACGTCAATATTTGTAATCCGTCCGTCATTGGTCGCAAGTTCGTCTCAGTCGTACCTATTCTCGAGCGTCTGCTCCAACAGAAAAACGGACCGACCGAGAGTCGAACTCAGAGTTCCCCGGATGGCGGGCAGCACTAGCCACTACACCAACTTGACGCCGGAAAGACTCTATTTTTGTATTATCTGTATTTTACATCTACCAGCAGCTTTTGGTGAGATTTGTTTTAAACAGCCCTAACCGCGCAGTCTGATTTGTCACATGACACGAGCTACCGCGTCGCACCACCAACCGAAAGACAGTCCCTTTACCTTCCAAACGTACTGGTTGTTTCTGCGCCGTTATCACCTTATACGGCCAACTCACACTGACAGACTGCCCGTTTATGTATGTTTGTACATCGTTTAGTGCTTACTTGTTGTTGCTTGTAGAAATCCCTGCCATTTCATTGACTATTTTTCCGCTCCCGCCGATTGCGTCATTATTGATTGTACGTTCGCTTAATTTACGATGCTTACTAACCCGTTGTTTGTAGAACCAGTTCCTGTCAGTCTTCAAGACATCGTCTGCTGCCCACGTCTGTCTGCTCTTATTGTCCACTGGCTACGAACTGCGTATAATCAAGTAGTCGCAATCGTCCTGTGAGATCCATAGCCGCCCGGATCTTACACTGCCTTTAAAACGCAGTCCCGGTCACTCTCGTTCCAAACTTGCCCCACACTACCTGTACTCGTCCACGAGTAATATCGGATTCACGGATTGATACGCAGGATCGAGGCGTTCGCCGAAGTTTCCGGATCGGTTTTGTTTTTGCCGTTCAGCGAATGCCTTTCATCTGAAAAGCACAACCGTCCAAAAGTGCTTTGAACTGGGTACTTGATGGCGCGTGGACAACCGTCGGAGGAAGTCTATTCCACGCACTCGAAATGAGAAAAAATTACCTAATTAAAGTGTGTGCTCTGAGCTTGAAAACGTGAAAAACCTGTTGGCAAAACCTTGTTAGAACAGGGAAAAATTAAATGTTAGGTCTTCTCAGAGTCGACGATGCTCCAGGGGAAAGCGGCCAAGCACAGCCAGATACGCTTCACGGTCCACGGATTCAATGTCGGCAATCATTTTCGTAGCACCTCTTTGGACATGCTCAATGAGAGTTATGCCCTTCTTGCGTCTGAGTGTACAACTTAGTTGGCCTATTCACTAAGCGGTATGACGTAGGCCCCCGAGAGCACCTAGAAGTCTGCACGAATATTACGCGAAAGGTGAGCGGAATCGTCCGTAGAACGCCGAATGTCGTTTGAGACGATTTCCCATGGTGCATTGTGAAGGACATGTTTGAAGAGAGCCATATACCCAAACATTTTTGGCATCCATCCTAGTGAGGTCCTCCAGTTCATTCTCAACATGCAGGACAAAGGAGTTCGCTGAGTATCCCCGTCCGAATGATACACGGACGCACTTTTCATCATTCAGAGGAAGGTGCAGGTCCAACGACCACTGCTTTGCAGCGTCTACATTCATTTGAAAGGCACTGACATGTAAACTCTCAGGATTTGAGTCTTTCGCAAAAGGTAGATATGGACTTGAAAGAATGTCCAGAAAGTATTTGACGTAGTTCAGAAACAGAAGTTGTCCCAAAATAGAGTCTTGAGGAGCCGTAATGATGCACTATTATACGCCAACACAAGTAGTAAGAGCCCGTTGTTCCCTATTCCTTCCCCAGCTACGCAACCTGACTCGGTAATCAAAATCGACATTCTACCGAGCGATTAATCGTATGTGAGGCCAGTGGATTCCTTGAGCCTCCTTGTTTTAATCAATCATTTGAAGGTTGCTTAGACGAGATCGCTCGGTTGCAAGATTATGAATATTTAGTCCTGCTCTCGCGGATAGTTTCACACATTTCTAAGGTACGTATTTTTGTTCCGTATCACATGTGCTTTCGTGCTAAATAAGCTACGTTTTTGGCATGTTTTTGTTTTCCATAAGGGGTATTCACCCTCTCCTACTGACTCGCTGGCCTCTACGTCGACTGGGTCGTTGCCCCCGTGACTTCTTGAAATTCCAGCTCACCGGTAATATTCGGGTTGTCGAAGCAAGAAGTGACTATGGCTTATGTTAGGTGTATACTTTGTGTCAATCGCACTTGACGCATTTGTTTGGACAAATATTACACGGATCCCCGAGCGTTGGCTCGCAGCTCCAGGCGAGTATATTCTATCCAATTGACTTCGCACTGTTGACGTCTCCCCCTTGGTAACGAAACCTTTGCATGTTTCTTGACAAGCTCAACGGACAGGTAAAAGCCTACCTCACCAACAACAAAATTTTACCCGTTTGCATAGCATTGCCTTAAGCTGCTTTAAATGTAATAAAGAGTGCTTGTTGTCCATATTCAATTAGGGGCTGTATGAAGGTCAAAATTTGTCTTATCACCATGGCATCAGTCGATCACGCAGAGCTCTGCCTCAGCCCCCATAGTCCCGGTAAGCCTTCGCGGCCAGACGTGTGGAGTGTTCATGAGGTTTCAGAACCTGAGGTCTCGTACTACCGCCTCTCTGGGCACCGACAGTTAACTAATACTTTAAGTATACTGGCAGTCAAAGGTATCACCGTAAGGCTACCGATAATTCTTGTCTGTGAGAATTTTGAATTTGGATATCTTCATGCCGAATATTCAAATCTTGGCAGATTGGAACGGAGTCTACCGGGGCAACAACCCGACGTCACATCTTGAGATTATCAGCGAAAGCAGAAATTGTGAGCTAAATAACAGGAGCATACTGCTAATGCAAAAAATGAGTAACGCATAAACACTTGTCATTTCCTGAGTGACGCCATTCCTCAGTAAGTGGCTAAACAGATTCCTACCGCATATAGCTTCTTAAAAGTCTACGTCGCCTTAGTGGTTAGCGCACGAATTTACTGACCTGAAGGTCCAAGTTTCGAACCCAACCTCTACCTCTCGACTTCCCCTGTCTAGGCTTGAGCAACCTGGTAGTGTCTCAGCCTTCTTGCTTCCTTCTGGTAGCATGGCAGTTCGTTCAGCTGTTGCACCCTTTCGGTGCCTAACTGCCATGCCACCCGAAGGTTGCACGAGGGCTGGGATACTGCCAGGTTGCCTAAGCCTAGACAGGGGAAGTCGAGAGGCAGAGGTTGGGTTCGAACCACGGACCTTCCGGTCAGTAAGCTCGCGCTCTAACCACTTGGGCCGTCTCGCCCCCATGGCAGTTAGGCACCAAAAGGGTGCTACAACTGAACGATTGAAATCTAGTTCGGTGTTATTCTCTCAGTTGTTGTCGTGCTAACTAAACAAGTCAGACTGAATCAGGACGCTACTGGGTTCGCCCACTACTACCGATTCCCGGAAAAACGAACTCCGCCTTGAATATCGACTCGGTTGGTTCCTTAGACTACATTGTTTGCCGAGTTGACCGCACACGGTTATCCTGTGTGTGCCAGGCCCAGTGAAGTGAAAAGATGGGCTGAATTTCCACCTCTAGACGTTACATTGTGTAATCATCTGTCACCACATTATCCGGGCCATTGACTTTACACTGAGTAGCATGAGAGAAACGTCGCTTTAATAAACTGGCGTCGCATCAGTAAACCAATGAAAATAAGTCATTGAGAGGAAAACGCGCCACTTGAAGTTATTCTCAATCCAGCTTTTCTTCACTCATTTGGGGACCGGAGCTGAAAAGGATTGCCATGTCGGTACGACGTGATCTGAGTCAGAACGATAAGTGAGCTAAAGTGAGCTAAGTGAGCCTGAAAACATCATAAACGGGAGATTCAGCTGGGTTCCAGGTGAGTCTCTCGCAAAAACCAAATTGATATGCAAATGAGTGTATTTCTCGAGCTAAATTAAAGTTTTGATGGATGCATTTGTGGCAACCTTCAACACCTATTGCGCCGAAGTGGCGTCCGCTTGTCTATCAAAGGCAGAGTATACCCTGTGCAATTTATCCCGCCTGATGAATCAGAAGCGTGCTCCTTACGTTCGGAGGACGTACGAAGAGACCTTGGTGTCTTCGAAGCATTGGCGAGGTGTGATAAGAACACCGGAATAATGGTGCTGAGGTATACCAGATTTTTTAAGGAAGAGTAACTCTCTGACGATGGGTGAGCTATTCACGATTCCTAGATTACGCCAGTTAGAATACATACCTTAGAGGGCCGTCCACTTTGCAGTGTTCTTTTTGCCGAGACCTCTGCTGAGTGACGACAACCACGATGTGACAGTCTGTGACCTGGCAGTAAAGTATGAATGCACAAACCAGTACACTTTGTCGGGTTGCACGGGAACTCTGAGAATCTATTCGTCGGTTTTGGATCAGGTGGCTGTTGAAAGTCATTTGCCAAGATTAGTGGCCAACAACCAATAAACTTACTCGGGCTACCAATATTTTGACACAATACCAACCTGATTACCACTGACTAATGTCACAGGCAAACATGGCTCAATCACGCATTCAGTGACGTTCATCCATCAGAGGTATCAACTTCAGCGCACTGCTGTCTCGAGTGCTCAGCTTTGCTCCCACCCTTCTCTTATTTTTCGGTGGCCAAAACAGTAGCAGTTGAGGTCGACGTACTACTCTTACGTGGTATGAAGCCGGCGAACTGGGCTAAACTAATCCTGTGATCCATTTCAGGACGGCAACAATCACTAGGGACCGAGAGCTGATTCTAATGGTGACCAACGTCAGAAGTTTCTTGAATAGCCAAACACGGGTGTTTGGCCACAAACCTATGGTAGAGAAGCATCAGTTTGGAATACTTTTGAGATGCTGTCCATGATAATGATGAGGACCATCAACCGCATATGGTTTCTGTCATAGACACCTGGTGCGGAATGTGCGGTAGAGAGGTGCAGAGTTCACAGTTTTGACCGCGCTATAAATTGCCACAAAGATGTTGCCATTTGCATAACTGGAGCACTCAGGCCGTTTACAGGCGAAAGTACCTACAAAATGGGGCAAACTGTGAGCTCTTGGTATGCTTCTGTAGTGATATCTGCTGGATCTACCTGCACTATCGCGGCCGTGTACACAGTTCCGAGGTGGATCTACGTAATCAGAAAGTACATTGACCGTAGTTAGGTGCTCTTCATCGGGAATATCAGCTTCCCGCTTATCGATTAATCAACACACAGTTGACTTGGTTACACGCCCCAGCAAACGCTCATCTTTTGGGAGTGAGTTGCTATACCGCTACTGATACAATCCGTCTGCAAGCCATGCAGAAACCACACCAAACAAATTTTCGCGATACCAAACGTGCTACTACTGAATCTATGGCAGCCAGCAACGACGGTAACAGTTGGAAGGAGTTAAACATATCTTGTGGTTGTTAAGATCGGCTGCGTAGTGAGACACACACGTGATGGCCCCTTTCTGTCATCCTGGAAAGTTTATTTTTGGGGTACGAGAGTTCGTACAAACTGCATAAACTAGGATGTGAGGCTACTTCAAGCATATGTGGAAACAGACCCCACGGAGCCAGCCAAAATTGTATCGCCAAAAGGGAAAGGGGATGCATTACCTCACAAGCTGTCTTGGATTTCACAGTTTTTTTTAAAGAAGATAACTACTAACCAAACTGCCCTGCGTAAGTAGTCCCCAGAACTAGAAAGTACCGAACTCAGCCCGGTTTATCATGGGTTCATGAGTGTAGATTCGTGCATCGTGAACCTGCTGACGAATTGTGGGGCGCCATGCAATATGACGGAGTATCAAAAGACTACACACATTATGTTCACTTAGTCCACAAGAGTTTAGGACACTGCAACATGTAATTAAACAAACCGTGACCAGTGAATCGTTCTACGAGTGAATGAGTTCTTTGTTAATCAGCAAAGATGGAAGGTGAAAGCCAACTGGGCTGCCACGGGACGAAGACAATTTTTCAGTGGTGCAAGGATTTGTACCCGGGCTCAAAATGCATTTACTGTAAGTAGATTCAATACCCTGTCTCTTCTCCGGCCGTTTACTATTTGCGGACAACGTAAGGCTAGGAAAGGAGGCAGATTTTACTGAAGGTGAGTTCGAACTTCATTAAGATTTCAAAAAGTTGTTAGACCGGCGCCAATAATGTGCTAGTATGTTCATTAGCAGACAAACGTCCTAGCAGCGTGCGCAGAATTGAGAACCGCCGCATTGGAGGGCGATATAATGCGCAGAGATCTAGATATGCTCACGTGGGACAACCTCACACCACATTTACAAATTGCGCAAACGAGAAAAAATGGGATTTAAGCCGTGCGGATTTTCAAGATAACGTACCGCCCGAGAAGCCCGGAGCTTTTAAGGTTGCAAAATTCAACGTTTACCTGGCCATCAATGGAGTACAGCCATACCGCCTACTTCCGATGAACAAAAAGCTAGGAAAAACACTTGGGGTGAGTCCAAAGGCCAAGAAACCGAATGCTAACAGGACTTTCGGCATCGTCCTACGAACAGTAATACTGAGCAATGAATCTTTATACGCCTGAACATTGATGTCACACGTTCAGTTTGATATCATTGTTTAAGGTCTGAGCAAAAAAAGACCTAAGTATAATATGAGCTACTGCTTTGTTCGTAGAGGTATCCACTGGAACTCTTCGGGCACAGGGGTCCAACTGGTATCGATCAAAGGAACAACAGGAACTCAGTAGATACAACAGACGTGGTCGTGTGGCCGCCATGGAAGATTTCAATTTTGCACTCACTGATATTTCAATGTAAGGCCATGTACTTGTTTCATGTCCTCGCAGACCACCCTGTTTTTAAGCGTTTAGGGGAAGAACTGTTGCAACATATTTGGGAGCCTACCAGAACCTGACGCGACCAACATGTAGAAACTACGGATTTGTTTTCCGTGGCCCTTATAATGTAAGCCCAATGTTAAGTGTTGTGCCCGTCCATGTGAAGGACGGCCTCCATCATTGCGCACACTTCCGAAGATAACATGCGCAGTGCGACCACGTCTCCCGAGCCAGCTGGTTGGTTTTGTTAGCATGACATGCGTACATTTTTGGTCCATCTGCTAAGCGCACTGGTTAATTACTTCCCCGATAACCGTTGCGCTACCGGACTTCAGGTACTTTGTTGTTGTGTTTTCCACAGCCCTAAAACGTTCTTCGGTACGAGACCTACTTTGAACGGACCTCTAGCAACCAGTAAATATAGTAACATTCTAAGAACCGTTGAAAAGGGCTGACCATAACATCGTGGTAGCCAGGGTTGGCTACTGTGTGTTTCGTTCCCAATGCACCAAAAGCCTGAGGGTCCACGAAGGCTGCATCGATTAGGATGTGTAACCACACAAAAGCGTCAAAATTGCGTAAAATCTGATAAAACTCGATGAAACTAACGGGGCGCTGTGTCAGAATGCAGTAAAAGATTCCTTTGAATGTCAAGCAGTTTATCTAAGCATGAGAACATAAGCGGAATCTCAAAACAATCCGAGACTTGTCTATCTATTACAAATCTAAGGAAGGTGGAAATTCTTGAAACCGAATCAGAGCTTACGAGAACCAATCAAACGAAAGCAGATTGGCGACAACGACACGAGTCAACCGCCAAACCGCCAAGGGAAAGAGAAGGATAAATTTTTAGGCATCATGAATACAGAGGGTTGAAATTATAGTTGCTGCCTTTCTTGCACGGCACTTTGCGGGGATTTATTCTATGTACACAAATTTTGAAGGGTTATGTTTGACTTAGTGATCGAAGGTATGAATAGAAACTGCTTACGTGACGTGACCTGCCATTTCTCAGGGCACTTGCTCCTAACCACTAACGGAGTTCGTAACCGTATGCACAAGAAGCTGGAATCAATCTATACGGTACAGGTGGCACCCGTATTCACACGACCACCAAAAAAGGAGATATTCTAAAGGACTAGAAAGGGGATTGATCGAGCTATGTTCAAGCGGGTAACTTTATAGGACGAAGGAAACACGCGCACGTGTCGGTGATCCTTAGGCTTCTGAAAAAAGGAGGGTCAGAAGAGCTCCTGACGCAATGATATACGAAACTTCCAGTTTGGATCAACAGTAATCACTGAAAGGAAGATCGTAAATGATAATTGTTGGTACAAGTTTGGAAAGCGTTGAAAGACGATACATACTGTTTCTGGAAACTTCTGGGTTGCGGCATTCCATCACGCTGCCCACCTAGTCGAAATAACTCGGCCACCACATGGGTGGATGGAATTTTTACTCACAACCGGAGACGAAAGTGAGGGCCGCTAGCACTTTCGGAGAACTCTTGATGGAGGACCACAGGTAGATCTCGGATTCATACTATTTATATGTTGAACATTTACATTACGGCTTGCTTCCATGTAGTCTCAATTCACTATGTTGTTTGCGGGCGATTCGAAGCTATAGAGGAAATTAGAATCTTCTGAAGACGAACCGGAACGCTCAAAATGTCCTGATAGGCCGGAAGGTAGATGTTGAGAATTTACTGTATCAACTACGGCCTTATGAAGTAATTATCTAATGAAACTGGAAAAGGCCACATGAAAGAAGGGCTACTGGAATGATAAAGATGGATAGTGCCTGCGGAAGACTCCCTGGACGCACTTGCTCCGTTGTCGTGGGCGGATGAATTTAGGTCTTCGTGGGCATGCGGGACAATGTACCGCCTTATTATATCTTAGATTTAACTGGATACTCACGGAGTGCGTAAGACTGGCCTGCTTTCAATGCACCAAAAGCGAACCACAGTGACCGGAGCAGATTCAGAGGTTGGATAATCAAAGTGGTGGTAGAAATACAGAAGTTCTTGTGAGCGACAACGCCAGCCGTTGAGTTTTTACATCCTTGAATAATTCATTAGCCCGGTTTGATACACCTGTTCGAACTCATCAAGCGGAATTGATATCGGGGATATTGTCTTTCTTTTGACATGGTCAGGTTACACGATTATGACTGCGTAGCTACAAATTTAAGGTCCAGCGGGCAGATTGTCTGATCGATGCGTGTCGATTCACACAAAAAACTAATAAGTCCTGGAACCAACTTCCATTGCAGAGATCCTGCAAAATGATAGTGAATTGGTTCATACCACCACCAGCACGACCACTCTCTGGAACCATCGAGGAAAAATCGACATTTCTCACGTTTTCAATGTCGAAGGGAGATGAACAAAGGAACCATCGCCAAGCCCTCAAACCCCTGGATAGGTTGGCTTTTCTAGGTGTACTTGGTCAACTACGTATGCCGCGATATTTTGGAAGTTTTTCGTGCCACTTATTCCCATACTTATGGCTGTACTAGTGCTTACAACGGGCCATCCAAAAGTAGTACAATAACTGGTTGATTTGTTTTCACGTTTTTTCGTGGAGCGTATTTTTCAAAGATCACGGATCAGGGGTTGCGGAATCACAACTGGTTATAGATTAGTACATGACGTTTTTGTGTTATGTGAGGACAATAAGTTCGCGCAAACCGCTTTAAATGGAATGTCTGATGTAACCCCTTTCACGATACGCCGTTTGAAAGGCTCTACCTCGGGATTTCACACTCTCATGGGTCTCCTCGGAGTTTCGGAATATGGGACTTGAGTTTATCGGTAGTTTACCTAGTTTGGCAGCTAAATGAGCCGTGCTTGTACTGTGGTGGATTAAATCACGAATCCTTGAGGCGTGAGCAACACGGTCAACTTCAGTCACCTTTGGTGTCCGAAACGGGAGGTAGTAAATCTACACTGTCGTGTCTATTCTGTCACCGTGGCTGTGGAAATTGGTCTCTTCACTCTAAAGACCCGAAATGTTTTCGGATATTTGATCCTCAGTGGACCTCAAAGTGTTTCCCTTGCTACAGGACGTCTTTAATACAAGTTCACAGTTTTCCGTTCCGATCGACCATTACAAGTGCACCGTCTGTCTCAACGGGCGATTCGTTCTTGAAGCTCCCTCTCCAAAAACAGTACTGGACTTGAAACGTCAACTGGGCGCACGTCGCTCTTCACCAATACTACTGGCTTAACTGTGACGCAAAAAACAGTCATATGTCTGACTACTCTGCTGCGCACTCGGATAAATAGGTTCTCCGAATTCACCCGGCATCACCTAAAACCATCTGATGCAGTCATTCGGACTAGCGCTCCTCAGTCCTTTTTATCAAGACTTAGCCTATGGGAAAAGTCGGTATCTACTTTCGAAAACTTATTGTCGTTGGGTTAACAGCGTTTGGTATAGGCTTCGGTTCTATAAAACCCGCAAGTGTTATCTGTGCTATGCTCACCTACTTGACTGGTGGGGTTCTTGTCTCGTTAACGTAATTGGTTCTATGCAGTTTCCTTTCTCCTACGCCGTAGAACGTTGTAAGTTAGAGCTCGGGATGCAGGGTTGGGTGAAGTGGTTTTCAGTTTCCTCTTGTCACTGTTATAGGACACAGTATTAGACAGTGTTTAACCTGTTTACAGGCCACAGAGGTTCATTTGGGGTGCAGTGAACGCTGAGCGCGGCTCCGTCTGGCTTCGAAAAACGTCACCACTCTCTTTTGGAATGTGTTAGTTCAAGAACAGCCCAGGATACTGAATGTGGCGCTTTGGAGTGACATTCTCTGTCTGAAAACTTCACGGAAAGCAAATCAAGAGGGCGATAAATTAGATATCTTCTTCACAAGAATGTGACAATTCGTAGGACTAGCTTAACCGTCAAACCACCCACTTTGGTGTAGCGAAACATTTAGGTTGTGACCACTACAAGTGGACTTTGTTTCTAGGAAACACCTTTCACCAATTGGCTGATTGCTAACAACACCAAAGACGCTTTTTCGAAGAAATACAGGAAAATTCACATTTTTTGTATGATTTATGGCAGTATTTTTTACTATCGGCCAATATCCATCTAAATTCGTCATCGTGTAGCTCTGGAAGATTCTTGCTAAGCCCAGTAAACTTATAATCCTCGTCAACCTTAACGCACAGTGGAACGAAAGTTCTCTGTATTATTTCAACGTCGGCATCATAAGCTATTTGATTGACGGAGACGTATATGAAAACACTTTCTGGCTTGGGATTTTTGTGAAATGTGGAATGTTTACGATGAGACTACGTGAAGCCTTTGTTTCGAAGGGCGACCTCTAGTGCTCTTCTAGTTGATGTTTTCGAAGTGTTGGCTTCCTAACGCAATCGTCGCAGTGATTTTGTTAGTGGACGATAAAGCTGGTCTCCGCGGAGAGATGTTTTGAAAGATGGCAACAGTATCAGTGAACTGGTCTCACTGTTTCTCTGTACTTCTACCCAAAATCAGTTTATGTGTGATTCTCGGTCTGACCAGCCATTCCTCGTGGGCTATCTTTTGTCCGGAGTGACCACTGCATTTCACTTTTGTATTCTGGGTCAATTCTGACTGGTGGTTTTGATAAATTAACCCATTTCATAATTCGCCAGTCACTATAGCCACCTGGTGGGCATGAGGGAGGGTGGAACAACGATAACACTCTTTTCTCCTGATGCGTAAAACAAAATATCTGGGCGAGCTTTCTCACGTAGCCACTACCGGTCGCCATGGTGAATGATAGCCTACTCATCTCCACTCGTGCACACAAAGTTATAAATAAGTATATTTATCATAATTTTTCTGGCAATCTATTGTTCTCCTCTTCGGGTTTGTGGACATTGCATCTCATATTGTGTCAACACAGCCCCGTCTTTTCTTTACGCAGGGGGTGGCTAAATAACTAGCTGTTATTCTTGTATCACGTGCACGCTAGCAAAGCCATCTAGTATACAACCGTTCCACAATATGCACTGACGGGACAGGACATGGCTTCAGCAACAGATTTTTCCAATGTTTTTCTAATTGAGTACTACACAAAAAGTGACCATTTCCGAAATGTTCACTCGTATGGTTCCAATTAGGTGAGTATCCACTCGAAAATCCATGCCATAGAATTCGAAGCAGTAGGTGTGGAAAAGTGGTCGACTTTACAGTATTTGTTGGCCGATTTCGTTTTCTGTTGAATCTCATGAAGGAAAATTTACTAATGTTGTGCCTTCATAGAGCGGATTCCTTCAAGAACCAGGTCGCATCCACCGGTCCTAGTTTCTGCAATCAGCAGCTGTGGTGTGAATCTCTGTTCCCGTCTTAGAATACGCCATCAAGCGATGTGGACGAACATCGAGTGCTGATCAAAGACTCGGTGATGGCGCGGCATCTGGAAAATGCAGTGGTTTTAATAGAGTGACTACTATTCATACCACAGCGGCAGATGGCCGAGGCGATCGAAGTCACCAAGCATCATCGTATGAATGCAAACAAGGTCGTAGAACTGGCTAGCGTATCCAGAATGGCCTTAGACTATTCGATTTGACACACTATAGTGTGTGGTTGTCAATAAACATGGAATCATCAGCAAAATGCCTAGAAAGCCCAACCAGATCAAAGTTCACGTAATCCTTGTCACTTACACAACTATGTTAGCATTACCTCATCTAGACAGACGAATAAAAATTGCAAACGACCTTCAAGAAAGATCTTCACGTGGGGCGAACCCTAGGCTGGACGCACATCCATGTGTGTTCCCCATCGGTCTTGACACTAGCTCACCCACTCTAACAAACAGAAGCCCTTAGCTAACACCCAAAACCGATTTAACGTGATAGTAGAAAAGGATCTTTCTGATTGGTTCTCCTTCTGTTTTAAATCTCAACCAACCTCGGCACAAAACTGTTGGTGACAATCACCAAAAAAGAGAATTGATCACTCGTAATCATCGCTCCGTCACCAGCTCTTAACAACACTTGCTCTTGGGCTGTATTTCCCTGGAGAGTAGCGTATCTAGTCATTCGTAACTTTGAAGATGGCTCAAGTGGTTAGAGCGCGAATTTACTGACTGGAAAGTCCGTGGTTCGAACCTGACCTCAGCCTCTCAACTTCCCCTGTCTAGGCTTGGACAACCTGACAGTATCTCAGCCCTCGTGCAACCTTCGGGTGGCATGTCAGCTAGGCACCGGAGGGGTGCTAGAGCTGAACGATTATTTATTAGTATTATTAACTTTGAAGATTCCCAGCTAATATCGGAAGAGACAAATTCCCACTTCGTCGTAACACTGATATGTGTTTGTCGTAGCGGAGGTCTGTTCGGTATTCTACAATGGTTTTCTTCATTTTTGGGTCGGTCTGCGGTTAGAAACGGAACGTTGGAACAGTCCATTAGGGCTGTTCTGTGATCACTTTGTTTGATTCATTGTGCATTCTCTCCACTGGGTACCAAAACTGATCGGAATTAGGAAGTTGTGAAAAAAACACCTGTGTTCTCGCAGGTTCTTTTTCTTTGTGGAGTTTTTCCTCCCTAACTTTTCTTGCTTAACCAGTGATCACTAAATCGATTATTTGTCCGGGAATTTATCGTTGAACTTCTGCAGTACGTGAAGAAATTAAGTTCTGAACCATTTCATTTTCTTTGCGTTGACCTGAAGTCTTTGTCGCAACTTCTGTGTTGCTTTTCATAACGGATCCTACTCATAAGGTTGCTGGAAACTGTTCGACAACCTACGACAGGTTTCACCCTTCTTGAGGCTTATCAGGTAGGCGCACTCCCCGAGTTTCCGTCAACCTCATGTCCTACTTGAACCCAAATTGGACTGATTGCGACAAATACACTCATTTGAAAATCAATATCATAAAAACGAGAGGTTCAGTTAAGTCCCGGGACAAATCCACATTGATTTGCAAATCAGTATATTTACTGTGTTGCTGTCTGACTTAGCACTATAGAAAGCGTTCACTGTTTACTTGACTCCAATTGTTTTGCACACATGTTTGAGCCTGTATGAAGGAAAATTAGCCATATTTTATGCCAAACACGTTACTAGAAGTTTCGTACTCAAACCGACTCATTCGGATTGGTGCAATTCCTCCTTAAAAATCAAATTCTCGTTTTGACTTTCAAACGTGTAATCACTGTAACCCGGTTTATTGGAAAATACACTAGCTGAACTAGCTACTGGCGTTGGACTGCCTGAATTTGACCTTGTCGGTTCTTCATTTGATTATTAGTTAGTTCAATTGACCCATTTCCAAACGTCCTAAATCTAAAGCCATATGAGTGGCGAATTTCTTCCTCTCGTGACTTTTTGATCAAACGCCAGTTCATTTGTGATAAACCTTGGGTTATGTTCTACGCATTATGTAGGTTGTCATGCCATCAGGTGCTTCTTGACCGAATTGGACCAGGCCAGTTCAACTAAGTGCTACTTGGGATGTGGCATGGTCCTCAGATGAGTATCGTACGAATTTGAGGTCAATTTGTACATCTGAGTTGTCGCACTAACAAAACAAAAGTGGCTGAGAATGCATGTGATCCCTAATTTATCTGCGGATTGTGTACAAGCTGTATGGGCTTGGCCGTGTGTTTCACATGACTAGTGATCGTCTACCGAGAACGGCCTCGTTTTTCACTTCATACTCAGCCTGTTGGAAACCAAGAACTGTACAAAGTACAACGTGGTGGAAAGAACAGAAAGGGGTTACAATTACTGTAGAGATGCTTTCGATGATGTCTCCGCCTGTAAAACGAAGTTCACGTACTTAACCATGGATGTTGCAAGACATAACTGCTGGTATACGTCGATGGAATTTGCGCAGTCATCTTCTACCGTGTAGACGTCTCGGGTTTTCGTGGTGGGATAACACCAGGTCTCTCTTACTTTCTGTTTTTATTCTTGTCTCCGTAAGAGGACTTTTTCTTGGAAAACTGACATCTTTATACGGCAAGGGAACATCGGTATTCTCGTCCTGTTTATTGTTGTCAATCCTGGTCATATTGTTGCACGGTTGGGTATAATTTTTCGCTGAAGTAATTACTATCACTTGGGATTCTGATGAGTAGATTGTGAGGACAATCGGTATATCTTGTCCACATGAACCTCGTAGAATTTCGTAGCCTTTTCTGATAGGGTTACTTTTTTTGAAGATCACACATCATGTTGTGATCGGAGAAAGATGCTGTTGTAGACTGTTCAAGATGAGTTACTCCTCCCCCAATTGAATGTATCTTGGTTTTGCTGGTTCACTGCGGCTGGCTTAGTTGAATGCAATGAAAGTAGACCGTCAAGCGAAACAAAAATGCACCGAATCACCAATCAAACACCAGCCTGTATAGTTCTTGCTTTTAAGACTCATTTGCATTCTCAACTAGTGTGAAGGGGAAATCCAAACGTGATTCGGACATGTCGGAGTCGGTTCAGGTCAACTACTGGCGGAAGCGGCAGATGTCTATGCAAGCGAATTTCTGATCGGTCACCGAAATGCCTGACTTGGCGGAACATTTATACGCCCTCTTGATCAGTCGCAGAGCAAACTTAGGTTATGGATCACTGGTTTGACTGAGAAACATCATGTTACGTAACAATGGCACGAGCCTTTTTGTATTCAGCGCGCTGAAGCCGATATCGTTCAGGGCTGCACACAAAAGTCCCGGGGACCGATGAATCGCTAGTGTTGGGACTAACGTTTGAACTTCATCTATTGACATGTTCATATTGATTTCTTCAGCCATTTACTTCTGTGTTGAAATCCAAATCGATTGTTTTTGGTGTAGCAGTTGGTCACCTGAGGTCAAGCTGACAGCGACCAGCTATCTGTGGTAGGCGGTTTACATGCTTACCTCAAATGGGTTTGCATTGTTGCTGTACGACAACAGAGAAGTGCCGATGTTGCTGCCGATGATGATGATGATGACGATGTGTCAGGTTGATACACGCGATTCAGTGTACCACACCTTGAAGGAAAACTACAAGAGCCGTTTATTGCGTACTTAGTCATTTATCTTCATATGCAGCGGCACGCACCGACCACGCCTTCGAAAAACTGCATAATTGGGTGAGCATTAGCATGCCTCTTGTTCTCGGACACTTGTTGCTAGGAATTTCGCGTGCAGCGGAGAGAAAAACACTCTTTACCTGCGGTGCATATCTAATGATTTTGTCGGTTGGTCAATAGGAGCTCTCTTCTCACGGATAAACAGTCTCCTGTTTTCCGTCCACTTATGAAACGGCCATTGGGGGTGAAAAACTGTATTCGCCGCTGTTTCCTACACGCATGTTGGCATCATATTCCAAGGCACTCATCGTTCTGGACAATAGTAGGATGAGAAGACGGCAGATGTTCAACCAATCTGTGCGGTAATCTTGCCACGAACAACGCCATACACATGAGAGGCAATTTCCGCGGACCGAAACCATCTTCCACATCAATATAAATGGGAATGTCCAGGTGGAGTGAAGTATGCAACTTACAGTCTTGGTTTCGCCCACAGGCCACAAACTACATACCCTCATGCAAGGTACCGACTGTCACCTAGCATTCACATGCTGTTGTAGGCGTGCACGATCACTTCCTTTGGCGGCAGATGTAGCTAGCTAATCTCGGTATTGTTTATTCTCTGGCTAACTCTGTTTGAGAAATGGTGGACACATGAGGTTGGTAAAGTCTTGTGCTGCTGGATTTGTCTGATATCGAACCGGTCGAACTTTCGACCACCTTGGGCTAACCACATACTAGCTAGACAGGGTTTGTTGCTGTCGATCGGGGGGTTAACCCATACCTAATGCATGAGGCAATCTTCCGTGATGCGACCCTGTCTATACAAATAGTTTTTTTGGATCTAATTCAAATAGGAAACAATGACGCACACTTTTCAAGCTTCGCTGTGGATTTCGGATTCTGAGAAAGGTGCTTTTTTCGTGTCTCACAGATCAGCGCAACTCGATCGCAAAGCAGGAGCAAAGTTTTTTTTACTAATTCGCATATCAGAATCAACCAAGAAACTAGCAGCTGGTAATTTTGTCTACTTGCCAACGTCCGCTCATGGTCCGCTCGCGGCGTAGTACAATTATGCGTGTTCTAGCATTCATATGTTAGTTCTAGGCGACCTGTCTGTCCAAGTCTGATGCTTTGTGATGACAGATGATCCAGGCACTTTGGTATCCCATCTCTGGGGATACATTTTGAATTTGTTTGTTGGATAGGATATTCTACTTTTTATCAAGAGCCGCATAGCGCGCCGCTCAGTAGTTCTCAATCCTTCTTCACGCCTTTTACCCTTGGAAATCGAAACTTTACGTGTTATGCTAGGTAGCTGTTTCGATCTGTTGTCTGTTTCAGGTTTAAGCAAGAGGACGTTGGTGTCGAGTCATAGATTTAAGTCAAACTATAGCGTGCTTGTGCAGAATGATTGCGCGCCCGGTTGTCCCTAATGCCTTCAAGCTTGACTTACCTCTTTTTTATGATGCTGTCTCAAGTTCAGAGCAATTGACCGTTAAAACATATATCCTCCCGCAGTTACGACCTTATCAATGATGTGATCGAAACAGAGATGTGTGAATATTTGGAATGTGACTGAGTGCCGAATAATGTGTACAGCCCACGCGGTTGAGTTTTATTTGTGTTTCGAACACCGGAATAGATAAGCGTCCTCTCCAACCTCAGACGTTGGCGGCACACTTGCTTGTCAGAAAATCTCGTTTTGCGGACTTAACACCCGAATGGGTAGAAATAGGTGGAAACAACAGGTGTGGTTATATCACCTGGTTAACGCCTGTAAACATGAAAATACCAAGGCGCCATGCTGCTTCGACTGCCGCAAAACTCCCCCTCTCTATCTCTCTGTTCCTCATGTCTAAAAAAACCCAGACTTATGGTCGCTGATCTATGTAATCGAATCGGAAGGAACACGAACTCTTTGCTCTCATGTAGACACATCAGCTATCAGAACGCATGCCAAAATGTGCGCAGAAAAAAGCTTACAGTTGTGGAGCCAACCCGAATCAGTTCAGCTCATCGGATATCAATTGTGTATCGAGAATACATTGGTTCCAGCTGCTGCACTTTCGATCACCGGAAAGTTGTAGAACTTGGGAGATACGGCAGTGGCATATTCAGTTAGTTCGGGAACTGGGCAGCCACGCTTTAAAGAAGGTGGCTTTGGTGCACGACTGCCACTGACTGCGACACTGAGCCTAGCAGTGTAATTAACCATTGGTAGACGCAGTCGTCAACCCGACTAACTTTACTGGTTACTGTTTTCATACTTTGTTGCCGGGTCATTCACGGCCCACCTCCTGGTCGTTTCCACTCGTCACAGAGCTGGACGAAAAGATCTTTTTGAGGCAGACTGTCTTCTGGTGTGCGGACTACATGTCATAACCAGCCTAGCCTACGAAGCGTGAGTAATTCATCTGTCGTGGGAGAATTCGTTCTTCCTAAAACCATTTGGCATGGCACAGCATTTCTAACCCGCTGTTCTCACCAGACCCGACCAATGCTTCGGAGGCATCGATGGTCAAACATTGACATCTTTTGTATGTCCTCTGGGCGTAGGTGCCACATTTCTCATCCATAGGGCACTGTGGATCGCATTGCCACAGTGTATACTCTGTCCTTTACGGAAAAAAACTGACGTCACGTCATCACGCCATAGGTGTCGGAAGTTGGCTCTGGCCTTCCCGATTCGTGAAGTAATCTCGTCTTCAGCCAGTCCACTGAGGATTATGCAGTAGTGGTTAAAAATGTTGTGCCCCGTCTAGAAAATCCACTTTGGATAGAATCGCGTGATTACAGCTAAGCCTATCTAGTGAGGAGATTTCGAATTCAGTAGAGTTCTAATCGTCCAGATGAAACCAATCTGCGCTCACCGCTGTTGGGAATCAAGATGCAGCTTCTCGCGAATTCCTAGAAAGTCTTGAACCCACAATCTCCTAGTTCGTGGTTGAGCACTGTATCGTCCCGCAATGAGTGGCTGATCAGCGGTGTTTCGGCCAAAAAAGCCAGCATCCTTCAGTCGCCTATTTGAAGTTGCCTGTTCCAGTGTTCAACCTACAGGGTGACGACTTCTGAAAAAGAAGGTCCACCCTACCAGCTGCGGGAAATTTTGAGGTTTCATTGAAAAATTCGTTTGCTGTCATTCGTAGGCTCAGACCGTCTGTATTATTGTGATCGCGTCACATGGATGCGGAGAACTGTGTTCACCTACATATGTACATTACTGGTTCGATTGTCAACAACAACAGCGCGTCCAGTGAATCTAACTTGGACGACCTACCTATTTCGTTCATCCCGTAGTCTTGTTAGACGTAATGTGAAATGAATCCGAATCGGATGTGCCAGTCAACACAGCGCCTAGTAAAAATCCACAGACGGTTTGTACGGAGCCGAATGTGTTGTTGCGCGGCAGCCCTTGGCGCCCATATAAACTCGAGGGTATACGATCGGCGGACGAACCTGCAGAGGGCTGTTGAAAGCATCAACCGGCCTACACATGATGACACAATGCTGGGCACTGACATCATCTATCTTCAGTGTGAGACAGCGACACGACAATCAACAAACGAACTTCGGAATTCAACACACCAGCGATATCATACATTTAATGTAGGATTCCAATCCGGTACTCACAGATTCGCAGTCGAAAACTGGCCGATATGCCTCATGTCTATTATTTGGTATGATTATCATTATTATGCTCGATCTCCTCCAGAACTTGACTTAGTTTTCCTAGCCTTTAGTGTTTTCTCGCAAAACGCTGTCAAAAGAGACGAATGTGAACGGAAACAACTTCTTCGGACTTGTATACTACTCAGTTGGCCTCGTGGGGCGAGGTGGCCCAAATGGTTAGAGCGCGAATTTACTGACTGGAAGGTCCGTGGTTTGAACCCGACCTCTGCCTCTCGACTTCCCCTGTCTAGGCTTGGGCAACCTGACAGTATCCCAGCCCTCGTGCTTCCTTCGGGTGGCATGGCATTTAGGCACCGGAAGGGTGCTACAGCTGAACGTTTTTTTTAGGTGGCCTCGTATAGACGAGGGATATAAAAGATGATTTGATAATAATGTCGTAATCTCGTCGTAAATCATAGTCTTCTCCCGATACAGTTCTCGCCCATACGGGCGCCCTCCGCTAACGCTCAGCAGATGTGCGGTCTCGCTACACACATTCACACCAATCTCTGCAGGTATCTGCTACATACATCAACCACGTGTAACCCATCCGCACAACTTGTGCAGGAAACCAGCCGCTGACTTCATCTAAATCTGTGCACTAGAACTGGACCACTGTACAACTATGCCATCTATGGAACCAACTCTGTCCCAAAAATATATTATGCTGTGAAAATCAATAATGGTAAATTGATATTAATGTCGTGTACTATTGCAGTCCTTGTGCACACGCGTTTTTCTGTGTTATGAACACACGCTTACAAGGTGGCATCCAGTCCGTCTTGACCGTATAAATTCTTCCTGTATTGCAGGAACAATTAGGTTCTTTTCTTAAAATCTTTCTCAATATCTGGCCCTGTTTTGTTCGGCCTCAGCAACTACTCGGTTACTGTTCCAGTTCAGAACTATCTGTGGCGTGGTATGTTTTGTCTGAGTTAGTCACCAAAGGAAACTACGATAGGTACCAAGTCAGAAACAGAAAACCATGGTGTGTGGAAGGGGGAATCGGACACTTAGTGTTGGGGAACTCTGTTCCTGATTCTTCGTACATGTGGAAGAGATCGCCGTTGTTACGGCACTTCACGAGTATCCGCCTTCTGACGTCAGTTTCAAGCACAAGTGTGCCAGACGTCCGGTGCGCTTAGTGCCGCTCGGCCTGACTGGATTTTGGTTTTTACATTAGATGAGTGTGAAAATGAACAAAATAAGGGTATGGTGAAAGCAGGTTAAGACTGTCGTCGTCACACCTTTCCGTCTGATGTCCAAAAACGCTTACACCACCAGTTTCTTGACCGTATTATGCCTATTACTGCACGCAGTTTGGCTATACAGAACGGATGGACGGAGGATCGCATGATACAGCTATTTAAATACTCTTGTTGCACCACAGTTCTGTAATAAGCCGGGACAAATTCTTTGAGCAGCCTGATGAACAACACCCCCATAGAAAGGAATTTTTTATGCTTTTGTGCAGAAACCGTGCGATGCAACCGTTGTCGCCTACTTTCTCATTAGGAATCATTCTTGTAGGGGCAAATTTTGCAGCCACATAAAGGTCTGCCTCAGACACAGAATGCAGATATTTGTTTACCAGAAATCACATCTTGTAGGACGCGAACTTGGCTGGACGGAACACACAACTGATGATCATGACGCGCAAAACACAAGGTCAAATAAACAGGGGTCACAAAGTGGGTCGTCAAATAACTTGACTGGCCGCTGCACATAAACAGTAGCCGGATAAATCCTGCCTTGTTAATGCTTGTACCACGGCACTTGTTGTGACGTTTTTCGTTTGCAAAGTGCATACTTCACTTGTCTGGTCGCAAATATTGTCACTGTTGGTAGGATTCGCTTACAGAGTCCTATTCATTACCACCACGTGGGGACGTGTAGGCGTCCATTCACGTATCTAATATCTCCTCAACTGTAGAATGGGGCGAGATGGCTCAGTGGTTAGGGCGCAAATTTATTGGCCGGAAGGTCTGTGGTTCGAACTCGACCTCTGCCTCTCGACTTCCCCTGTCTAGGCTTGGACAACCTGGCAGGATCCCAGCCCTAGTGCTCCCAACTGTAGGATGATCAGGCGATCCTTTAGGATTTACAGCCTCTTTCCAAATCCAAATAATTCCTTTCGGAGTCGCAGCCAAACTTGTCCCATGTAGCCTATGGGTCCGCTTGCGGCGTGCAAAGATCGATTCAGCTGAAGTTTGACATTTGCATGTAGGTGCAATGAATTTGAGTTGGAACCAAAACGACTATACCGTCGGATTCAGCTGTGACCGATTTATGATCGTTCAAGCCCACACGTCTGTCCCCTTAGTGAATAGGATAATTGAGGGATTTGGCCACACATTGCAGATGATATTTCTGCGAACTGTGGTATAAATACAGTCCTGATGACACTTTGGTCGCGGGCTTAGATCTTAAGGATCATCGCTGCATCCACGGCGCATGCGATTGTCAGTACATAGACAGCGCGACGCAGTGTTTACGTGCCTCATGTCTGTGTAACCTCTGCCCTGCGTGACCGACTTCGAAATGCACTCATTTGCAGATTAACTTGTATTGAACAGAGACTCAACTGAGCCCAAGCTGAACCGTGTGTTCTATCAAAAAATATATACTGCTATATCTCAAATATGGTATCAGTCGAAAAATGAGGCGGCTTTGGTACAGCAGTTAGGGAACAATATCCTAAACAAACTGTTTCTCTCGTTAAAGCCAGGTTAGTTATCAGTGAGTGCATTTCGGCAAAGTTGTTCTTCAAAAAGAGTACGTGGTCGACAGAAACTCAGGACTGCCTCTACCTTGTGAGTCAAGGAAGGATGACATCGGTATTGGGTTGTCAGCGAGATTTCAGTAGCCTTCTGTTTAGTGTATATCACCGAGAAAACAATTAGAAGTTTGGACATAACACACTACTTATAGGGTTGCTGAAGACATTTCAACAGAACACGGCCGGTTTTGCCTCTCTTGGGGCTCATCAGGTAGGCGCAGTCCCCGTGTTCCCCTCAACCTCAGGTTCCGCTTTAACGGACAATATTTGTTTGACCTAGAATAGCAAGGCGGAGCTCACGGGAGTTCGTACCATGATCCGACTACTGAAACATTCAGTAGAAACAATTCCATCGTGCACCTGAACACGGTGCTGTGTGCGAATCAAGGTACTAAATCGACTCGTGAGCTAGGAAATATGAAGCGGCAGGGAATGTCGGTCTTTTTTGACAAAGTTAGGGTTTTTTATTTTCCGTGGATTCTGCCGCACAGTTGACACACATTTAGGTATTCAAATAGTCCCTTGTGTTTCAAAGAACACACCATCCTGGAAGACAGCTCGACTCTTATGATTCTCTCGTAGTTTCATATTAGTGTTATATACAATCGTGAATATCAGACGGTGGCTGTGCATGGTTCTGCTGCAACCCTGTCCAAAACACATCGTTTTGTGCAAAACCTTCGCAGCTCACTAGTACAGTAATGGTGGTCACTAGAACTCGGTTGTAGTATATGAATGTGACATTTCCTTTGTAAAGTTGCCTGAATAGCGTATTTTCATAGTACTGGTTCCTAGATTGAAGCGAACGCTCTCAGAAAGGCACGAACGATTCAGGTTTTATCCATTGTACTGCTGATATCTATCAAGAAGGCCAAATTCCTGAAAGTAACCCCAGGACGCCCGGAACCTACTGAGACCCTATAACTCCACCAAAATCTCAATAGGAAAGCCGGCAAACATCCAGGCCAGTCAATCATTTAATCAGTTCAGTAAAAGCCGATGAGTGTCCAGACACGCCACAGAAGCACGACTGAATATAATCAGCGTTCAGGCATTTCATAGAAGCACGATCGATGTTGATGAGTGTTCATTAAACGCCTACGAGACAGCCTGGATCAATGTCAAAAAATGCCCTTTGAAATAGCGCGGGGCAATGGTAACTTTTGCACTCGCTTGTTTGCAATAAAGCTGTTGTGTACCCCTGGTAGGTGAGCTCTTTCTGGCATCAGGCACTGGAGTGGGAACAGCAGCAGTCAGACATAACAGTATCCGTCTCTTTATTGACTTTGAAATGCAGCTTCCTCTGTCCATATCTTATACGGTTTCGGAGCTACCGACTAGTTTATCCAACTAGGCATTCCACTGTCTCCACGAGTTGACTTTCAAATCACCTCGGTCCAAATGAGTTTGAATCCTTGCGCTATTTATTCCGGTGTTCCTCCAACTGTTTACGCGTTCTACGCTTCCATCAGCGACAGTTTTCTATTCCATGATAGTCCTCACTTCTGTCGGATGCAGACTGATGAAACCCTTGGGCGAATTGTTGTTCATTTTGTTCGTCTCTCGTTGCTGGCTGACGCGCACACCAGACGAGCAGAAAGAAACGGCAGTAAGCCGCGAAAAGTTGAGCACACGTTGTACAAACTTTGGTGCGTCTCCGTTGGAAAACTGGTCTCGACAAATTAGGGGGGGAAATCGATTGATCTGCGCGTTCACTCACTGTCCTATGATCCAGGGTGTGTACGCATTACAAACACATAGGAAACAATTAAGCACGTTAACACACAGTGCAAATCAAATCTCCGCCATTACTGCTGCCTCACCAGTGTTGTTTAACAATTTCGAATGCGGAAAATCAATAAATCAGCTTTTGTCTGCTTAGTTTGAGGTGACCACTCTACCGCCTGTGCAAGCAGTTGGTAGTCAGTAGAGGCGAAACTTCTGCACTGTTTTTTTATGTGTTTCCATTCAAACAAAAAAACTGTTCAGCTGTAACACACCCTTTCGGTGCCTAGCTGCCATGCCACCCGAGGGAAGCACGAGGGCTGGGATACGGCCAGGTTGCACAAGCCTAGACAGGGGAAGTCGAGAGGCAGAGGTCGGGTTCGAACCACGGACCTTCCCAGTCAGTAAATTCGCGCTCTAACCACATGAGCCATCTCGCCCCGTTTTTACTCAACAACTGGTTGTAGCTTCAGTAGGTATTCGCTCACTGTACACTAGAGTGCCGCCGACGGCATCGCAATCACCCACGCCTGTGGCTGGGACTCCGAATTCTGCGCAATATCTCCAATTAAATGGTATATTTTGGTATTTTCGGATTACCCGATGGCTAGTTGATGGGAGGTATAGCCGCTGTTTTTCAGAAAAAAGACAGGTTGTCGCTTGGGCCAAAATCCCCAACTCATTAGATCCTTTGGTGAGACTCGACCGTGGGAATTGTTGGACATTTGTCGAGTTGAAAACATCAAAATAACGGTGTACAGAAATCGACTTTTACCCGATAGGCACAGGTCGTTCTGGTGACCAGTTTATCAACAAGAGTTAGATACCTTTGTTTCGAGGTAAATGGAAACATTCTCCTCGAATTCCAGATGATGATGTGTCGAAAATAAGGTTATCCAAAACCGTTTTGCGCTTCTCGAGTCTGATCGTGTACCCGAATTCCCAGCAAGCTTTTTCATTAGTTAAACACCGCCTATACGTATACTTCCACACTCCGTTTGCCAAGGCAATCCTACTGCTGAACCACCATAAAGTGTATGAAATTTCTCCCACTGACCACTATTACAATCAAAAGCGAATTGTGTCCATATACGCTGCCACATTCGTCAACTTTTCCAGGAGCTAAGTCCGCGGGACAACTAAAAAGGAGCAGCAAAATTCACATATTGCTACGCAGCCTTTCAAACTGATCGTCTGCTATGATTTGAGTAGGAGTAACATCGCATGTAGGCGAAGGTTTTTCCCCGTATCAACAGCAAACGAGCCTTATAGATGGGGCTGTATCGCCGCCTGATCATTGAGTGACTGAAACTAAGTGTAGAGTTCACGGTTCCTTCGCTTTCCGATAACATGTCGCCTCAAACAACCAAGACGTTAACACATTGTCAACATGACATGTGCGTGTCATCGCTGGGTTGTTCCGTCCGCGTCTGTGACCTCCACTCACCAACACATCAGATTAAGCACGTCAGCCTTGTTTCGAATGTCTCTTATCACGTGATCGCGCCCCCCACCGTCACAACTATAATCTTACACGAATAGTAAATGATTTTACAATGTTTTATCATCCAGCAGGAAAAGCTCCTATTTGATGAGCGTCTCGTATAGCTTAATTCCATCAGTGAGATGATTTCTGTTTTCCACTGTTCGACTGAACTCCATACTCATGGGATCAGCAGCATTGGATAGCACTGCAGTCCAGTTCCTGCATACCTGAACAGATAAAACCATGATTTTAACCTTCAATTGGCTCACCCTTGATGACTAGATCGTTCTCTCTATGAATTCATCACTCCTCGCATACAGCGTATTTCTCGTGGTGCAAATAAATCTGGGAAATGGCGAATTCGCTCTCTTCTTGGGTGCGTTTTCCCTTCGGTGGCAATCTCCTTGAGACGCAGCTCTGCATGAACTTACTTCGCCAGTCCAATACATTGCTGCCAGCTCCTCCAGAAGTTGAATTCTGCTCTGTCAGTACCATGTGCTGCAGTTCGCTTTACTCCGACAAACTCCAAACTTCAAGTAGAACATAAGGTTGACGGAAACTCGGGGACTTCACCTACCTGATGAGCCCCAAGAAGGGCGAAACCGGTCGTGGGCTGTCGAAGAATTTTCATTAACCTTATGAGTAGTTCCCCTTATGAAAACTCCAAACCTTGTTTTATGTTTCATACACCGAAAATGCACTTCGGACCGCGCGGACCGATGTCCGGTTGGACGGTAGACAACCGTGTTCCCAGTTACTCTCCTGGCGGATAACACTAGTTCAGACACAGTTCTAAGTTACCGGGTCCCTCAGAGGTTCACAACCCGGCTCACGGAGCAATTCAGACCAGTGCAATCGAAGTTGGTGGATCTGAACGGCCATTTTTAGATATCCTTACAATTTCTTCGGGATCTGATAGACCCTTCTCGTTTGAGGTATAGGCATCAGTGCTCGAGTGTTTTTTAGCCATCGCGCATTCGTCCACCGTAGCAGCTAGGTCCCGCCTCCTCGGAGCAGTGCATAACGGACCGAGGCTTGACCTGCGTTTTGGTTCGACCGATAGTCACTGGTCTATGTAACAAGGAATTCTCCAGCCCTTGGACTGGTTTTCTGGTGCGATCAACACATGTCACTTCATTCTTTACTTGCGAGTTTAGAACAATAGAATTTTTCAAGAACATTTGTTGATGGTGTCTACTAAGGTTATCCACGTTTTGCCAAGCATTTGAAAGAGACCGATCTCTTATGCGCGCATGGATTTCGAGGTCGCGAAGCAGACTGACCACCTCACCTGCATATTCCGCGTCGAGATTCCTTCGTTATTTGTCTGCCTCTTTAGCTCCAGTCAGTGACGCATTTAAATGGGATTGGGTATATTTATTTGCAAATTAATTTGGTTTTCACGGGAGACTCAACTGAATCTCTCGTTTATGATATTCTTTCACTGAATGTGCTGCACAACGGTCGTCTCATGTTTCAACTGGTACAATCTCAGAGATATTGCAGTATAGTTTCATACAGGAAACTACTCACAAGGTTTCTGAAAAGTCCTCGACGGCCCACGACCGGTTTCGCCCTTCTTTGGGCTGATCAGGTGGGCGCGGTCCCCGAGTTTCCGTCAATCTAACGCTCTAAATTGGAATGAATTCGATAAATACACTCACTTGCATACCTATCTGGTTTTGATGAGAGACTCGTCTGGAACCCAGCCGAATCTCTTGTTGTGATGGTTGAAAACATCACAAACGAGCGATTCCGCTTGGCTCCTAATGAGTCTCCCGTTAAAACCAAATTGATATGTAAATGAGTGTATCCCGATTGAGGACAACCTGTCCTTGAGGAATACTGTGGGGACTGCTAAAAACCGACCATTCATTGGGTTGAGTGTATTCATGAAGCTCATCCGCAGTTCCTTACAAATCGTCAACGTCCGCGCATCAGTCTGGTAAGATACACTTGTCCCAGCCGTTGGCTTAGGAGTATTCGAAGAGGTCCCAAACATGAATTCGATGGATGAGCCAGACACGCTGTCTGTAAAGAATTGGCCACCGCAGAAGTAGACTCACTCAATTACATCAGGTCGCAAACTACCAGTGTTCATCGTGACCAGTAGCCTTTTGAACATATCGTCAGCCATTTGGAGATACTTGCTTGCCATAACATTGGAGACCTCGATATCTCATCACAGTTCCCCCAAAAGTGTAAGGATCAGTTGGGGCTTCAGTAGAATCATGACCACTTTTATCGTGGATTTCCTCGTGGCGCTTTCCATACACTGATCTACAAACTATGTTGCTTTGAAACGCCTTTTAGAGGTGTTGTAGTCTTTCCTCAGAGGGTAGCATCCCTTTGATCAGATTGCGCACAAACCGTAACCGATTTGAGACACCTCTTTTCGGAGTTGCCTCACTTTGAGGATCACTTAGCTTAAATTTCAAAACATCTATAAAAGACAGGCTTCAAGCCAAAATTCTGGTAAAGCGCTGATTGTGGGATTTATCCACTGTCTCGCTGACCTGAGTTGATTGGGTTTAAGCTCGATTCTTTTCGGTTCTGGACAAGATATCGTTATTATCAGCTCAGGCCGAGTTGATTTGTTATGTTGCCTACTCCTGTTTTGTTAACTCTGTTGAAAGAAGAATGTGTGCGCTTTCCCAGCATATTTCCTGACAAATGCATGTCTGGGCAATTCTCCTCTCTCACACAACAAGTAAATAACGTCGATGACTCACTGGGCGCTTTCTATTTTGTTTTGGCTTCATGGGCTTGTTGACGAATTGCCATTTCCCACAAATAGCCCAGTCTGCTAACGTGTAACATCATCCGCCCTCCTAGCTACGCGACTGTATCCGTTTCCGGATGCGCATGGATGCCACATTGGATGGTGTCAATAAACATTTGCGCACTGTGACCTGTGCACGGAAACCACCTGGTTACTTGTTGACTGGCGAAAACGAGAGGAATATAAGCAACCATAAAACATTCTTGAGCCATCAGTTCAACCAGCTTACAGCCCATTTGTCCTGGTGGAAAACCGGCTTGTGGAACATAAACCGTATGCACTACTTTCCAGAATACATTTTTCTTTCGTTGAAGAGCTCGATACGTCGTTGTTTAGACGTCGCACACTACTCATAAGGTTGCTGAAAACCCTTCAACAGCTGACGACTGGTTTCAAACTTCTTGAGAATGGCTCATCAAACAGGCACAGTCCCGGAGTTTCCGTCAACCTCATGTTCTAATTTTACCCAAATTGGACAGATCTCGACAAATAGTCTCGTTTGCACACAGATTTGTTTTTTTTCACATGAGACTCAACTGAATCCAGCTGAGTTTTTCGTTTGTGATGCTCCATCACCTTGGTTACACAAGTTGCCGCACTTGTAACGTAAGAAGCAAATAAAACTGTCTAGGTCGTAATTCAGCGGCGAAATGTTGAGTTATCGTAACCAACTGTGTTTTTTGTTCTAGACAACTGATTTACTGGAAGAACCTACCTGTCTAGCACGAGCGTGTTTAAGTGACTACACAAGCAACATTCAGGCTGTGTTGAAGACTTGAATACTACGCCAACATCTACCACCAAGAAGAAAAAGGCCAACTTGGTCATCTCATGGGCCGACTCTGTCTTCGTGCCCCACTGTCATGTCAAACGGAACTGAGTTGCTGAAAGTCCACCTTATGCTTTTGGAGTCACGCACAAAGTCCCATATTTCACTCACAAGCGCACCGTCACCTACCTAACGGGACAGAAAAGTGGCATAGATTAAGCATCATGGGTTAGAGGTCCTCCGAACGTTAGCAACCCGTCGAATGGGTGTTGCTTCTCATGGAAACTGCGTTTGCAAACCGCCACACAAGTCGCTTGATTCTCCCCAGGCCGCTAGCAATAACAAGTGGTGTTCTGAAACGTTTCCGTGATGCTCCTCCAGTTCATCGTCACTCCCATTCGGATTAAATTTCATTCTCACTGCATGACGCTGGCACACACTCAGCCTGTGTTGTACTGTTTTGCCTAAGATCAGATTACTTGTGCGAGGCCTCTCGTCGTCACTGAATTAGACTTTCGCTCGTCCTTCTAGTTATGAATAGAGAGAGAGAGAGCAAGAGTCCGAGACCGACTCAACGATTCTGGATGATTCACACAAAACCACTCGTAGTTGCTGCTTAAGCATTCAAGATTACGTCTAGAAATTCTTCCACAGTTCGAGTTTCCCCAGTACACTGCTTGCCACCAGAGTCGCTCGAGAAAAGGGATCAAACGGGCGACAGGCGAATACTATATATACACAAGACCCACAGGTAACTACAACGTAGTTATCTAAGCCAGCCTACTCAGTTTAATGGTCTTCCGTTCTGCCAGACATGAACTACATCGGGCCGCCATGCACCCTTCTGGCTGCACTATAAGCTGAAACAACCCATCAAGTATTCCAATAAACTGTGTGGAATATCCCCTGTGTATTTGAGCTTCAGTCCATCGTTATCGTTTATCCCGCTTGTGCATTCTTCGTTTGAACCCTACACTAGGGTGCTTCCCAGATATTGTGGGACAGTTTGGTTAGAAACGAACGGAACTGAGATGACCTGTTGTCCTCGGGATTGCGCGGTTCGCAATGGATTTTTCTAATCAATTAGTTTACTACCTTGTCGATTTTATGAAGGCGGATAAACAACTCAATCATTCCTATTCGTTGTGGAGTAAACTGAACATCACGCTCAAAATTTGTCCGGGTAGATTTCTTCAATCTCAAATCAAGTTGAGATAAAAGTGTATTCGGTTACCAATAACGACAAAAGATGCTAACTTTTCCTACTTGCAAGTGAGCAGTTATCTCGAACTCTAAGTTCAGATCCAATTTGAAATGTTACTCATTATCACCCACAATATAACGTCAGTGTTCGCTGCCGTAAAAATTCCATGGGTTCCCTACTAGACGTGGTTGCACTAAACGTGTAACTTTCTGAATTGTTTATCAGGTTGACTTCCGTAAAAAAAATCAGTGGTGGACACAGCCAGAATATAGAAATTTTCTGTCAACAATTCAAGTGGTTAGAGCGCGAATTTACTGACCCCAAGGTCCGTGGTTCGAACCCGACCTCTGCCTCTCGACTTCCCTGTCTAGGTTTGGGCGACCTGGCAGTATCTCATCAATTTATCAGCTATAAACCGTGTACCATAGGCACATTGGTTCCAGCTGCTACAGTTTCGATCACCGGAAAACGGGAATGTGGAACGTACAGGCAAGCCTTGGAGGCGCTGACATGTTCAGTTTGTTCAGAAATTGGGTAGCTGTGCATTGAAGGCGATAGCTTTGATGATGACGAGCACCACTGACTGCGCGATTGGGCCATTTCTGCCAGTGTCATTTGCCATTGTTGAGTTGGGTTCCGGGATCCCCATCCGGGGAGGCGGTACTTGTAGATCCGACTAAGTTTGCTGGTTAGTGTTTTCATACGTTGTCCACCTCTTGGTTGCTTCCTCTCAGCACAGGGCTGGACAAAAAGAGCTCTGCCATGCAGACTGTTCCCTTGCATGCGGACTACGTGTCCTAACCGGCGTAACCTATGAAGCGTGAGTAATACATCTATCGCGGGAGAGTTCCTTCTTCCTAAGACCATCTGGCATACCTCAGCGTTGTTAATCCAATGTTCCCACTAGACCTGATAAATGCTTCGGAGACACTGATGGTCAAATATTGACATCTTCCGTATGTCCTCTGCGCGTAGGGGCCATGTCTCTGATCCATAAAGTAGTATGGAACGCACCGAAGCAATGTAAACTGTGTCCCTGTTAGACAAACTGACGTCACATAGGCGTCATAGGTGTCGGAGATTGGCAAAAGCTGCTCTGTCCTTCTATATTCAAGAATTAATCTCATCTCCAGTCAGTCCACCGGAGCTTGTACAACTGCCCAGGTAAACAAATTTAGCTACCACGTCGATTGGCTACATGAGGTTTGGGTTTGACCCAACCCAACCTTGTAGCAGCGCATGCCAAACCGTGTGGCAGAGTTCTTTAGATTATGTAAAATCGTCTGCATTTGGGAAGGATCTGAACCAAGGAGAACAATATCGTCCGCATATCAATATCTGTGCGGAAACGCCCCGGGAGCATTTCGACTTCCGAGGTTTCAAAGGTAGACAGAGAAATTGCAAGCAGCATATCAATAACAAAGTTGAAGCGGAAGGGTAAGAGAGGGCAACCTTGTCTTAGACCACTGGACGTGGTGAACTCAGGCAAAAACTTGCCGAATAGTCGTACGTGTCTACAGAAACTTGCATGGAGTGCCGTCGTAAGTGCACAGGAATCTTTTCTTGTGTATCCCGGTCTCAACCTTGTTCAAGGCCAAAAGCTCCAGTTTTTGTTTGTTTTTCACACTACTCTACCCATACACTGCAATTCTGCATGCTAAACATGACTCACACTACTTCAGTGCGTGGTCAACATCGGTGACCTCCGCACCAGCTGGAGTTTTTCTGCCAGAACTCAGTCCAGGCATCGTGTCCCCAGTTTCCACTTGAGGCTAATTCATTCATCAATAATTGATAGGTGCGCAAGCGCGAAAGGTGTGAATAAAATTGAGTTCTCCGGTGTGATTGTTCACGTAATGTGTTCGTTATCAGGTGAACTAATTCACATGGATACTTCATAGTTGGCAGTGTTAGCGTGATATTCTTACTCGTGAGTACAAGCGAGTCTCTTATCAGCCAAGAAGAGTCTAACAACGGGAGCAGGCAAATTTGTTTGACCAATTGTAACTCTCTCCAGGGACTTCTGAAAGAATAACCCAAGAATGCGAAACGAAAAGCGAACAGGCGGAAGCAAGTGGCTGTTTTTTTCTGGGATAAATCGACTGCCATCAGTTCCTGTCTATCGATTAGACTTGGAGAAATTTGCCTGCATTACCTCTCGGTCATTAGAATAAAATTTTTGGTTCCGTTTTTTTCTAAAACGAACTTCGTGTTGTTAGAGACCGCCTCTTTCGGTTGAATCTAGATCGTTGCGTTCTGTTTTCCGATATCTTCTTCCTACCTTTGGCCAATTTCAGTAATTTTTAAACTAATTTACGTCGAATCTCTTTTCTGGCGGATGCAGACCATGACCTTGACCAACTTGGCGTCGAATTTAACAAAGCCTATTCACTAGTCCTACCCGTGCCACAGGGTTGGTGAACTCGACTCAACGTGATCAGCGTTCACTTTACGAATTCCCGTAGCCTTGATTCTCTTAAACAAATAGGGGCATAGTCCGACGGAATAGCTATTCACGCCATCACCCGAACAAACCCTCACTGGTTTGTCAGACGAGACCAAAAGTTGTCCATTAAGCTGCAAAACACCATTAGGGTGACCTTCAACGCTGGTGACCCGTAGTACACACCTTAGATCAGTCGCTCCCTGTTTTTCCGAGGGTACCATAGGTGATCTCGCGACTATGTATCAGAATGCTGCAGCGTATCTTTGTGTCAAACCGTGGAGCATTAAATTCATCATTAGGGTTATTGTATCGTATCTTGCTGACTCCGGCCCCCCAGTCAACACCGAATACCTCTCGATACTTGCCTTAATTGGTTCAAACAAGTTCACTCGCATACATTGGGCTAAAATGATTCTACGGAATCAGGCACATTCGTTGAATACGTATCAGTTGTTGACAGTTAACAAACTGTCTTACGGTCAAAACAGGCGTAGGCGGTATTGTGGACGCAATACAGCTGATCAGCATCATCAGCAGGATAACCTGTTCAGCGCTGATTCTTCATGTCAGGACGGTCAGACCTAGTAAGGGGGAGGACGATTAGGGTCCACGATCAAAGCATGTGGCTGAAAAGCCTGACACTATGGCACTGGTGTTCGGAGGTTTATGCAGGTACCACACATGTTCCAACTCGGAGAGCCAGACCTCTAACTATTGACTCCCTGAGTGTTGCACGGGCACCCCCCAGCTATAGCACAATGACTCACGGAGGTGCACAAACCTTCACACGACTGTAAGGCCTTCGTGACGCGCAGATTGCGTTCTGTTAAACAAGGAGTTGAAAAGTTTAAGGTCAGGTCTGACATGTTATCAACCACAAAAGATCAGCTGGTCGATAACTCGTTTGAATCATTTCAGGACTATCATGTGGTTCGCCGCTGTCTGGTCTTCACCAGGACCAAATTTGGCGTACAAAACGCGGAATTAGAAGCGTATGGATTGCAACTAAACCGTAAAGGTCGAAAGCGATTGTTGGCCCTTTTCTCAGCAGTACATCAGGAGGCTAGGAACATAAAACCAAACAGAACGGGAGTAAGATGTCCGGGCAAGCCGAAAAAATACTGCTGAGCCCAGCTAATCAGATGACCAGTGTATTTCACATGTTCAGGTGTGTCAAAAACTTAGACATTCCGCTCCTCGAGAAGGACTTTGCATTGCACCGCAGTCCACTGACGACAGAAGATACAGTGGACGGTGATCTCTATCACTGCGAAATGCGGATAGGAGAAAGTGATACAGAATTGTGGAAAAAATGTTCCATCCGCCTGGTTCTGATGGTGTGGCATGCTACTAACATGGTCCATTTGAAGCGACTGACAGTGACTTTCCTTAATTGTTTTGTCGTTCTTTTAATCCGCCCTTTTTATGGTACATAGAGGTTCAATTGAAAATGCCTAAAACCATGCCCCCTCCCATGATGGACCATCTCACTTTCTTTCCCATTTAAGCCCCATGGAGCGGACAATTCCGTCAGTCAGGTGGTCATTTATTCTGTCCACTTTGGTCATCGTGCTGATAACTTGCGTTGACAGTCTGCCTTCTGACCCAAATGATACCTTACGGTGTGCACTGCTTGAGGCCGGCTACTCCAACTGGTCTCAAGCGGAGCGCGTCGTAGCAACTCAGGTGCCCTCCTACTCTCAGTTCCTCCGGCAAACTTGGGTGGCCACGAAGCAGTTCGGTGGTCAGTGGAACTGTTCCAACAACGTGTCGGTTCTGGCCCCTTTTGAAAATCCCTTCAGCCGAAATAATTGCTATTTCTTTATTGTCGCAATTCTCGGCGCATGTCTACTCACACGTCTCAGATGTGGAATTAGTCCGATCATACTGGTGAGTTCAACCTTAGTACGCACTTTTCATTCCAGTTGAGTTGATTGGTTCTCGCTGGCGTGTTGTGGCTCAGTCCCCGATGTTCTGAGATTTTCTTCTTGCCTTCTGCAGAAATAAAATCCGTTTTTTTTTTGGCGTGACGTCTAAAAGTTACTCTTTGTTATGCCTTTCAAAACACCTCACAGGAAAACCCATATTAAGGTGATTTTTTCAGATGGGCAAAAGACTCCAAAGAGCCAATGCCCCCCGGTAAACTTAACGTTGGAAATGGGCATACCTGTGCCCGATGCACTTTGAGTGAGGAGTAGTAAAACATGGGATTCATCTTTTAAAACTAAACTAATTAAAATTAAAAGTCCATTAAGTTACTCTCTTCTGTCCAAGAGGAGATATTCGTCAACGAAAAGAAAGTTTAGTAAAAAATAAATAAATAAATCGTTCAGCTGTAGCCCCCTTTCGGTGCCTAGCTGCCATGCCACCCGAGGGAAGCACGAGGGCTGGGATACTGCCAGGTTGCCCAAGCCTAGACAGGGGAAGTCGAGAGGCAGAAGCAGGGTTCGAACCACGGACCTTCCGGACAGTACGCTCGCGCTCTAACCGCTGAGCTATCTCGCCCCCCCTGAGCTATCTCGCATGGATTTTATCTCCCGGGCGAAAACCTACACCGAATGTGGAACATTTTCTGGCCCGAGAAACAGCTGATTTACGGAGGGATCATTAGGCATGCCGTATTTCATGAACCCAGATTTACCACTGGTTCCACACGGATATTAACATAAGCCCTGCCGACACTCCGTCCGGCTTCTTGACGAGTGTAACCTGGAATACATTCGTAGCACGGTCACAGAAGGGTCAGAGTAGGTGGCTATGAGGTAAGGCAACAAACCGCTGACCACAATTCGTCGGGATCCTAATAGCGAACTGTGTTCTCGAAGAGAAAACTAATCAAAAGTTTGCTGAAAGCTCTTCGATAGCCCACGACCGGTTTCGCCTTTCTTGGGCTCATCAGGTTGACTCAGTCTCCGGGATTCCGAAATTTCTTGAACCCAAAATGTACGAAATTCGTGAACTTCAACCATTTGCACACCGATCTGGTTTTCATGGGAAGACTCGGCTGAGTCCCAAATGGAGCTCTCGACTGAATATGCTACACAAAGGCTGCCTCAAGTTTCACTTTGTACGATACTCGAGATATTGCATAAAGTACTTTTAAAACTGTTGAACGCAACTGGAAACTCCTTATCTGGTGCACGAGACAGAATGTCCCCCCTGAGCACTAACGTTCTATCTTTCACACACTCGGAATCCGTCTGACCGGGTTCCTCACCCATAGTTTGGGAAGACCTGATTGTAACTTGACTTATCTTCTACCAACGGCAGCGTTATTCCAACTAAGAGAGTGTTGCATACTCTGATCGATTGTTCCAAAACATTCTGTAACGCACGAGCTGTTGGTACCTCTCATCTTCATCCCTTTGACGTTCGCTTTCCAGTATTCGTCATCTGTACTATTCAAACGTAACTAATATAGTAATATAGTCCAGATGGGCTTGACAACAACTTCGGAACTGTGACATGTTTTATTGAAAAATCGGCCAACCACGTTTTACCGGTTCAAGTCCCGATAGACGATCCATAACTGAGCTGTCCTGTTAACATCGAACCCTGCCAAGTCAGGACAATCTCTTCGAAATCTGACGGAAACCGGTGGGAACTGTTCAACTAAAGTAACCTTACGAATTTGCCAAACACAGGTCGAATTAATTAACAAAGTCGGCGGAACTGGTTTCTGCTTGAAGAGATTTAGACGGTCCGTTTACTTTTTCACGCAAACTATTATCTACACGGGGTACACCAAGTGTCACAAACGTTCAAAATAGTGTTTGCAATTAAGTGAGGTGTAAACACACAAATCTGGGTTGCATATGACAGTTATGGGTTTAAAGAGGGAACCGAAGAATCCATAACATCACCGCGATGGATGAAATAGGCTAGACGTGTCAACCCTATCTGCGCTTTTACCATGCAACTCGACGCCTGTGTGTGAGCCACAAGGCGTTCAGTGATTCCGATGCCTGTCTCAGTGTTTCCTCTCTCGTAGTGCCTTGTACAGGTAGTCTGGTCCCACTGCAGCCTCATTTCAGAGGAATACAGTACCGCTGGAGGCGAACTATCGTTCCAGGAATGAAGCAAGTCAGTCGATAATCAAACGCCTCCCAATAAAACAACCCGCACTAGCAGACGATTTCGTTGGGTCACATTGGCGTTCTGTCAGGAAAGAGATCACTGTATATCTGTCTTAAAAATGTACTACATAGAGCTATAGGTGACCGTTTTTTCCTTTAATTCAGTTTTTTTATGGGATGATGCCCGTATGCGTAGTTGAAAACAGCGCTCACTGCAACGCTGTCTTGATGCACTTATTGAAGGACAATTAACATTAATTGCCTGTCTTCCTAGTGGGTAATGTCTTTTTTAGAAGCCTGGTGTTTGGCCCTGCCTAGCGTGTTTCGTGCTGCAACCCACGTCTCAACTTCCACCCGGTATCGGTCCAACGGACTCTTGCGAGGCAGTCCCTTGTTTTCGATCCATGAAATATTTGATCTTGACAGGCGGACAAGAAAAGCACCACATGTCCACAACCTCACATCGGTCGGATTGGATGTCGGTTTTTTGCTGACCTTGAAAAAAATCGCGCCATGTGGTGCGTGCGGACAACCCGACCAACTTTATGTTTGTCTCAGCATGTAAACACTTGGCTGGCGATCGACCCTTCCCAGACGCGTAAGCAACGACTTGCTAAAACGAGTGAGAAAAAAGTAAACTTTGCGTTCACATGGTTGCACTATTAGGGCATTTCTGGGTCAGGAACCAGCGTTAATTCCGTTCGTGGGATGATAAAACAGAAATTGCTGTTTGAAACCCATTGGTTGGTAGTTCACCGACGCAAAGAGGCTGGATCTTATCGCGGTTTGGTGGTTTGTGTACCTTTATCACACGACCTTCAAATAGCTGCTGACGAAAATCGTGTCGTTATCGTCTTCGAAGTGTCGAAACCACAGTCGTTTTTGGATGTACTGACCAACGTCATATCGTCATGCACTTTACACCCACAAAGTTTAAGGTCCTGGACATGCAGTCACTGAACACACGACTTATATTCCAGGGAAGTCACTCGAAGTTGTGAAGTGTTTTACTTAGCTTGAAAGTTGTATTGGTTCCGATTATAGTGTGACGGATGAGGACAGCGCCGGAATCTGCGAGGCGTGTGTTGCGTTTGCCAAGTTGAAACATCTGTGGTACCATACTCGGATCTCAAGGGACGTGTGCATCAGTCTATAGTGCAGATAGTTTTGTTGCGTGCCTGTGAGACATGGCCCATTGGGACCGCGGAACTGAGACGTCTTCAGGTTTTGTCGCAAAAAAACCACAGTTGGTGTATTTTGCTGTCGGCGAATCCGTAACGAGGCAATTAGAAAGCGAGTTTTCTTTTGTACAATGGGGAATCCAATCAGAGCATGAGCCCCGGAAGCTGCTTTGGTCAGGCCTTGTATTACACATGCCGAACCATCGTTTGTCGAGGAGAGTGCTGTTTCCCGTTTCCATTTCAGTGTGGCGGAAGCAAAGAGGCGCACAGCCTTTGGTGTGTCAGAGGGATCTGAAAGAGATTACGAAAATTCTGGGTTCTCTCACTGGGACTCGCTTTCCAGGATGGGTATCGGGTGATTTCCACTATGTCCGGTTGGAGACGATGCAAGATGTGACTGCTAATCGGTGTCGGTGGCGTTCTTGTCATCAGTTTATTCAGGTTACCTGATTGAGTGTCTGGGTTTATGCACTTTTATCGTTTTCTTCACAATAAGGGTTTCAAATAACCCCTGGTTCTACGACACCGAGGCATCAGTGCTGACCACATGTTATACTGTCGATGATGGTTCGAACGTGATCATTTCTGATTGGCTGGATACCCGTTGGTTGTCGCCTGTGTTCCATTCGTTTGGCGACTTCTGTGAATGAATCCCGAGAAAGAGAAGTCGACTGCTCCATGACACTTCAGGTATTCTTTTACAATAGGCTAAATTCTTGGACATCGTTGTAGTCGTCGGTGACATGATAGTGCATAGAGATAAGCTTAGCGCTGTTGGGGGCTGAGTTAGGTATTCATCTGGGATTAGACACGAGATGCATGCTTAGTGGAGAAAGTCTGTTGCAGCTGTCTGCTGACCACGGACTCTTCCTTTGCGCTACCAACCTCCGGAACAATGATCGTTTGACCGCACGGCTCCAATCCACAAACCAAATAAAATAATATAAAATAATCGTTTAGTTGTAGCTCCCTTTCGATTCCTAGCTGCCATTCCAACGAAAGCAGGCACGAGGGCTGGGATACCGCCAGGTGGTAGCCTACGGTTGGAAACAGCTGTCATCACATCACCTTTATGTCTGACGAAATTTGTGTACCGATTTCGATGGATGGGCTGGTCGATTGTGCAGTTCCTCATGCGGTTTGCGCTAAGCCGCCTGTTCATCTACCTGGACGCCTTGTAGCCGATGTAAACCCGAGGGAATAAGACCGGAGATTGAAGAGGGACGAGGTTCCAAAGCGATCAGCATGTCCAACTGGTGACCAATAATTGTCAGTTCAGGTGACAACTGAACCAGAAGCTCTCCTTGTGGAATCATTTACGTCCCCTTATGTTTGGGCAGTAGGTAAAACTGGACAGCTGATACAGTGTATTGAAAAGTATCGTGGTGACTCGTACAATACATGAGACGCAGCGTGGGCACACGCACATATGACCAGCTACCGCGAGCAATGGTTCACGTTGTTCATAGGAATTCACTCCTGGCGCAGTTGCAGGTTTAATGCTGCAGCATAATCAGAATGAAATGGCGGGGCTCTGCTGACACAGATGAGGATAGCCTACCAGTTGGACTTAATGACGTCCGCTTCGGATAGACTGGAGGCTGTCGCACTAGTAAGCTGAATCCTGAATACTTCCGTGTGTCGTGACAACTTTTCTTCGGTCCGCACAATGATTATTGTCGATTTTACTTGTAGCATCATCGTGCACTTAGCACACCGAATTGCTTAAAGTGCTAAGCCATGTCCCTATGTTTTTGGCACGAAAATTCGCTTTTAGCACGTCCACAGACTCACCTATCCGCTAACCTCAGAAAACTGAGGCTAATCTGATAAGCTTACTTTGTCCGTCATCGTATTATTGTGTGTCCTCTGTGGGTCGACTAACCGCATGCGACCAGCACAAACACGACCGAAGTTGGCGAAGATCCAGCTTTCGGGTCCTACAGCTCCTTGTTTTCTGCACACTTTAACTCGCTGGCACAAATTTGGTGACCGTTTAATTGACGAATTCCCACTTCCTGTCTGTGGCAAACGAATGTGTAGCTGTCCAGCCGACCATCCAAGTTCCTCGAAGTGGAAGCGACCGAGAGTTGGACAGTGTATGACCTGGTATGAAAACACTAACCAGTAACTTCATTTGGGTTGACACCTGCCGCCTAACTGGACTGGGACCCCGGAGCTCAACTCACCAGTAGTCAATGACACTGGCCGACATAGCCCAGTCACGCAGTCAGTGGCGCTCGTGCATCAAAGCAACCCCGTTCAATGCGTAGCTGCTCGGCATCCCAAACCAACTCAACATGTCATCACATCCTATGCTTGCGTGTAGCTCCCACGCTCTCCCATTTTTTGGTGGTTGAAACTAGCAGCCGGACCCAACATACCCTTCGTAGATGGTTTATGGCTGATAAACTGGACTGAACTGATCAGTTGTCTGGAATGCAAAACAGTGTGAATACAAGTGAATGCCCACTAAAAATCTTCCTTCAGTGCGGATCTGATATGCATCAAGTAGTCAGATTTAAATTTAACCGGGTTTACACTAAGCGAAGGGAGCTTAAAAATAATCCGTGAATTTTTACATTGAGATTTGCGTAATATTCACAGAAAATTTCATCCGGATCGGTTACTGTCGGTAGGCGCAGGGGAGTACCAAAAAGAAGCTGTTCTAGCGCGATTATCTGTCCTCAAGTCTGATCACATTTGAAATTTTAAAAAACTCTGGCAGTTTTAAGCTGTTCCCAAATGCAAATGTTCCTCAATTCCACACTCACGGAGTTTCATAGACAACAGCTCTGTCAGTACGTCATGCGACAGCTTGCCAGTAAAGAGTAAATTGACCACGATATCTGACGTTGTGTGTCGTAAAGTGAGAAGGTAAAAGATGGTATTTGTGTCTATCAGCTAACTAACCAGACCAGACATGAAGAGAGTATTGTGTTGTATTCGAATTCACCGCAATAAAACGGTTACCATTTGAGATTAGGGTAAGAACCGTGTAGCCACTGACGTGAGGACAAATGCGTCTCAAATTTCGTGGAACCAAAGTGCTAACCCGTTCTGCTTGTCTCCTTTTTTCGGCCGTTTCGCTTCCAGCATTCACCACTCCATCAACTCTTGCCCCATTCCGCGATCTACTTATTCTCTCCTTGATTAATCATTCTCTGCCAATTTGCTCCCGGTCGTTTTATGTCCAGTCAGCTCAAACTTTGGCCTGGGCAACCCACTCTTGTAAACTCCTCGCCCCGTCACAATGGTTACTTAGATGCGAGTCTCCAGCTTACTCCTCCAAGGAATAATCCCGTCATATCTGAAGCGAGGCCATTCACACCCGTTCTGTAATTCAGCCTGTTTACCTCTTTTCATTGATCAATGTTTTCCTATCCATTTCTCACCGTCAATTGAAATCTTCCCGTTTATTCTGTTGCTACTACAACGGAACTGCTAATCGAAAATCTCACCTATTTTGCTAATTAGATCTGACCACTTCATCTGAATCGCTTTTACTAGATGAAACCGTACACGAGGGATTCAGGTGAATCGATTCCGCTAATCTGGTGTTCCAATAGAGATCAGGGGACTTTGACCGCTAGCTGAGCTCCAAGCTCATCAGCGTTCGAGCTGATGATGCCCCCTCGACTGGTGACGAAAAGCTTGCAAGCTAGTTGCCAAGCTCGGCGAACAGATCAACAGATCACCTTATCGACTACCAGCGAAACAGCCCAACATAACATCTGTCCAATATTTGTTTGCAGTTCCTTGAGTTCGTTGTTCTGAATGATAGTGAGGGACAGAATGAATTTCAGGTCAGGACACGCCATGAAGACATTGTAATGTGATGCCCTTTCGGCCAGGTTTTCTCACCCTCCACTGCTTTCTCCACCTCCATGTTGGTAGACCTCGTTCCCTAGTGTTCATTCTGCCGACCTAGTCGTCTAGGCACATCCCGTCCCATTCCGCAAGCTAGGTAACCATTGGGTTGACTGACGTGTATCAGAAATCTGTCATCCACACATCGCGTAAGCGCATGAGTCACGCACGGCAACTGGCCGTCTGGACCACACCGTTATCGGTTGTCCTCTCCCGCCTGCCGTTTATTGACACAATGGTAAACGTTGCACTCGACACGCAGGCTGTCTGCGACGTGGTGCGTTCACGTGATGGTTGGCGAGGCCAATAGGGTGTAGGCTGACGATGTGTGACGGGGCGTTTCTGTCTCACTCTATCACAATATGGCTTGGCGAGTGGGTAGAATAAAGATTCATGTCCCGAAAGTGTGTGTTTTAGGAGACGACTATCTGCGTTTTCCTGTCCAGCTTCAACGGTCACGAAATCTCCCTCGTCGTCAACTTGCACTAAACATTGGAATTCAGATATGCTTCAAGCCTCTGGCCTAGTACTTTCATATCAGCCCCATGCTACAAAGAGCCTTCGGATGCACTGAAGATGACCGATCTGCATTACCCAAAAGGAAGAAGTAAACTTTACAAAGAGTGACGGATTTTGAGAGGCTAAGAAAAAGGTCAAGAAAAACCGCAACTCTACAACCACCTTTAATGTAATTGTTTCCCAGTCGAACATCGACCATTCATCGACCACACAGACCCCGAACTACATGACCGACGTTCCTGAATCCTCGTGACGGTTCTGACCTTACCGGGATCGATTCAGGAACAGCTACAAAAATTCGACCTATGATAGTTAGGTAAGATCGGTCGCTGAACTTATTCACAAAGATCAAACTTTGTCCTACTGCCTCAGACGTCGAGTCTGATAAGGTTTTTCAGGCTAAGAGAGGATTTTTGTCAACGTGTGAACCCACTCTGCCTGAAAATGTTCTTCAAAAACCTACTACGGCTCAGCTAAACTACGCATTTTTGCTGGTCACTGGTTGATCTACGGCAAACTCTTCTAGTAACACTCACCTCGACTTGTAGGGGAAATCCTGAACACCCGTGGATGGCAGCACAGTAGAGCGACCGATCAAGTCCGTTTACCTTTTTCAACATTCGCGTGGGACGGAGCAGCGTTAAAGCGGGCAATTTCTGCTGGACCATCATAAATAAACTCAACTCCAAAGCAACTCACTAATAAACTATTGTACGTTAGCCTGATCTATAACCTTGCACCTGTCAACATCCCAGGCGCTGGAGATTTTCCAACTTAAGTAAAGAAACCTAACATCCGCTTGACGTCAAACAATGAGTCGCTGCTAGCTCACCTAGGGATCACAACACATGGTGCACCTCACTCAACGGAGTTGCTCAGGCGTAGCTTTCAAGGACCACAGTTTTTTTTAAACATGAGATATTTAGACGAATGTTGGGAAGGCTCCCAAAGTATTCACTGTATCGAGTACTACAGCAAGAGTTTGACACAGACAACAGAAGCCTTCAGCGCCAAACACTCTGATAAGTTTGTAGTGATAAATCAACGTGTTCCGACGCTTGTCGGAAAGTTTCACAGCACGGAAAGGCCTGGAAACAGAAAAAATGGCCTGGCAAGCACAGGAATCTCACTGAATTTGTAGTCTCCAAAATGCGCGACATACCAGGATTCGACGTTTGGCACGCCAATACACTACTTCATTCTGATCGATCAGAACTATACTGAGGAACCATAGGTTCAAACAGCATAATGCCAAACAGGTGCAGAAACTAAGCATGCCGGATCGTGAAAAATGTGAACGTTCGGGGACGTGTTTTCAGCCCGACTAGTCGATGTTTCGTCTCACTGGAGGAACAGCACCTTTACGCAATCGGGCACGGTTGAATCCCGAAGCGATCAGTGCGTGCACGACTCTCGGCAGACCACGTTTCATGATGTGGACTGGGATGTTATGCACGTGGAACGTTACGGATAACCACTTGGAGACCGGCTCAACTGAGGATAACTGAGATATCTACAAGAGCACCTAATCCCTCAACTGGATTCCATACAGCTGGTTGAACGAGCGTTCGTGTAGTTCTAACATGATAGAGCTTCTTCGTACAGTGCACTCAACGATTCCCCGCATAGTGGATCGGTCAAGGCTGACGCAGGCGACGACCACCACATTTGTCGGATGTCATTCCACCTAAATTCGTTCTCTGATATCATTCAAACACACACCAACAGACTTGGATCGATGAGGAAACCCATTCTCAGTGCAAAGAAGAAGGTCTTTTCCTGCAGAAAATTAACGCAACTTTTTTTCAAAAAAAAAAACACTGGGGTGCAAACAGCTGAACCGGAAACCATTTCAGCAACAATTTCCCAAGCCGGCCTTGCCGAAAAACTACATGGGTGACTAGCAAGATATCGATTTACTAGAATGGTTACTTCTGTCAGGAGCACATCTATTGTTGTTTTATTGTCGCACCACTTGATCATGGATGGAAGAGATGGAGGGAACTGGTGCTGATCCTCGGAAAAAAGCACCTGAGTGACCCCCCTAGCACGTGATCGACGGCTGAACTAGCAGTTCCTGTTCCTTTATATGGAACAGATGACCGACTTCTCTAACTCACTTTATCCGGAAATTAGCAGCAAGATGTCATGTGTGGGATGATCGGCAGCTGCAATGGCCTTAGGGTATAACAGCACGTAACCAAATTAGCTAAGAGGTCATCCCATCCACGCTAGTTCACTGAAAGTGCCTTGTTTTAAACACTTCCATCTATGCGATCTTCCTTTCAAAAACTGTACACCATGAAGGCTTCGAGTAAGTCACTTGAATTTGGTCGATCACACCACCATGTCGCGGGAATAGGTCCAGACAAAGCAAACAACCCCCCCCCACCCCCATCGCACCCTACTCCTACAAGTGTGTAGGAAACGTGTGTCAAATCCGATATGCATTCTCCCATATCTTGGCGATCACCAGCATTTCCGTGGGAGCCGATCATACGGTAGGCAAAGCAACCCACCCCAGAGATGTGGTGGCAGATGAAGAGAACACGCTGCACTTGTAATATTTCGTAGTGTAAAGGCCGATGCAAAGAGAATGTGCAGCGGATGACGAGAGCTCACAAACTCTTCTTGCAGATAAGGTGCACCGCTGCAGGTGAAGATCGAAGTGATCCGCTGCTGAAATGCACAATATCTAATTACGATGAGAACTTTGGATGTCCCCCTATTCACCTTGTGCCAATAGAGAAACAGGAACGGACGTTAACGACGGCGCTTCTTGTCATCCAGTGCACCGTCCGTTTTGATCCCTATCTGGGCTAGTGGCGAATTAGGTTTTCGATGTTATCAGCCCGGTGCTACGTGTGGAACTACTGATAGACACATCTTAGAAGCTTATTGTAACATGAAATCGCATATTAGCAACTTGGTTTGCTAGGCATTTCATCAGCTGTAGTCTCGACGTCGGTCCTCTCTATACAATCCTCTATCCGCATGTTTCACACCACGTAGCCATCACAAACAGCTAACTGTATTGGATTTACTGTTGTGGGGATCGATCCAAGTAAAACAAACACTTGCAACTGCACCCACTTTGAAAAACGACCATCTCTCTGACTGTTCTGGCGGCTGCCACAAAGTCCAGGGGCCGTTCACGCGATCCAAGGCATATGCTACATGCACTCGTAGTTTCTCAGTTCGCTTGTTTTCTTTTCAGTAGTTCTGCTTTTAAAGTTAACGTTCGGCGCTTCCGTTTTTCATCGGTCTCAGTCCGAATTGTGTAGTTTCTTATCGTGGTCGGAATCAAGTGATCTGTGGACATGCAAAAGGACCTATCCAGGGTTATTTCAAGCATATCGTTCGCGGAGCTGTTAGACGATCAGGAATCATCATCATCATCGACAGCATGACATCAGTGTTCAACACCGATGCTTCGCTACCGTACACGATCGGGAAAGCATCCAAGTTGCTTGGAATCAACAAGTATTGCCAGATGAGTAAACAGTGCTACCGACCTAGGGCTAGTCGGCCCTCCGACACGTGGGATCCACCTATTCCCGCAGCTAAATCTCATTTACGTAGTCTGTAGCCCAAAGCCAACACGAACCCCTCGCCCATTCCAAACTACACTGACCTCTTCATGTTTCCCTCGCCCCCCCCACACACACACATCGAGGACAAAGTTACCTTTTTTCAGTTTCAAACCGAGTTATCTCTTTTACCGGTCTCAACCTATCCGAACCCACTACACTTTTCGCGGACACGCTAGAATTTTTCAGAAATCTCCATTTTTACTCTTTATTAATCGCGCAACCGCATAGATTTCGACGTTCGGAATGGCATTATCTATTGGAAGTAATTACGGTATTACCTGGGCATGGGGAAAACGATGATGCTTACCGACTTATGCATATTTGGTTTTGAGACTCAATCACCATTAGCCCCAGTGGGAGAAAAAGATTTACCTAGCATTCAAAGAATGCGTTTTCAATTTGCCATACTTTCCAAAATAATTGGAACCTTCTCTGAACTGAACGTCTGATTGACCAGTTGGTCCATGTTTTAGCCTCGGCGCACAAATGGATCAATCTTATTGTTCTCTGAGAAATGATCAGCGAAATGGAATCCCGTCCAAAAAACGCCGTGTAGCCATTAGGAGTCGAAGCGTAAAATTGCAGAGGTTTCATTCCAATTGTTAGGCGTCACGAAGTTCCGAATTACTCCAGACCACTTTTGCCTTTGTACCGTGATGTGTCTTTCCCTAACTTGTCTGCATTTTATTAGCCGTGTCATTTGTGTGAGTAGTCGTCAATTATTCACAGCTTTAACTCGTACTTCTGACTTTCCTCTTGCACTTCACGCCTAGATTCAACTTCGTTTGCCCAACTGATCCACTCTACTCAGTTCAGCCAGAACAAATTTTTCATGCAGCATTTTAATCAGAATGTCCCTGGGTGGCGGCAAGTGGGGTTGGTACAAACCATTCTGAGGCCTTTTTCTAGCCAGAGAGACCAGAATCCGTTGTTGTTTACTGTGTGGGAACAAGCGAACGATTGTTTTTCCGGTTGAAGTTGGCACAGTTTTTGGTGCCAGAATGTGAGTTTGTGGACCTATCGGATAGGGGATGTAAATGTTTGGTTTGTTTCCGTTCCACACATTGTGGGTGATTTACTGGCATCCTGGGGAATGTAGGATTCTCCATCCTTTTTTTTTTTTACCAGATTCAGCACACTTGCTGTGATTCTGCGGACGACCATCGGATTTTGCATATCATATAAATCATAATAGTCGTTCTGTTGTAGCATCCTTTTGGTGCCTACTTGCTATGGCACCCGAAGGAGGCACGATGGCTGAGATATTGGCAGGCTGCCAAAGCCTAGGCAGGAGCACTCGATATGCGGATGTCGGGTTCGAACCACGGAGCTTCGGGTCAGAATAAGTTCGCGCCTTGACCACTGAGCTCTCTCTCTCTCTCTCTCTCTCGGACATCGACTCCCACAAGTCATGTTTATAGGTTCAGTTCAACTCGACTGAATGTTTCCTTGTTTCAAAAACTCCGCTAAAATATCAACAAAAAATAATAATAGATTTGGCACTGAGCAACATTTCGGTTTTTACTTAATAGCTTCGTCAGTCCAAATGATCAGATTGGTTAAGTATTAGTCCGTAAGACCGCTTTCAACTAGCATACTAGATCAGTGGTGAGGGCTAGTCGTAAGTTTTTGTTGCTTCGTTTGATTGGCTAAAACTGTTGAATTCGGGCAAATTCAACATTGATTCAAATCGGGTTTCGGGATTTGCACATCCGGTTTGAGACATTCGTGTTATTTCGTTCACCAGCTGTGTTGGTGTGCGTGGACCGCTAAATGTCCAAGTCGGATCGGTTAGGTTTGGAGAGATTTAGTGAGCTTGTCAGTCCCCCGCCCTCTGTTGTCTTCGCACTGACCACCACAAACGTCTTAGTCCTTGCCCCAACACTTCTACACTTTTCAAACCTACTCTGTCTTCAGTACATGCCTCGCCATTGTCGAGTCTTTATCTGTCACCTGATATACACTCACTTTTCTGAGGTAGGTTTGCTTTATGCGCCGCTTGTGTCAACCCTTCTGGTAAGCCGTCCTGTGTAAGCTTTCGTGCAGTCGTTACATTCGATTTTCTACACACACACACACACTCCCTACTCCTATCGAGGTTTACTTTTTTTTCTGTGATAATGATCATCTTCCAGACAAAATGCGCTGATATCCTCCCATACGGATCGATTATCTTGTATATCGCTATGTCTAGATTCAATACTTTTCACACAACTCAATCTCAGATCTTTTTATCCTACCCGCGTCCTTCCAGGATGGGGTTCACGTGACTGTCCCTCTGGTTGGCTGAAGACATCGAACGACATGGCGGCCAACTGATATAGGTTAGATTCATCCCGTCAGCTTCTATCCCTCTCCCTGTCCCCCAATATTTCTTCTGCCCATGACAAAACTATTCAAGTAAATCAACACGATTGTACAGCATTGAAACATCAGTGCTCTTATCTGGTGTTGCTCTTAGTAGACAAACATTATCTTGGACAGCAATACCAGCGTTTTCAACAGCTTTTTGCCACAACACAACTACATTAGTTTTAATGTTGATTAAACCTCAACTTAAATCAACGACGTGACACACTACTGATAAGGTTACTGAAAGCTTTTCGGTTGATTAACATTCTCGAACGAACGTTAACTACCTCCTGACCATCTGTTCGGACAAAGTGAGTTAAAACTAACAACAGTGCTAGCGGCCCCATCTCGAAAAATCTCCACTAGGGGAAGTTCTGGCCCTGGAAGGCAGATCGCACCCTCATTATCTTTTATCCGTGACGTTGTCTGCCCCAAATTTTGTGCTGTTAAGTTGGACGAGATGACGCTGCAGAATTAGTTTCCCGAAATTTCAGCGTATGTGAGGAATTTCCAGTTCAATCTTTAGATGCCTTCGGAACAACCGTGATGCCGCCACTTCCCAGAGTTGTAATCATTCAGCAAATCAGGTAGTCTTGGACCTGTATCTCCACAGATTGTCGTCATCGGTGAAGGTCGCTTTTCTCGTCCAAATAATTCACTTTTTCAGAGTGTGGATGCCATATTTTTACTGACCCCGTGATCCTGTTTTTAAGTATCCAAAAAGACTATCTCAGTGTCTGAGTCAGTTTAAAATGTTGATGTTTTGAGCATGCCGCGGTGATCTTTCCTTTTTGGGTTCCTCGGAGAACGGTTAATTTAAACGATGAAAACTATGAGTAGGAATTTATGGCAAAAACTCAACGTCATCATCATCACCAACCTAGACAAGACTGAGTTTATTCTAGTCTAACCTGGACACTGTTTGCTCAGTTTGCTCGGTGATGTCCGTGAGTTGTATGGTTGTTTTCCCATCAAAACATTGATCCGCGCGGCGAAACGACTGGTTAAAAAGCGGAAAAATTTACAATATGATAACTGGACGTTCTGAGGTGTGATCCGGACGGGCGTAATGAGGACTTGACTTGGGGAGTTGGTGTGCGTATGTCAACCGGACACCTGGGTCGAGGGAAGAAGAGAATTTTGAGACTGGCCATCGATTTATTGTGGAGTTGTCGTCAGCCGGCGGTTGACTATTGGTGGCTGGAACTGTCTACGTCTGATCCTGTCTACAATTCATCGTACTGAATCGTGCTCACACACACCTATCGTCAGCTGACTGTCATTCGTTGGATGACACCATAATGTATATGGGCAGACCACTGTCAGTTGCATTCCTTGTTGTGAGTTTCTGTCAATATTATCTGACTGGATTTGCAAACGTCTCGTGTGCCTATAGTGAGGGAGGGACAGCTGATCGCTTGTCCCTCCGCTTTGTTTATTCTCTACACAGCTGATGACCCTGCAGATAAACTGATAAGGTTGTCCGGCAGTTTCGCCAACATTTACTATGCTAGGCGTCTTGCTTTTTTTCAGACTCCAAAGACTCTATACTGCCAGCAGGATAGAAATTGGCGAAATACACTCATTTGTATACCAGTTTGGTTTGGATGGAAGACTCAACTGGGACCCAGCTGAATCTCCTGTTGATGAGGTTTTTAAGCAATTGAATGTGTTGCATCAGTTGACACGATCTTCAAGATATCGCGGTACTTTGTATAGACGTAACACACTACTCATAAGGTTGCTGAAATTTCGACAGCCTCAGAATGGACGATAAACTATTGTTCACGCTAAGTAACACGTGTACCACATCTCAAGTGGCAGCCAATTGAATGACATTCACAGGAAATCGAACCCAGGTTGTCAAACTGAAAGTCCACAAGTAGGGCCCGCCTACAAATTTTCATATTCAACGAATGCATGTTCCGACGTTTCCTTCGTAGTTCGTTTTTTCCAAAAGTCCGAATAAGAGGTCCTTTGTTTGTTCAGCCACACTGGTCTCTAGCCGTGCACGTGAACATCTTTGTTCACAATGAAACTAGTTCCCACAAACCAGTAATGATCGGGAAAACTCTGTCATGCATTTCGTCCTGAGTGACACTAACCTGAGTGTATCAGGAGGATTCCACAGCCTATTGTTCTGACTCACAGTTCACATCCTTAACCTCATTGTCAAGCGGTCGCCGCTCTCATTGCACTCATGAATTCACCTGGTTTCTGCTTGGTTGAACACACGGTAGAAAGCTGTGAAGAGTAAGGCTGCCAGTGTATAGTGGGATAATTGCCATCCCGAAAGTACCTATTTGTGCGTTTGACAAGTGACACACGTAAACCACAACGGTATGCCCTGCGAAGCCAGGAAAAGGCCACTTGAATAATGGTGGTGGTGTAAGGGAGAAGCCAGCTGCCGCGGAGTTATCCATTGATAGTTGTTCGGCTGTAACACTCTTTCGGTGCCTAGGTGCCGTGCAACCCGAAGGAAGCACGAGGGCTGCGATACTGACAGGATGCCCAAGCCTAGACAGGGGATGTAGAGAGGCAGAAGTCGGGTTCGAACCACGAACCTTCCCAGTCAGTAAATTCGCGCTCTAACCACTTGAGCCATCTATTAGAAAACATCAAAGAAGCAGTTCCAAACTACTGGACAGGAAAGTAAACATCTCATATGCACCCTATTTTTAAAAATTCAACCTCCTCATACGTCTTCTTCAACTTTCATGGATATTCATTGATCATCACGCAATTGTAAACGAACGCTGCAAAGCATTCCTGCAGGTTCCGTAGTAAATCCATGGGGGGTGCACCTTCCATTAGACGCGAGGCGCAGTTACGATGAAACCACCCAGTACTGCCATGCCTCATCAGTAGTATCCGCGGTTACAGTGGTAGTGGTAGCACACTCACCTCTCATGCTAAGTTTCCGAAGCTCAAATCCCGACACAGCTAAAGATATCCATTACTGATGAGACCGAAACTCCAGTCTAGTGCTTCCTCTCTTTAGTATGGACTCATCAGAATTGTTGTTTTATGAAAGGAGATGGACTGTCCGAACGAGAGCGATGTGAATGTGAGGTCGTGATTGGCGTTGGAGTTAATCGCGTATACTCCGAGCCCGAACGTCACGCGGTCGAACCCTGTTGTAATTTACATAATGTTTCTCAAACGGGACTAGTAGTCAACTAGTTTTTCAAGACTGATCGCTTCTACCACATAATTGTCATTTCTAAAACTCCGTGAAGGTCGTGAGAAGTTTAGAAAAATGTTCTGTACTAGTCAGATTCCTGACGAATCTCGAAGTACGTGCCAAAAACCAGGTAATAGCCATTCGAAATAAGCTTGTTTGCGTCAATAAGACATTCGAGATGACAGGATTAGGGAGGTTATTATGCGTGGCAGAAAATTTGACGTAAACGTCGGCCATCTTCTGGCTTGTCCTCAAATTGGGAACGAATATGGATGTGTGTGATTCCGACGCATAATGGCGGTCAGCACTGGTAGAAACCCCTTTGAGGACAAACTCTTTCGGTCATCACTTGGCAGCATGCCAACGATTAAGGCTCGGTTAGGGGATTACTCATCGTTTACTGATGAAATGTTCAATCCACACATGCCCTGTTCTACTACTTTGTCAGTGCATTAACTTCGTCTCGCAGAAAAGCGCCATGGGATAGGCTAATACCGATTTCCCGTCGGATTTGAGGTTTGTTCCGAGGCCAGTCGCTATAAATAGTCGAACATCACGTCGACTGGATCGATGTGTCACAAGGAAGCTGCGGACCGTAACGAAACCAGGCACCGATTGGTCAGAATATGAGTCAATCCATCAGGTTCGACAGCTGTAGGTCAGCTCTTCTCCCGCCATTAGGACCATTCCAGCGTGACCTTGTGAAAAATTCCGTTATAACACTATAAATGCAGTTGTGAAGGTTTTCCTTTGTCTATGTAAAAGGCTGCGTCAAACTACCGTGCTTTCTGATAAACCATAATCGAAGGAACAAGAAACCAAGGATCGATATTGTAGTTGCATTGTCGTTAACGAGACACAACGAAATTCTTGTCCATGCACTGGTGAATAGGTGTCACTTGTATATCGAAAGTTATTCAGCTCCCGTATACTAGTGGTTTCAATATCCAATTTCATTTACCGATAAGTGGCGTTTCCCGTTGTCGGAGACCAATCGACCGTGTCCTGTCTCGACCAATTGTTACGTTCATCAAACTGATTGCAATCAGCCCAGAGCAAAGCTTGGGGATTTGAACTAACCCATATATTGTAGGATGGTTTGTTGTAACGTTTCACAGACGTCCTGGCTGTTGTTACCATCGTATTAAGTAGTTAGTCGGGAATGTGCGCACAACTCCGCGGTCTAATGGCTCCCACACTTTATCAGCTGGTACGCACTCATTATTGGTCACGCGGCTAACGAAGCACACGTGACTGAAAAGGAACAAATCTGAAGCAGCGTTTGTTTCGCTTGGTACTGGCATCCGATTGTTTCGAAATCCAGTCCCCACTGATGTATGTCCCGTTTAGCCAGGTCAATACATGAACAGCTCAGTCATGGGCACAGCCATGATTGGAAAGGCCCAATCAAATCAGATCGGATGTGATAAGTTGCCCCCCACCCCCCCACCTTGTTGGTGAGATGGACTTTAGGGTTCTCGTCAGACCGAGGAGTTTTTGCCTCAATAGTTTAGCCACCCCCGGTTGACGCTTTCCATGGAGAATGTCTATTCAAGCAAGAGTATCCGACGAATGCACAAGTGAAAAATGCCGCATGCTTTCGGTGCAAGCCATTGTTCGGTCCATTGTCACTTTCCGTGCCGGTCTTACTGGTTCTATTAAGTAACCTTTTTCCCCAATGCAGCGGATGCCCTCCTTTGTCGAATAAGAATTTGATTGCAGTATGAGGACGTTGTGAAATTCTTATTTCATCCCGCTGAAAAACCGCGAAGCGGTGTTGTAGTGTTGGTGTACGCCTTCCAGGATTGGGTCCCCGTGACTCCGCCTGTGCTTGGCTGGAGACGTTGCAAGAAATGGCGGCTAATCGATATCAGTGGCGTTCATGCTGTCAGTTTCTTTCCAGGTTGTCTGATTGAGCGGTTGGAGGTGTAGCCACCTCGGATGCTTGACATAGGCCGGCACTAGGTCCCCTCCCTCATCCACTCTTTTTCTCTTCTTTTCACTCTAGGGTTTTTAATAATAATATGAGATTAGACGAATTTTATGGTTGTACTGCAGTGAAGCATCGGTGTCAACACTGATATTGCTGTCTTTGATGATGATGATGTACGTTTCAAGAATCACTGGTAATTTTCCCACCCGCGACCTCCTAGCCGTGAGCGACTGGTCAGATTACGATGAATTGGCATTTGGACGGGATGTAACATCACCCCTTCTTCATTCATGCAGTTCACATTGCATAGTCACGAGTTGACCGGTTCCTCGAGTGAGGAATCTTGTTTGAGAGTCGTCAGATGCGCGCTGTTGATGAGTCCTGAAAGGAATAAAATAGTTGCACAGAGCTTATAAAAGAATAAATCGTTCAGCTGTAACATCCTTTCAGTGCTCAGCTGCCATTCCACCCGAAGGAAGCACGAGAACTAGGATACTGCCAGGTTGCCCAATCCTAGACAGTGGAAATCGAGAAACAGAGGTCGGGTTCGCGCTCTAACCACTGAGTCATCTCACCCGTGCAGAGCCTATTGGCTTTTCGGCATGGAGTGCAGAATGGAATCGCTTTTAAGAGAATTTACCAGGAATACTTAACGAAACCAAAATATCCATACAAGTTCATGTTCGCTGGAAGGGGACGCGAAGTTTTCATTGCATTATTGCATCTTCGTGTAACCTCTACTGGCTCTTAATGCGTCTCCATGTGGAAAAGTACTCTTGCTCCAAGGATTGTTCCAATCCAAGTAAACGTTCATTATGATTACCTTGGTGTTTTAGGAAAACTCAATGGCCACAAACCTTCAGTACGGGCTGAAACGTCCTCCATTATATTTATTGCGTATTTCAATAGATGCTTCCTATGGGATAATTTTATAGTCTGAGTGATTTTCGTACGCACTGATTACACTTGGGAGGCCAGGCCTGCACGTTGGCGGGAGTTAACTCACCGTACAAATGGATCGAGGGTTCCTGAACAAAGAGAGGAGCCGTTACCTTTTTTTAGGTCAGGGGACTCAAGCCACAATAATAAATCCGGTCATTCAACCAGTTTAGTTTGGTTTGTATTGCCCGTCAATGTGACTCAGTGGGAGGAGAGCTTCTGTCCCGGCACAGTTATTCTGATTTACCCACACCAAAGAGTGGAAACACTGGAATCGGGTTTCTCTCCTATCGGAGTTGCATGGCCGTGCAAGGATTTGAACCCAGGGCATCCGAACTGCCACAACTAATTTCCCAGCACACCCTAGATGCAGTTAATCTATCACGTAACGAACGTGCTCAAGCTTGAACAACGTTTTGCTCAGCGCTTCGGAGAGTCTCTGTGCCCAGTTTAGGTACTAGCCACAACATGGTCACCATAGTGTCAAACATAGAATTTCGCTTGTTATATTCTCAGTGCTCAACAGCTATCCAGTCATTTTTGTTCTGGACCGTATTTTTCATCTCTTGTATTCTCAGTGCTCAACAGCCATCCAGTCACTTTTGTTCTGGACCGTATTTTTCATCTCTTCAAACTTCACAACCTGTTTTCGTATGTGACTGGACATTCACTGATCACTGCTGTCCAGTAAGTCAAGTGCTGCTCACCGCTTGGCAGTTCCAGCAAGGTAGGTAAGTATCTGGCGCTATGAACTGCACTATGGACAACAGTACCCGACCTGTAGTGTCTCTCTTCAACGGTGTACGACACCTCTGTCCACTGGATTGCGGACGACTGCCATTCATGGTTTGCATTGCTGACAACCATTGACCCAGTGACGCACAGCCACCAGCGAGAAGAACAGACTGTGCCATACCTAATAAGTGGAATGTACGCACAAATTATACACAAAAGTAGAGCGAAACTATATTGATTGGTCGTGCGTCAAAAAGCCAGTAAAAGAAAAAGCACAATTCTATTTTGTACACAGTGTGGTTTGAAAGCTGTTTAACCCCAAGCCAACTGCTGGTTGAAATTTTGCTTTGATGGCCAATTGACTAGATACCATTTGCTCAAGTAAATGCCTTGTCCAACAGTTCTTTTCCCTGAATCCCGCGTTTCTAAATTGTATGATTTTCAGAACTGGGCTCGCGGATGCGGCGTTCATGAACAAGATGCCATTAAAGTGCCCGAATCAATGTGGAAAGGATCCTTACACTGTATAATGTGGAGTCTTTCCTGTTACGTGGTCGTTCTGAGTGGACGATATCTATTTTTCCACCAGCCTTGCACTGTTTGGGACGATGTTGTTTACAACGGTGAGCTATATTCATCAGTCGGTCGTTAGATTTTGTTACATCATATGCGACTTTTGTCCGTATGTCACTACATGGCTTCTCCGTCTGAAAGTCAAACTGTAACAACTGAAACTTCAAAAAAAGGAAACTGTAGTGCCGAAAAGTTTGCAATGTGAAACTAGTTGCCGGAGAATTTACGTATTTCAACCAAAAGGATGCAACGTCTAGCTGGCGGTCTTGCAAAATTGGCGAATCGATATAGAACCTATTCTCCGGGGTAGCTCAGATGTTGGAACAGTCATCCTAAAAGCATAAGGTTGCAAGTTCTAGTCCAACTCCCGGCGCCTTCCTGCTTGTCGCGTTATATTCAGTAGAATTCCCATTGAAACCCTCGTATCTTCTGCATCCACGTACATTTCACGATTGATTTGAAGTACTTTCAGCTGGCATGGTATCTTAGTACAGAATACCGAATACACTGTCCTATAAAGTGCTATGGATGACGTAGCAACGCATGATACGGTGTAATATAGTAGGGCGAATATATATATATATATATCGTTCAGCTGTAGCACCCTTTCGGTGCCTAGCTGCCATGCCACCCGAAGGAAGCACGAGGGCTGGGATACTGCCAGGTTGCCCAAGCCTAGACAGGGGAAGTCGAGAGGCAGAAGCAGGGTTCGAACCACGGACCTTCCGGTCAGTACGCTCGCGCTCTAACCGCTGAGCTATCTCGCCCCCAGTAGGGCGTAGTGTTGTACAATATAGCGTTTGACAGAATACCTACAACCTGACACGGATAGGCCTACTCCTACGATAGTTTTTTGTAGCTTAACGTACGAAGGCGTGCTCCGGAAGCCGCTGTCATGCCAGCACAAGTGCTGTTATCGATTTAACTCCTTGTGCCTTTCCCTATGGGTCGTCCAAAGGTTAGCTGGTCAACAGTTCAATGTGAACTTTCAAATTTCGGCTATAGTTAAGCAGAGTGAATCTACTACTGTCAACTGATTCCGTTGCAGCATCCATCTTTGTGAATATGCTTGTGTTTGTCAAATTCATGGCTGCTTTTTTTCTGCGTTACCCTTCGTAATCTGGAATGCGAATGCTGCTCCATTCACTGACTGGTTGTTTATGTCCCCCTTTTGTCTGTTTCGACTGGTGTTCGCCATCCACATAGTTTTGTGATTTTTTGCCCAGGCTCGGTACTGTCGGACAGCTGGAGCAGACAGACTTGTTTTTAAACCAGGCTATTTCTTTGTGTGCAGTTGAAATTTCGGGATTCAGTCGGACTGGCCGTCACAAAGAAACGGCTAATCCCATTCATGTCATTTGTGGGATCTCATTGATTGCTCGTCCATTAGTCACACTCACATCACGCCAGTCTGGTCGGACAACGGAGGACCGATCAACCAAATGGAGTCTACCGCGGCACAATCGTCCGGCCACTGTCCACCCTAATTACTGTGCCACAACAGCGAAAGTTCATCAGCCTGTGAACCATTCACAGGTTTCGGTTTTGATGGACGAAGCGAGTACTCGTCAGAAAACTCACGAGCGGCGACAATACAATCAACCAGATTTTGTCTAACGTGGTTACGCAGTGAGATTGACCGAGCCAATTGCCATGACAACGGTTGAAGCAGCAACATATCCGGTCCCAAACGGGATGCGTGGTTGGTGTAACACTGCGTAAGGTCACTAGTTATTACATTACATTAAGTACCGTGGTCCTCCTTACCAAAGACCGAATTGCACCAAAATAGAGACGAAGGGACTGATCCAGTTCCGCTTGGTTGTACTATCGGGCTGCCACGCTTTTACGTCACGGCGAGCTGGCGACAGTTGCGCTGGCACCGGAGGCCGCCCTAAATTTGAGCACCCGACAGCACTGTCCGAACTCCGTCAAACAGGGTTGGCCATCTGTGACGACGAAAAATCTCTCCTCTACAAAATGTACGGACAAGACTTGCTGTCTCCGGAATAATATTCAGTCTATTCGTAATGCATTACTCATAAGGTTGCTGAAAACTCCTCGACAGCCCACGACCAGTTTCGCCCTTCCGATTCGGGCTCATCAGGTAGGCACAATGCCCGAGTTTCCGTCAACCTTATGTTCTACTGGAACCCAAATTGCCTGGAAACATCACAAAGGTCTATGTTCCTCAGTTCACCCAGTTTTCCCCAACTTTTGTGCATGAACGTGGCCACTCTCAGATACTTGGAACCACAGATATGTCAGGCAGGGAGACCGCCCACGTTTTCCCGTGAAATGAGACGCAACGGTGAAAGTTTAAGCTCAAAACAATTGTTCATATGCCTCTAGTTACGGTTTGTAGCAATTTACGAGTCACATTTCATTTGGGTCCCACGTTGGAACTACGTCTCGACAGTCAACCGGATTAAAACGCTTAGTCCACCAACCTTTCGTTACGTCAGTTACTCAACATGTTTACCATCACTGCAACTTTTTTAAAATCATGAATCTAATTGAATTCTCTTAACTATCTAATTCATTTGTTCTGTTTCTTCTACACTCTCCATCAGATAACCTCTACATAGAACCACCACCGTTCGATTTACAGTTCATCTACTGCGTTCAAATGATGCACTACCTGCATTCCGCCTACGCAACACTCTACCTAGATCCGTGGCGTTCCGACTCGCCGGCTATGTTGCTTCACCACGTGGTCACTCTCAGTCTAATTTCACTCTCATTCGTACGCAGGTGAGAATAGGTGGTAAAATTTGTTTGTTTGTTTGTTTGTTGTACCGTACCGTATCTGTGCTTGGTTCTATACTTCGATGTCCATACGCATCTGCAGCCATTGCTGGGTGGAATACGAAAACTCGCCTGTTGAAGACCTTTCTAAACGCCGTGGTTCATTCCTGGTTCGGCGGAATTTGACGTTCATTCAGTGACCACGGAACAAGGCTGGATTTGGTTTGACTACAAAGTAATTAAGTAGGGTCTGCGGCTACCTGATGAGCCCAAAGAAGGGCGAAACCGGTTGTGAATTCTCGATAAATTTTCAGCAACCTTATGAGTAATGCATTACGAATAGACTGAATATTATTCCGGAGACAGCAAGTCTTGTCCGTACATTTTGTAGAGGAGAGATTTTTCGTCGTCACAGATGGCCAACCCTGTTTGACGGAGTTCGGACAGTGCTGTCGGGTGCTCAAATTTAGGGCGGCCTCCGGTGCCAGCGCAACTGTCGCCAGCTCGCCGTGACGTAAAAGCGTGGCAGCCCGATAGTACAACCAAGCGGAACTGGATCAGTCCCTTCGTCTCTATTTTGGTGCAATTCGGTCTTTGGTAAGGAGGACCACGGTACTTAATGTAATGTAATAACTAGTGACCTTACGCAGTGTTACACCAACCACGCATCCCGTTTGGGACCGGATATGTTGCTGCTTCAACCGTTGTCATGGCAATTGGCTCGGTCAATCTCACTGCGTAACCACGTTAGACAAAATCTGGTTGATTGTATTGTCGCCGCTCGTGAGTTTTCTGACGAGTACTCGCTTCGTCCATCAAAACCGAAACCTGTGAATGGTTTTCTCACTTCAAAGTGGTGGAACCAGACGGGTCTTCAATCTTTGACCTGCCAGTAGGATATCAGTGTGACTTCAAAAGCTCTGGGCACTGCCATCTTCTGGGATAGGGTCCGCTTGATCATCCCGGTACAAGGCGCAGCAGATATGGCTGCTAATCGATAACAGTCACGTTCTTGTTGTCAGTTTCTATCCAGATTGTCAGAATGGGTGTCTGGATAGGATTTTTGTAGACTTCTCCATCTTCCTCACAATAAGACTCAAATAAATTATGGTTGTACAGCCTCAGTGTTGAACACTCATTTCACCCTGTTGATGATGATGACAAACAGGGTACGTTCGGTGGGAAATCGAGCTTTGGGGAGATAGAGCACTGTGCTGTGTTGCGCTGCGGTCCCCAGTCATCTGCATGAATCAGTTGATTCTGTCGTCATTGTTGTCAGTGCTGTTTTGCCTACCATTGACCTGAATGTCGAGGGGTGCGTAACAAAACACGGTTTGTTAAAAGACAAGAGAAAGCTGGAATTTCATTCAATGGTCTTTCTTAACTTGATTGAACCGATATGTATATGTATTATACAATTTTAAAGTAATCTTTAAGCATTTATATTGAAACGGCGAAAGTTGCAAACAGTGGTTGGAACTCAAGCAAGTGTAGAAAATTTTAATAATGTAGCCTGAGAAGTAAGAGGCGGCTCATCGTACTTTTGGAAAATGAAATTAATAGTGCACGCTCAACCTCACTGAGCTAAATTCTCCACACCATTCTCATCCTCGTCATCCCTGCGAGTAAACTTGCACCGACACTAGCTATCATAGAGTACTTAGTAATAATCGTTCAGTTGTATCATCCTTCCTTGGTGTCTAGCTGTCATGCCACCCGGATGAAGCACGCGCGCGGTTTTGCCAGGCTGTTGAAGCCTAGACAGGAGCAGTCATGACGCCGGAGTTGAGTTCGAACCACGTGTCCTCCGATCAGTAGGTTAGCGTCTTAACCAGTGAGCTATCTCAAACTCAGTCACTTTGTAGTTACTCACTACCACACAACTTTGTTGGCACAGGATGTTGGACAATCAGGAGATAAACACAATAGCCGGATTTCCCTTATTTACCTCCCTGTATTCAGCCGGGACTACAGTCATTTGGCGACGGGTGACGTCGCGTTAACTTTTGACTCATCAAGCCGCAGTCCAGTAGATGCTGGTGTGCACAGCATTTCGGGACGATGGAAGATTCATACGTGCACAGATTTCCCAAGTAAGAGCACAAATATCACATTCATATGTCCAAATGAGGGTAGTGGACCAGAAAAAGTACTCAGTCTGCCGTGACCCCGCCAAAAGTTAGCCGTAAGTACGCCAGACGGAAAACAGCACAGGACAGCACACCGCTAACGGAATCATGTATCAGAATGTCTGAACGTTGTGTTGCATGTTCTAGGTTTAAAAAAAGTTCCACATTGTATGCCACGCGCGGTGACAAGCCGCAAATGACGGAAAATCATCACAGACAGCATCATCAGTGTTGACACTGAGAATTCATTACCGTACAACCAAAATATCATGCTTGTACGTGGACTGGGACAGTGCTAGACCTAGACAGAGGGACGACTAGCATCCTTGACCAAAGCGTTTGCCTCAAAAGCCAGACGGAAAAGCAGCGGTGTTTGAGGAGGGCAAGGAGTCTGTGTTCGTCAGACCTCTAACCACTGACCAACCTGATATGAGAGACTCTGTGGGTGTCGCATGGACACCACCCAGTATAGAGAGGCACAAGAACCGTCACACCACGGTAAGGTTCAGTCTCTGTGTCGGAATAAAGGGGTCGTTTCAAAGTCAAGTGGACCATAATTTAGAACTGCCGCGACTTTCAATGGAACGGCCAGTTGTCATTGTGATGAATCCACAGGTTGATAAATGAAACTGACTCTCACAAAGTGCGGCGGCGACACGGAAAATTATGGTACATACGACGAAGTGTTCCTTCGGACTAGCCGATGGAGGTCCCATCAAGTGAACACAAAAAACACAAGATGCTGCAAAAAAGTGAACTCAGCAGCACAATTTAACATCCCATTCTCATCTTTTGAGGTTTTGATAAATTTCTAATTTTGCTAGTGGATACTACTGTATAGGATTCCTTTTCTGGTCTGGCGTGTGCATTTGGAACAGTCTTGTAGCGTTGAAATATGTGGGAAAAACGGTTTGCTACTATGTGCATCTATGGGCTGTTCCCAATTTTTATCCCTTTAAGTCTCCTTTGAAGAGTGCACGTTTGCTCTGGGTGCATTGGAATCGATTTTCGCTCTAATTATAGCATTACTTACCCTCGGTTCCATCGAGGTTAGATCTTTGTTCTCCTGCTTTTTTTGAGGCCATGTGTGGCCACGGTTCCACCAAAATCATTCCGTCTGAACTACCGATCATGATGGAGTAGTGTATGGCGTCCATCGTGGGTTATTATCCCAATTTTTGCGTCCTTCTGCGTCCTACTGTAACACTGCTGTTTTTTTACGGAGTTTGATGTCACCTCAGTGAACATTTCACTTCACCTGACTCCGCTTACATAGCTTGTATGCGAACATCGATGTCGAAACAACACTGGCGTTGAACGTGTCAGGCTCATTTGTTCAACAACTGCATGGCTGCCGTGAACAATGTCGCTTACAGAAATATGCACTACCTCATACGAAATCCATCGAATATTTTCACTTTAACATGCTCCATAGTTCAGCTGTGTAAATTCGAAACGTTTTGTTATTTTCGGTACGTTAGACGCGAACGGTGCACAATCGAGTCGTCTCGTGTTACCTCGAAAGACTAGAGACGACTGTAGAAATACGATGTAATTGTTTGACGTACCTGAATTGCATCAAGGAAATGATTCGTTGTCTAACATCAGAGCTTAAACTATTTATTTCTTCTACCGTCGAATAAAACTGAGCCACTCCAGGAAAACAAAGATGAATCTTCCGAAGAGGCTTATGAATAGTGTGTTCCAATAGGACGGATGGATGATCAGCTGATCGGTGCGCTAAAGCGCTAGCTGATTGGACGGCGGGTCTTTCGCATTGCTTGAGGTTGTGTGTGTGTGTCTGTTTGTAATGAGGTGGTTTTCTGTAGAAGGTTGCGTACTGTCCTCCCCTACACCGTGACACGTGCGCCTAAGTACATCACCAGATGTACTCAACCATGTTCTAAACAAACCGGCCTAAAACTGACGAACTATGTTGTTGATGAATCCGCTGATATGTCGAGCGCAACATTCACCGATGGGGTCTTTTCTGGGGACTTGATATTCGTTTATGACATGCACAGCGTAGCAGGAGGAGGAGGACCAAAGTCCTTAAACTACAGATAATCCTGTCACACTACAAGCACTGTTAGAATTCACTTTAATTTTGCAACGTTTGATGGAGAAAGTAACATGTCCACTGGGAGAAGGGGTTTGCAGAATCACTGGAGATTGTGGAAAACTTTACACACGTCGATAGTTGTATCAGCTCTTACGGAAGTGTGTCTGATGAAGTCAGTGCAAGAATCTCAAAGGCTCGAATCATGTTTGCTACTTTGCGTCACTTGTGGCGTCAAAAAGACATATCAATAGATCTTAAGGGTCGTGTGTACCAGGCTACAGTAGGGGCTGTGTTGTTGTATGGGTGCGAGACATGGCCTCTGCGGACAGATGATGTGAGGCGTCTTCAGGTTTTTGACCACCGATGTCTCAGAAGCGTTACTGGTTTTGGATGGCGTCAACAAATTAGTGGCGAAGTGATTTGAAAACGGGTATTCGGTTGTGCACTAGGTACTTCAGTTGCCGAGAAAATCCAGCACCACCGACCACGATGGCTCACCCATGTGCTACACAGGTCGAAACGCCGTCTACCGAGACGAGTGTTGGTCTCCGTGCCTCTTTCAGAATGGCGTAAACCGCGAGGTGGACAGCGCATGACTTGGCAGAAAGACCCCGCCTGTGCTTGGCTGGATAGATTGCAAGAAATGGCGGCTAATCGATGTCAGTGGCGTTCGTGCTGTCAGTTTCTTTCCAGATTGTCTGATTGGGCACTTGGAGGTGCCGACACCTCACAGTGCCTGACATGGGCAAGCACTAGTTCCCCTCCCTCAAGCACTCTTTTTGACTCTAGGGCTTTAAGTATAATTAGACGAACCTTATGGTTGTACTGCACTGAAATGTCATTGCCAACAGTGATGTTGCTGTCTTTGATGACTGTAGCATCCTAACTTGATACACGCACTGTGGAAAGTATTTGGACACTTGTTCTCATGTGGAACCCATTGTTTGCGCAGTGAACTTCTCATTTGTCATGGTTGGGCAGAAATAAACGCACTGAACGATTATTCCTATCCCATTTTTTGGCTGTCATTGGTGGCCTGATTACAGATCTAAATTCCAACATGAAGTTTTTCGTCTACTTATCCGGCCTCCTGTGCATGATGGCGTACGTGACTGCGCTGTGTCTAAACTTGGTCTCGTGTTTTCCGAATGACGACACACTACGTCCATTTATGTTACGTCGGAAAGCTTGCTCATTCCACAGATCCTACACAACTTCCGTTTTCAAAGGCTACAGGTCTACAAATCTGATGCGTGTGGTTCAAAATGGCCCACAGACAGGACCTGAAAAAATTAACATTCATCAAATATGCACACGGCGAAACGGATACTTTTATTTAATGCATTTGTAATTAGACGGATTCTAGTTTCTGTTGCATGAAACCCTTTGAATCGATGCTTCCCGTCTGGTGCTATGCATGTCATGACACGTGACGGCTTTTTTTGTCCCCTCGGAATACAGCCATTCATTCATGGTGCAGCTGAGGAAGGATACTATTTTTGGAACCAGCTACAGTTCTTTAATAAGAAGGCTGTAACCAACCATTTTCGTACAGTAATTGGCCGATTCACAAATGGAATTATCAAATACTTTGACTCAGAAAGCTTGCCCATAATTCATGATTGTCTCCGCGCTGTTTTGGACGTCAGTACCTGATGTGTACACAACCTTTTTGAGTTAAATTTCTCATGCTTTTATAGACGTAACGCACTACTCATAAGGTTTCTCAAAACTCGTCGACAACTAGGGACCGGTTTTGCCCGTCTTTGAGCCCTTCAAGTAGGCGCAGTCCCCGGGTTTCCGTCAACCTTATGTTCTACTTGAACCCGAATTGAACAGGTTTCCACTAATACACTCATTTGCATACCAATTTGATTTAACGGGGGACTCAGCTGGAACCCATTTGATGAATACTTCGTTTATCATGTTTTTAATTGTAAGGGTTCCGAGTGAGTCTCCCGCCAAAACCAAATACGTGTATTTATCGATCTCATGCTTTTACTGTTACTAACAGCAGTATTAGTAGTATTGAAATTAAATTAAATCGGCGTTAACGGGAGGCTGAACTAGATCTCGCGCTTATGATATTCTCCAAGCGAATTTGCTGCACAGATGGCACCTTATGTTTCAGTTGGTCCGATATTCGAGATAACGCAGCATGTTTTCTTGATAAAGCATTTCTCGTAAGGTTCCTGAAAACTGTTTGATGGTCCACAACCGGTTTCGATCTTGGTGAGCCGCATCTGGGATGCACACTTCCCGAGTCTCCGTCAACCTTATGGAGATTGTTCGCAGTCCGCGAACTACACTCATTTGCAAACTAACTTGGCTTTTACGGAGGAGCTCAGGATAATCCCACCGGATATTCTCCAACTGAATGTGTTGCACAAAAACCTCGTCAAGTTGAATCTGTTTGCGATCAAGTAACAATTCTGATCACCCTCAGAAACACACCCAACGAGAATCACTACAGATGCTTTTGCAGGATACTTTTTCCTCTGGCCCGTATTTCCGGTTCGGTTCATTGTGTCACGGATAGCAGTAAAGAATGGTTTTGCATTTGGTTAACTGATTTGTTTATTTTCGTCTTTGTGTGGAGTACATACCTCACACCTCAATGATCACAGTTCTTTTCACTCGCCGATTCCAAGACGACAGCCGGTAGGGTGGAGGTTGTCTTTCCAGCTACAGTGCAATAGTCGACTAGGAGTCGACACACACGCCTGTTTGAATCTCGAGAAACCCAGTAAGTCGAGGTTGCTTGTGGTTGACTTCGCAGAAATGATGAGCCCGCAACAATCAGAGAAATCAGTTATGCGTAGCTGTCAAGGACAACTGTCTGGTAGACAAATAACATGACAGTGAATAGCGGAAGGAACCCCCTCAGCCTGTTGTATCTGACCGTTGTGTATAGGCTAGCGCATCTTTTGCCGGTCGAACTGGTAATGTATTTCAAATTACCGACTACGGACTACTGCATTGTTGAAAATAAGGCTTGCCACGTTTGAAAAAATCTCGTATACGCAGTCGTTCTTTACTTCCTACTCAATTTGATCAACTGACCTTCAAAAAATGGAAGCGTTTATTGTCACCCCGGATTCCTCATGCCGCTCCTAGCATCATCCTTCAGAGGGTCCTTTTTTGTGGCCGGAAAACAGGCTGTATGAGACAAACAATCTGCTGCCACTTCGCGATTGAAATGTAGTCTTTGAATTCTGTCTTGAGCGGCTAATGATTCTGAAACACTGCCCTGTCTTTTTATGTCTTGTTTCCAACGTCATGACATGCTTGTCTTCACACCGTGAGGGCACTTTCCGCTTTCCATGCGAGTTTCGGTCCCTTGCACTTTAACACTTTATTGCGATACTTTTCTCTTCCCGAATGCGTGGGGAACGTGTGACAATGTCAGTCGCGTCCTTGTGGTTCTCGCATGCGAATATGGATGGGATAGGTACAGTTCAACAACACCTCCGTACAACTGACATAACAAGGTCACCTCGATGTCATTGTGTTTCAAACTCAGTGACAATGGCGCTGATGAACAATGTCATTAGTAATTTAGTTTTGTTGGCCGGTTGATTGGCTGTGGAGAATGAAGTGGTGTAGTCCACTTTCATATAAACCGGAAAACAAGACTTCCGTAGTTACCGATCACGATTTTATCACTATGGCATCGATCAGTTAGTTCTGTGGCTCAACGCGATAAAAATATTTAATAATCCCCAAACTTCTGATGAGCTACCTCGAAACTTTGGAGCGAAACCTTTTTCTTTGTAAAGTTTTCTTTCTTACGAAGTTGGTGTGCCCGCAATCTTCCATTATTTACTTTTTCTGTACTACTCATGAGTAGCTGGCATTAGAAGTGCAATCGAGCATGACCGCCAGACCTCAATGGAAAAAAATCTTTCGGCTCTAACACCTATCCAAGGCTTAGCTGACATGCCGCCCGAAGGAAGCACAAGGGCTGAGATACTGCCAGGTTGCCCAAGCCTAAACAGGGAAAGTCGAGAGGCAGAGGTCGGGTTCGGACCACGGACCTTCCGGTCAGTAATTTCGCGCTCTAACCACTTGAGCCATCTCGCCCCCCCAGCCCTGAGTGGGTTGGTGTCTGCTCGCACAGGAGCACGGCTTCAAGTTTGGTGTAGAAAACAGGTTCTACGTCTCTTCGACTGAAATCCGATACCGCTGTTCATGCCAGTCGATGGCGGTGTCTTTGCCACGTCCATATTACAGATAGCCTTTTTCTAATCCAAGATGCATTAAAATACCTCGGTTTTTGTGAGAAAGTACACAGGTGTATCGACACTCGTCAAAACTCTGCTTCTCAAAAAATGGACAAGCAGTTCAAGGGAGCACAATGCAATTAGTTTTGGACTGCGCCATTTCCATCGTTCTAGGATATTCGGACCCCAATCTGCACTGGTAGTTAATGACGTGATAAAAAAAAACAAAGGGACAAGAATTTATCGACTTTTCATGTAGCTAAACATATGTATTCTATTTCAAAATTACTTCTGAGCGGTCTATGTGCCAACCAATTTTTGTTCACATTATGTCGTGTAGCAAGTCTTTTTCAGCATGCAGAGTAATTTATTTTCACAAGATTTTGCTAGCCTGGTAATGCGTGAAGTAATCAATTCGGTTTATGAATTCCCGGCTAACACTAAACGGGCTAAACTAGACCTCCATATTTCTGACTTCGTGACCGGTCCAGGACCACTAATTCCACATTCAGGTCAACCAGCAAAGTGTAGTACGATCGATACTAGACTGCATTTCTGTCGAAGATTAAAATATCACGTGATTTTGCTCTAACGTAGTCGGATTCAAAGGGGGATTCAGAGGACACCATCAGAGTAGGAAAGATCAGTTTGAAGTAATCAAGAACAACACAATGTTCTTGAATCAGTAGGCTTCGACTTTCAGCTGTAACTATCCATTTGTTTAATCTTCCAGACCAGTTACCTGGATCTACTCCTACACCTATACAATCGGTCGAAACGTTCTCTCATATGGAGGATTCCCTTTCGAGAAAGTTTAGTTTTATAAGCTTTGATTAATCTGTGAGACTTTGACCAACGTATTCAGAGGTATTCAGTTCGTGAGATAATTTCTAAAGTCCTACAGAACATATCGAGGCCTAAAATGGAATGATTTTAGTTGCTGATTGTCAGGTTGCGTCATTTCGCACTTTCTATTGATTTTTAAGACCCACGATTGCCATGTGGGGTTATAGTGGTGAATTTATGCGTAACGGTGGCATACGATGCTTCAAGAGATTTCCTCACTGCTGTCCTCATCGCTTTACGTACATGCCACTGCCGTCTACCTGCAATTGAGTGCCCAGCATCTGCTAACGCAGCTTGAATAGATGAAGGGAGCTCATAGACTGGCTTCGCGCTAGTTTATGTCGCCAATCTCCCGATAAAACAAGTCGTTCAAACTGAGGGGGACATCGTTTCTTGTAGGCCTCGAGTAGAAAAATGTGAACGACCAGTTTGAGGGAAACCTAAAATGAAAAGTTTGCACGTTAGTTTCATCTTTATACCGTATGTGTTCATCATCGTCATCGTCATCGGCACTAGAGGGGGTGGACCCCGACACTCGGATGCCGTACGTATGCATCAACTTATTTAGACTAAGCCTAATAACAAAGGGAAGAACAAGGAAACAAAGAAACCTAGCGCTGGGCTTATCAAAATACATTTTGGCTGAGAACTGGCAGCATGGAAGTCGCGGGCATTGGTCAATGGCCATGTCTTTCAGCGTGCATACACACCTCCATATGGTGTTGTATTTCGATTTAGGTGACAACTGGTGACAGAAACGAGCTTTGATGTGACTACCCACCAGCTCTGACCTTGGACAAATCGGGTCGGTTGGGAGTATGTAATTGGTATTCGTCTGGCCGTATGCCTTCACGCTTCTTAGTAAAAGTGCACCGTTGCTCCAGCGCAGTAACAAAATGAACTCATCCGCCGACAAGTCCATCATTCCGAGTGAGCAATGGGTGATATTAAGCTACAAAATGCGCTACCTGGCAACGCAGCGTTCCTTTTGTTTGCTTCAGCAGGCCGTCCACAATTATTGCGGACATTTTGGCCCCAAGTCTATGGGGAATTCAGCAAGTTTTTATACGAATGTAGTGACCTTCGGTGAGCAGCGGTTTTGCTATGTCATTTTTTGTTTAGAACGTTTCCCTGAGTTCAGCTTCCACTCAGGGGGCACTCGAATATTTGCCTTCCTTCCTTCAGATTTCTTCGAATGGGCGCGCTCGTCCTATTTATCCACGATACCTCCGATGTGCTGCTTGAATTCACGAAGCTCAATGTCTACTTCAAGACCCGTCACGGCAAGCGATATCCGATCAACTGTTATCTGGGTGATGCAGGGTTCGTCGCATTTGCCTTCTCATGGTAAGTAAGGTTTTATGGGTATTTTTATCCTCAACTGACTACGCAGGGATTAGGTTTGTAGCTGACACCTGCCCCCAGTGCACAAGTACACACGCGGCCCAGCAGTTCCAACCATGGAGGTTGGCGTGAATTTGCCATTTGACATTGGATGGTGATCAACCAGCCAACTGATGACTAGTTCACTACCTCAGTGAAAGTTAGTTTCATACCATACAGCAATATTGGACAGAGTGGTGCGCTGACGGTAACATTCACTCAAACAAAGCTTCTGCGCTCTGGTGCGTATGTATCGGTATATTGCAACAATGTTATTGGGACCTGACCGAAAAGTACCTGAAGTAGACTATGTTTATACGTAATGCACTACTCATAAGGTTGCTGAAAATTTATTGCGAGAGACTCACCTGGTACCCAGCTGAATCTCCCGTTTGTGATGTTTTCAGGCAACTGAATGTGCTGCACCAGGCCGCCTCATGTTCCAGTTGCTACGATATTCCAGATATCGAAGAATTTTCAGCAACCTTATGAGTAGTGCATTACGTATGTACATGTATCGCGATATCTCGAATATCGTAGCAACTGCACCAGGCCGCCTCATGTTCCAGTTGCTACGATATTCGAGATATCGAAGAATTTTCGGCAACCTTATGAGTGGTGCATTACGTATGTACATGTATCGCGATATCTCGAATATCGTAGCAACTGGAACATGAGGCGGCCTGGTGCAGCACATTCAGTTGCCTGAAAACATCACAAACGGGAGATTCAGCTGGGTTCCAGGTGAGTCTCTCGCAACAACCAAATTGATTTGCAAATTAGTGTATAACTCGATAGACTATGTTTAGTTTATTGGTGTGACAAATCACTTGTTGTTAACGGTGGCGTGATCGAATATAACATTCATTCGCCGGACGAAAAGTTACTTTCTGTCTCTCTATTGATATCCTGTACTACGCTACACTCCGCTGTACTATACTATGCCACACTATACTATACTACACTGTAGTTTCCGTGGTAAAAATGTCTGAACGCTATCCAGCCATAGGTCAGCCGTTTGTCGTAGAAGCCTTCTACAACAGTCGACTCAAATTCAGACGCAAACCGCTAGGGAAAGGCAAACGTAGTTTCCTTGTTTATCAGACCTTTCTAGTTATTGATTAGAAAAAAATTGGAGTCGTATTTCACCGACTGACGACGACCTTTATTTGTGCTTAATTCGAGCGAGTCGGTGTACCCTTACAAACCATTTACACCTCGGTCTAACAGTTGATTTATGGGCTTACACACCTATTGCGTGTGGAGCGTGACACGTCTCTCGACAGACATCATAGACCGACATTCTTTTATGGATTTACTAGTCATATCAAATTACGTCGCGCAGAACGGGAAATGCCACGGATGTTTTTTGCTAAGCTGCGAGCCGAAGGCCCTTCAGGAGAACTCAGACTGAATGCTGAAAAGGACTGTGCAGTTTACCCACCACAGGTATGCGAAACTGAAGGTCCGTGGTCGTATAAACATTTGTAGGCACCTCCACGTAACTATGTGGAGGGTGACCCGTTGGCCCACATCATTCATAAGAAGAATCGGAGACACGAACATATGGCCATACAGTATTAGCTGGTAAGCAGGTTGAGTTGTGCACTGATGAACGCAAAGGTCACTCCGGGAATCCCTGTAGGTTGGGCACCTCTGAATGCCCAGAGTGCGAGGACGAACCATTGTCTCAACATCTGCCTGAACAACTCGGGATGAACGACATCCAAACTTGGAAGATGGCAAAGGGATATCTACCATCAGATTCATGAAACGGAATAGTCTGGTAGGCCGTCTCAACTGGAAGTAGTCAAGTGGAAACATTAGGTGACCCGCTCTGTAGAGGACAGGCGCGCGCTATTTTACATCACTGGTCCAAATCGCCACGATGTGACTTTATTTCTTGAGGTGACCGCAGAAGGAGGGGAGCGTCTTTTACGCTTGGATACAACCCAGGCTACTGCAAGTCGTGCGTTCTGTAGAAGAGGATATCTGATAAAGGTAGAAATTTCCAGCCGAAACACAACAGAAATCAAAATCAGAGGCCGGGAGCAACAAACCGCATTGAGTTCCTGAAAGTCTGGGCGACAATCAGGACTGTGTGCCACCAACGCCGACAGTTATACATGGTAACATAGGTGCCATTAACTTGCCTGGGCATCACTAGTCCATCAAGACTACAATGATGATGATAAAATTTGGCTTCTCCAACCGAGTCATGTGATCTGAATGCCATGTTTTATGAGTTTTGTGATGATGGTCGAAAAGAACTGACGATTGATAGCATAACATCATTTGTCGTCAGTCCATATCAATTCCAGTCAAAAGGTTCACATAGCCCATTCATCCATTTGTCCGTTCTTCCCTTCCTTGCCCTTCTGTCTTAGGTTCCTCTTCCGACTGTACTGGTACCCGTTGAAAGTGCTTCATTCCAGCAACTGGTGTGTGTTCATCTACCTTGGCTGCACCGACAAAAATCTGTTTGTTCCTTTCAATGGCCTGCTGTGGATTCTGCAAATATTACACATCTACTGGTTTGGTGTAAGTCTCTATCCACACACACACACACACACACACACGACCAGTTCAATGCAGATTTCATCCTGTAGTTGAAGCTTATCCGAACAGAAAATCCAAGAAGCACCCTACGTCCGTTTTGTCCCTATTGGGAACTGTCGGCATCCCGCGAAGAGGGTCGAATAACTCATACAGCGAGTAGGCTTTCTGTCTGAGTAGTCCTCATTCGAGTCAGTCGGTCAACGCGATGATTGAATGACGAATGGGGCTATATGCTGTCCAAGTGCACACTACTCGAGATAGCCCAGTGGTTAAAGGGCGAACCTGCTGACCAGATGGCCTGTGGTTTGATTCCAACCACGGCATCTCAACTGCTCCTGTCCAGGCTTAGGCAGCTTAACGGTATTTAAGCCTTCGTGCTTTTCTTCGGATGGAATGGTAGCTAGATATCAAAAGGATGTTACAACGGAACGACTTCTCACAGTGCTGGGCAGTCGCTCCAGGCTGTGTCCGGTTGTGTTCGAACCACTAGCCGAGAGGTCGTGCATTCAAAACTCCCGAGTGGAGTTTCGTGATTATTTCCAATAAGGACGAAATAGCCCCACAGTGCTTCTCAGCATAGTTTGGTTTCACTTACAGTAATTCCTAAGCATCCTCACCATATATACTGTCTGTCTACAAAGACCGTTCCTGCACACTGTGCTGTTCTGTCTCGGGTTTGGACCAGACTGTGTACAGGAAGCCTGCTAGTTTTGACCTCCCATGTGGTGCCCATCGTTAGTGTACTTACAATAACATATCATCTGGAATAGAAAGCATCTTAAGACTGAGTTCCATCCAAGAGATAATTTAACTATAGAGGAAAATTTTGGTAGCTCAGGTAGTGTATATAGTTTTTAAAAAAATCGTTCAGCTGTAACACACTTTCGGTGCCCAACTGCCATACCGCCCGAAGAAAGCACGAGGGCTAGGATACTGCCAGGTTACCCAAGCCTAGACAGGAGAAGTCGAGAGACAGAGGCAGGGTTCGAACCACGGACCTTCCGGTCAGTAGATTCGCACTCTAACCACTTGAGCCATCTCGCTCCCTAGATGGTTTGTTCACTGAGCTGGACAATTTGATTGCAAACATTTCATCACCAATCGAGGTGACATCATCAGTGCGTTGTTAGGGAGCGTAGTGATGCGTTGGTGCTTGTGCTTTGAGTAGTGTTGGGTGGATGTTAATATACGTGCTCCTGGCCGGGGATGACCTTCGATCACGGTCGGTCGGTTCCATCGGTTGGTAAATTGCCCGAAGGACTTGATCACGTTGACCACACGCACCAATCCATCAGTACTTTCTTGTTGACGACTGTCTGATCTCACATGAAACACAAACATAGGCACTGATTTCACTCGCGCAACTAAGGGAAAAATGGTGAACTATGGACGCTGCTGTCTAGCGCCAACATAATTGGTGTTACTGTTCTCAGTACAGTTCCGTTTTCGGCTTCCTAGTTACAGCGTTTTTTTTATCAAATTTCCAGAGGTAGACAGTCTGGAATATCTTCAACCGTGTCCATCAAAGGTTTTACGACAAAAACTAGACGATTCGTCCAGCCACACTAAAGACAATCATGAGGATGAGCCATGTGGAGCTCTTGTTATTGATCTACTTACTTGCGCGGAATCCATATTATTGTTCGGAGACATGAGAACTACCTGTTATTCTCACCCTCCGAAGAACCCTATTATACCGTATGGTCTGATAGACTATCTACATCCGGTAATATGTCGTGGCGAATCTTGTTTTTGTAAGAAAGATGTCTTCGACATCTTCTCCAGCCACCGGTGAACTTGTACACCCCTAGTTCTCGAAAATATTATCGTGATTTCGCGTGGAATTATATGCAGAGACGGACTGCGTCCACCCAAAAGCTCTCAGTTTCAAAAAAGCCTCCCTTTGTTTGGCTTTCGTAAACAATATTCACATCGGCTCACTGCTATGCGTGTTGTATTTTGACCTTCACAGTTGATCCACGTATGCGTCCTCCACACGCACACCGGCACCTTCGCTGGTCTGCAATTTGATCACGACGGAAATGGAGAGAACAGCTAAGAGTTGGGGAGTTTATCCTCTAGGTGCTCTGCGCTGTCTGGTAAACTGGCAAAATTGAATATTTTCGTGATATATGGCCTTCTGAACTACATTCCTTCCCCAATTTTCTGACGTAACACAAAACATATGCTGCACGGTTATGTACTTTTATTTTCGGTCTGTCACCTTACTGATGAGCCTAGAATACAGTAGTGACCTATCATTCTCCACACTCTTTCAATCAACCCGCTTTGCGGGTGTACGAACGCGCTTCTGCTTCGCGTATTCTGGCCAATGGGAAGCAACGATACTACGGTTCACCTGCTGCCATCACTGATACCACCTTTTTGGATTTACTCATAATGATTTTTAGATGTTTTAAAGATTTTGTAAAGTGTCCACTTCCTCTAAACTGTAGAGCAGTCTCTGTGAGGAGAGGCGGAAAGCAGTTCTTTGCTCCTTGCCCACGGACTAGTCCTTCTCAAAGGGAGATTTCATGCCTAATCGTGATTGGTGGGGAACGCTAGTGGGATCTCTCCCAGAGCGTACGTAAGGAACACGGCTTAGGAATTGTTAGCCGTCCTCCAAACGAATAGACTCACCAAGTTGTCGGACCATTTGGCGTCCGAGACGAGCATGTGTCAGACATTTATCATCAGTGCAAGCGGAGTGAAGTGCGCTCCTTCTTGACATGATATGATCCCATTGGATGTTGAATGAGCGCAATGTTCACCTGTCAGATGAAAATGATGTATGTGGCTTGGATTCTAGTTTCTTTTTTCAAAATTATTCGGTTCAACCTCTCGTCAACTTGAACTCTTTCCTTCTCATTCCGTTCATCAGTTAATTCTGCTCCTCCTGTTCAAAATTCTTACTGGTCAACTGCAAGAAATTGAAGACATTCGAGAGAATCCGGACGGTCAGCTGGAGGGGACACGCGATAAGCAAAATGAGGATGCCAATAGGGTGAAAAATGGCAGTCCCACCCTGTCACACAATCGTTCGCATTTTTCCAACGGTATAGCCAACGGGAATACGCATACCATCCTTCGTAAACAAGCCGAGAGACAACGTTCGACGGATTTTTAAATTCCCAACTGTGATGCAGGTCTTTTCAGCGAAAAAGACAGTTTCTCACACAATACGTCATTTGGATCTCGTTTTAGCTACCAACAAGCTTCAGTAAATCTAACCAGTTTATGCCACTCCGCAAACTTGTGCGTAAAAGCAACGTTTTTTTTCGGGCTGCGTGATGTTTGTCACAGATTTTATTTTATTGTTATTTAGAAACGGAACGTCCGCTTGTGTCCTTTTTTTATAAACATGCCTTTTACACCCATTCGGAGAACATGACCTCTATCTCTATTTTGCAGTTTTCGCCGGCCGTCGGCTTCCCAAACTGTTTTTTAGTCCCCTTAAGCGTCCAAAATCCAAGGATGGTGACATCGGACTTTCGGTAAGTTGAACACTGGAACTGCACAGCTACTGATTCGATAATGCGGTCCGGAAGTCCTTCAGAAGACACCCAGAGTTTTGGCGGGTTTTCGCCCATGAGGACTAGCTGATTTCACTTGGATATATTCTGTGCGGTTGAAGTTTTGAACGTTTCCTCAAAACGTTGTGGTCGCAGCATTCGCGCTAGCTATGAAAATCGACTTAGGACAGGATGCGAACCGTCCGAACAATCGTGATGTCAACGCGAAGAAAATATCGACTTTTATAATATGAAGAGTATAAATGGCAACTTGCGTGAACTTGGGCAGGCAATCAGCTGTAATACCGAGGTGGTATATTGGGGAAGTCTTTCAACTAGAGGGAGCACCGAAGATGATAACAAGCCAAATAATGTTTTCTTACAGGTAGTACATGTGTGGCTTGGATACGTCGAGAACACTATTTGTCTCCGGTTCTTCACCGGTACCGTTGGTGAAGTATGCAGGAGCTGGCATTACTTTTGTTACTTCTACTTTACGCTACTGTAAACGTACTCAGTAGTCAAGAATTAACACCCGAATTTCCAGATTACTGGAAGTCTACCCTGTGCACTGTTTCAATACAGGCCTGAGAAACAATTCCGGAACTTTTCCCAAATGTATTACTGGCTCTTTCTTCGGATTTAAAGGCTCTCAATAGAACGCAGTCGTATAAAAAGATAATGATTAGGTATCCGGTATATAAGCGTCGACCAATATGTCAAAATCTATCCTTTCTATTGGGCATCAAGAATCCATGCTTTGGTAAAAGAATCTTGCGTATTAACCTGGAAATAAAATGTGCTGATGGAGAAAAAACGTATCTCCGCTAGTTCACGAGTGGCTCAGCACTAAGATAAACATTTCCCACCTTATTTCACACAAAGCCCAGTTATTCTTGAGGGCACAACAGATATGGAGATGGCTTGGTACTATACAGCTTCTTCCCGTTGCAAGTTGTCATTAATCAGATATGGTTGCATTAATGTTGTTGTCAGGCAAATGAAACCGATGTCTCAACCCGCCAAACGTATGAACGCACTCAGGTGAAGAAATATATTACGGATGGTCATAATCCTGATAAAGAAGTGCCCGATGTAGACAGTAGATAATATCATTTTAAAGCCTTCGTGCGAGGTAAACTATTCACTTCAAATCATTCACAACAATTAATATTGGAAGGTGCGAATCCACTGCGATAGTTATATGATGGCTGGAAACAGAAAAAACGCGAGAAAAACAGACATTGCGGGCTATCACTTTAGAAGGTCACCGTCTTCTTTAGGATTCGGTTAGTGTTTCGAGAGATCCGCATGAATTTCTGGCTATAAATATCTCAAGGAATCAGGGCAGATATTCCACATATGCTTATTAAGGTAATCGAATTTCAGTCGAAATTCAAACATCGAATGAGGCATTGTCGATTTTGTTCAAGGAGATATCATCTACCTTGTGACAGAGTCACAGAAAACAAAAATAAAGTGTTAAAATCCGAAAAACTCTCGAATACTCTACAATTCGCTTTAGAGTCCACCAAATCAATTGACTTTACCACAGCTATTAAGTGATCTGGCTTAACTAGAGTTCCATCTGTTACTTGAACTTGATGACATTCACTGCCATTTACGGATAATTTTTTCGAAACATGGTCCAGTTACTAGTAGGTATCATTTTCCGATTTGTTTTGGAATTTTTTCGGACCCAGACCGCAAGTTGGGAGGAAGTTTACCCGCGCAAAATGCAACAAATGGTATCACTTCAGCTGCCACTGGTTTTCACGACTGATCAGTGCCGGGTGATCTTTGTTCACTCATTCAACCTATCGATTATAATCGGCTGATCGATTAATTACATTCAAACCTTGTGGCCGCATTTGTTATCCTAAGCCGCTTAGATTCGTTAGCTGTGGGGTTAAGGAGACATAAACTGCCATACCAGAGAGTAAACCAAAGACTAAACTGTCTTGCTTGATTCTCCAGGCTGATTTTGGGCACTAGCCGCATTTGCCTATTTTGCCTATATCCGTCAGGACGGAAGTGACGCTATAAAGCATGTTCGACAAAGATAAAGGAAGGAAGACCTTTACGATACCAACTCATTCAGCCTGTCACATAATTTCACTTCCCAGTAAAAAGAAGTATACACAAGAAGCGCTTAAATGGCGCATCAATTCTTCATTTGGCTGGTAGGAAACTTCCTGTTTTCTGCGCTTGTTGGACGTGTCTCAGATTGTTTTGCTGATTTCCGTGTGTTAAACATGTGGTATTATTCTTCAGAGATGTCGCCCTACCTGCCGGTATATACGTGTATACATGTATCGCGATATCTCGAATAGCGTAGCACCTAAAATATGAGGCGGCCTGGTGCAGCACATTCAGTTGCCTGGAAACATCACAAACGAGATATTCAGCTGGGTTCCAGGTGAGCCTCTCGCGAAAACCAAATTTGTTTGCAAATGAGTGTATTTATCGAAATCAGTCCAATTTGGGTTCGAGTGGAACATAAGGTTGACGGAAACTCGGGGACTGCGTCTACCTGATGAGCCCCAACAAGGGCGAAACCGGTCGTGGGCTGTCGAAGAATTTTCAGCAACCTTATAAGTAATGCAATACGTAGATGCACGTGTTATTATTCTTCAGGGATGTCACCCTACCTGCCGGGAAATCCTAACCAGCACCATGCGCATGGGATCAAGTTTCGTATCATCTTGCCAATCGACGCAGCGGCAGCAGGTGCTTACACAACAGCCTCAGCACAAAGACGTTCACTGTAACCGCTAGGGCTATGATCTATCAAAGTGAATTGTGCGATTCGTCCTCCGGTAGAGCCCATATCGTCTCAAAATGACTTTCCAGCAGTATTCGTATCCAACGGGCTGTCTTCGCCGCAGTTCGGCTACAACGCCTTGTTTTATCTTAACCAGAAAAATGTACAAAAACACTTAAATATAGGCACTGTTATTTGAACTTTTTTGGACTCTCCCCAGTAAATCCCGTATGTGTTTGGTAGTTTGTCCCCGTAAGGTTCCAAGTGAAGTCCAATCTGAAATGGCTCAGACTAGATTCCCAAGGGCCGTCAGGTTATGCCGTTTTGTCTCTCAAAGCTTCACACCTGAACGGCGCAACTTTGGCTCACAGGCATTTTGAACCAATCCAGTTCGGTCTCAAAAATGCCTCATCATTTGCGAATTTTGATGAGTTCAGTTCATTGCAAAAATGCTATCTCCTTGAATGGCATGTCGGATGTAAGTGAAAATGATCAGGCAGTCAGTTCAGAGGAACTCAATTAAGAGAACGCTGGCCAAAACAAACAAGTAAGTATAATGTCTTCTAGTTTGCTGTGGTTTTTGTCAGAAACTTCGTCATTCGAAATCATCATCACCAGAATTGTTGTTGTTTTCTTTTCTCCCATATCACGGAGTTGCTCGCGTCTGAGAATAAATCCGCTTCTCAGGGAACAAAGTTCTAACTCTCTAGGGAGGGGGCCTTTTTAAAGATATGGAATCCAACACAAATCTGGTTGGTAGTGTTATGGATCTAAAGGCTGCTTTTAACTCCGTTGACCGTCAGATACTTTGGCGGCGTCCCCTATGAAGGCCCTGTATGCCAAATTCTTTCAGCGAGTACGGGTCTACATCGGGCTTTCGCTTTAGTTCAGCTCCGTCCAATGGTGTAAGACAAGGCCCTCCTGTACTACTGTTCCTCTTCAGATTTGCTATTGACATTTTGCTTGAAACTACTCTGTGACCTCGGGGATCGAAATGCTCCCTGAGCGTTCACTAACTGGCTCTAAGTACGTTTACGGTACCGCTCTCCTCGCTCCAGATCCTTCAGGAATCTTTGACCTAAATAATTCTGCCGCACAGTTTTGTATGCCCATACAACCTGCAAAGTTTAGGGTGCATGACCGGATGGAGTCAAACACAAACCTCATGCTTGCGTACCAGCCAAACGGCGTGGTAAGTAAATTAATTAAATTGGACGTTCGCGTAAGTCCCAGTAGACTGTCTGGAGAATAGGTCAATTCTTCAAATGGGGAACGCCAGACTACCATCTGCCATGGGACCTGAGTGATACCAGTCAGTCTGGCTTTCAAAGGCAGAGTGTACATTGTGCCAACACACTGCTTAATGAATCAGAAACGTGACCTCCGCGTGCGCAGGATTTACGAAAACCGTCAATGTTTGGCCATCGGTATCTTCATAGCATTTGCTGGGTCTGTTGGTCACGTTGGATTGTCAATACTGAGGAACAAGGATGAGCTATCAATCCTTATAGGATTACGCTGATGAGAACATGTAGTTCGCACATCACAGGACTGCCTACTTCGCAGAGTTCTTCTCGCTCAGTCCTGTGTTGAGTAGAAGCAACCGAGCCGTGGATAGTCTATGATCCGATAGCCAAGTATGACCTGTAAACCTGTAAACTCCGTCGGACTGGCAACTACCGCGTTCTTAACGGGGCTTCAAACACGTAACTGCTTAACGACACTGGGAAACATGGTGCAACTGAACCGTCAGTGGCGCTCCTGTATCAAAGCTACCACCTTAATTGTGTTCCGTTCCTTCAAACAAGCAGACTGATCCAAAATGAGTTCACCGAATATGCGACCGCCTCCAGCGCTTGACTATGTCTCCCCGATCTCCAATTTTTCGGGGGACCAAACTTTCGTCGGCTGAACCAACCTACCCTTCATACGTGGTTTATAGCCGACTAAGTGAACTCAACTACGTGTTAAAATATCATTTCACAACAGGAACAGGGGAGCCCCAACATGGGAATCAGTTGTTCTTTTCCTGTTCGGCCACTGAAGGAATGGGATATCAAACGTTCAGAAGACCCTCTATCGTGAATTCGGCTACTCCGAATTCGCCATCCTCTTGCTGAACCATGCAAATGGACGACAAAGCCATCCGAATTGCAAATTTTAGGATTTCCGACCATCAATTTCTCACAGTTATAATCTCATCTAGTGGTTGAGGAAGAGGAAAACTGGGGCTAGCAATTTAGGAGAGTTGAGTTGTCCCAAACAACACTTCCACCAACCCTGGAACGTTTACGCAGCACCATTTAATTGGCAAGCCATTATTTTTGATCAATCATAGCTTGTTGTCATCATCTGGCGCTCATTTTGGGGTGCTTTTAGACACCGCCCAGCCATCGACATATTGATTATCCCCTTGCTAACCTTCAGTACACGAGATAGATCCATGATTAAAGCCCGACCGCAGCATCTCGATCGCTCCTGTCTAGGCTTGAGCAACATGAGAGTATCTAAGCCCTCGTTCTTCCTTCGGGCGGGACAGTAGCTAGGAACAGGACAGTACTCATCAAGGCGTCCCATTTATGATCATGAACACCTCAATTGGGATCTTGAAATATTGATGTCGATGTTTGAATCCATGGGGAATCATAGATACTGCTTGAATGAGTGAAATGGCCCTAACCTGACTTCCCGCCTTCTTAGCACAATCCGGTAGTGTTTTGCACACTGAATTACCTGGCGACTGGGGCCTTCTTTTCGTTCCTGTCCACATCCATTTTTGAGTGATTCTTTAAACCCTGGGTACCCATTACATAAGCCTTGTTTCCAGTCTACCTTCAAAGAGCACCGCTGAAACTTGTGTCAGCTGGATCTCTATTTGCTCGAATCTACGCACAAACAGACAACAGTGTTGCAAGCTCATTTGAGTCCATTTACCACTGTTCTAATTAGAACTCTGTTCATTTCGTCAGCCACAACTGACCTTCCGAGAAAATATACTACTGCCCAGTGACCAGTAGTTTGTATTATCCTGAGCTGTAAAGTCAAGCAGCTGACTACGGAATTCCATTCTGTTTACAATCTCACACACTTCACGTTACAAAACGAATCATCCCACTCAAACAATCCTAAATAAAAGTCCAGCATTCCTACTGTGAAAAGACCCGGTTGTTTCCGTCCTTTTGCATCTGTTGTTATTGCTGGGAACACGGACAACAACAAGCTGGACTGCTGCGATTGTTTTTCCGGAATGAAAGGTCAGCCACATCGTGCTTAAACCACAGTGTGTAGAATAAAACACACCACACAATCAAGGTTAGCTACGTCTTACGAAGTCTGACTAATAACCCCACTAGAATGCGTCGTAGTCCGTAAAATAAAACAATCCATGCTATCTGGTGGTGCGAATCGGTTCCAAGCTGTGAAGTGGAAAGCAGTCTCTAAAGAAGCCATTCCGTAGAGCAGCGTTCTTCACTGGGACAGTGAAGGGGATGATGCACGGAAAGGGTCAGGGAAGAGCAATAGAAATTAGCGTACAATCGCAAATATAGTCAAAGTTCATTTACCTAACTGTTTGATTTATCAAAATTTAGGTCCAAGGTTTCAAGCCACATCGTTTCAACGCACAGTTTTACCATGCAAGCCTTCGTTCACAAGCATGTTCGTCTGCTGCAATTGACTTGTGGACCATCGTATTTGAGTGTAAGTAAGCTAACTTAAGTAGCCATTGTCTGTCTGAATTGTTATTCAGAATAAACTCGATTTCAGAGGTTTTCACCAGTTTGCTGAGTACACTTGGTTAAGGAACATTTCTTGTCCAAACCCAACCCAGATAATAGCAATAAAATTGCATCAAAATGGAAAATGTTTTTTGAAAACAGCTGAGCAGGTTCGTGGTCCGGTAAAAACACACCTTACTTACTCTGGTCGATAATGGGTACTGTTCTCCTGCTCTTCCCATTACCACGCTGGCCTCCGCAAAATATCTGCTTATGAGTTACCAGTCTCTCACCCGGTAGGCATGTCAAAAAATAGCCTTTCCACCCATTTACTCTGTGAGCAGTGCAGCTATCCCATAAAATATCTCCAGGATTTCTGACTCATCAAAACATTGAAGAATCTGGGATCGTAATTTGTAACAGTTAGAAGGAATGTCAACATCATCCGAATGCCTTCAGCATCGTGTAAAAGTTTGATCTATACCGAATCTAGGTAACCAATGACAGCAAATATTTGTGCCATGTGGGGTGACAATTTCGACTGAAGGTATTCTTCGCGGCATATGGAGGTAAACATGCCTGTCATCCAAAAGGATTCAAGGCGATGACTGGAGTCCACACTGATTTTGCCGTCTCTACCAATTGTTATAATAGTGAGACGTAAGAAATAATAAATGTTTCATTTTCTAGTGACATTTTCAGTTGCATCATAATGACCATTCCGAACGATACAGATTGTTTCACGAGTTGGATACGGATTTGTGTACAGTAGACTTCGCCTGATATTACTCCGTCCCTCCGTCCGCGGGGGGTCTTTATTGCGTGCAAAGGTCCTCCAAATGCTTTTATGACGCCAGAGACACTCGGGACGCCGAAGAAGAGGCTGTACGGTTACCTAAGAAACAGCCAGGTGGAAGTGCCTTCCGTATATCATCACCCAAAAGGGTGATCACCTGCCACTGCCCACTGCGGATGAATGGGATGGGGTTGAACCAGGAAGGGACTACCTTCCTGCTCTTTACTCCTGACTGACCAGGTGACTGAACCACACAAGTTAGCTGTTTGCCTGAGCTTGGGTCAATCCTACACTGAGACAAACATGGATATGTAACAATAGATAACTGCTGAATGCACCAGCATCGCGTGAATTTCTCTTCCACTGGTTGACGTTTTCTAAATCTGATCACTTCAAAAGAAAAGGTAGGTGAGTTCCCTAGGCTATGAACACTAATCAACTACGTACAACGTCTGACACTATTCATCGCTAGAACGACGCGTGTGCGAGTGAACAACTAAAGTCCATCTCTCAACTTTCATCGCAAGAGAAAAACAATAGCGATAAACTGTCGTACAAACGCAACTGTATCATTCAGAGTGGAAATTCTCGGGTAAAGTTGGCGTTTGATTTACGGGGAGGCAAGCCTATCTTCTCTACATCTTTTTTGAGTAGGATGCACTTCGTTGCCTCATCTCGGAACAAGGTGCCTTAAAAATTCACTCTCATAAACCAGTCTTAGTCGGGTAGGCACAGAACTATTGATCTTATCAATGGAAATTATAGCGCTGTTTGTTCGCACCAATCTCCCGGGCAGATACACCAAGCCAGCGCATTGCGCTTATTCTGTCCTATCGATTTTCGTGATTTAAACTGTGGTCGATTAAAATCACGTGTCATTTCTTCGTAGTTAAAACTGAGTCATATTTCTGTCAGATATTCGATCGTTTGATGTCAACGAACGTTGGATAGATCATCATCAAAAAGCCTAGTTGCACAAAAGATGAACGAGAACATCGACATGCTCAGTTTTTGTTAAGCTTTATCACAACCTCCTCTATTTCTGATGTTTCCGAAGATTGTTCCACCACTGCAGATGTACCAGGGATCCGGAGTAATGTCGGCTACCTTTGGATGCTGGTTTACTGGCCACGGATAAGACCAATCACCTGCAGAGTTCAAGAGTGTAGGTGCAACCTGGGACAGCACGTTGAATCTAAGTAAATAGATCACTCATCCAAAGAACGGGTAAAGTTCCCATCTTGATAGCTTGAATAGGGGGGTGACATTTAGCCGAAGATTTATGCTAAACATGTGATCGGTGCTCGGTAGGCCCAACCACACCATGAAATTTTGGTCAAGTTCTATCCTTTCCAATAGCTGGGTCCTTGTGAGGGTCAATAAACATTTAGAAAACAGTGTAACTACTCACCAGTAGTGTTGAAGTTGCCTCGCATAGCCAAGGGCCAACCATAGGGAAGTGCGCCAATGAAACTATCAACGACCCAAGAGTGGCCGTTGGATGCATGGTCCCGAGACCGTTGGCAGACACCCGCAGGCCAGATGATAACGTAATTATATATTCATTAGTGTTCTTATGTGTGGACGATCTCATGTGGCGTTTGAATAAATTGAGACGCCATACCACCTTACCATACCACCATACCACCTTTCAGACAGACAACCGGACTACAATTGAATAATCAGGTTGCCTAATGCCATTAGATCATCCGAAGGAAATTTTGTACCTACAGTCCAATGTTGTCAAACAGTTAGGGGGATACGGAGTGATGCCATGAATTACGCAGTGAATGAAGAATTCCGCAAGCAGAAGTACTTTCCTGTCAGGCCACTCCATTGCGATACAGAAAACATACATATGGCAGTCGAATGATTCTGACAACTTTTGTATGCCGGTTTAAAACGCTCTAAGTCTAAAGTCATCGTCATCATCATCATCGACAGCATGACATCAGTGTTTAACACCGATGCTTTGCTGCCGTACAACCGTGACTTATTTAAAAGCCTTATTGCAAATAAAAGAATAAAGATGGATGGGGAAAGGACTTGGTGCTAGCTTACTACAATCATTCCGAGGTGCTTACACCTCCAAACACTCATTCAGGCAATCTGGATAGAAACTGACGACAAGATCGCCACTGACATCGGTTAGCAGCCATATTCTGCCGCGTCCCCAACCAGGCGCAGGGAGGATCACGCGGTCCCCATCCTGGAAGACGAGTAGCACCGACAGCACCCAAACGTTTCGTGATTTCTTTCATACCCTTCTGCCAGGTCAAGATTTGGCCACCTCTCTGAATTGGGCATGGAAAACAGCACTGTCCTCGGCAAACGATGGTTAGGCATACGCAACACATGTCCCAACCAACGCAGCCTCTGGTGGTGGACACATTCTTCAATGGAAGTACCCGTTGCATAACCCAAAACTCACTTTCTAATTGTCTCGTTACAGATACGCCGACACCAACCCACACGAGCTATGGTGCTGAGACAACGATTGTCGAACACCTGAAGACGTCTCAGTTCCGCTGCTCGAACAGGCCAAGTCTCACATCCGTACAACAAAACAGCCCGCACTATAGCTTGATACACACGTCCCCTGCGATTCGGGATACACCACTTTGACGCCATTGGTGTCCCAAATTGGCAAACGCGACCCGAGCCTTGCAGATTCGCGCATTGACCTCATCTGTCACACTACAATCAGAACTAATACAACTTCCAAGATACGTGAAACGCTCCACAACTTCCAGTGCCTCTAGCTGGATTGTAGGTGGCGCGTTCAATGACGGTATGTCCGAGAGCATGACCTTACACTTTGTGGGTGCAAAGTGCATACCAATGGACGGGACTAACTGACCGAACCGATTCCATCAAACTACGTCATTTTTGGAGCAAAAGCATCAGCACTGGCTGGGACTGAAGAGAGATGCCATGATAGAACGTGGAAACCAGTTACATTTTTTAACTACTCAAAGAGTTTGATTTGATGCACAAATTTGTATCAAAGATTGCCTTTGAAAATTCCAGCGATCAGAAAAACAACTTATTGTCCACTCTGGGGTAAATGCTACTCTGCGAACTTGTTGAAGCCGATTTTGCTATCAATCCACCTATGAAAGAGCTTGTATACAGATCACTGCCAGCATCTTTGAATGAAGGGTCTTTTGTTGACGTAGGGTATTGACTACCCGTGAGGTCAGTTATTCAACACGAAGGAAAGCCCGATTAGGACATATACCATTAGCCTTACGAACGTAACTGGACAGTTGACCATCTGAAAGCCCGTGAAATCAAGTTGCGTTAACTGATTTACTAAAGCCATCATGAGAACTTGTCACGCGGGATGGTTGGTATTCCGATCGATGGGCGTTCGAACGTACAACAGTATGTTTGTATCCATCATCCTAGGTAACCGTAAACCTTCTCTCAGTAACTCATAACTGCAGTTTACCACCTAAGTTCTTTTGGCATCTCCGTATCCAAAGCACACAAAATACAACCACGCGAAATGCACTCATTTGCAAACCAGTTTTTGAGCTCACTTAATCGCAATATGTGTACAGCACCTTGAGACTGGGCCTGCGGCCATTTTGAAAGCGTCTAAGTAGTCGTCGAAAAGTACGTCGGGGTTAACCGAATCATGAATGGAACACGGTCTAGCGTGAAGAATAGCCTTCAACACAGCAGGACACCCGGACGAAATGAATTGCCCCCCGTAATTTGAAAGATGATAAAGACCTGGTGAGCAGTCTCACGATGCCATAAACTATTCGGAACAAAATTAGACCATCGGTGAAATGTTACACCACAATGGTTTTCGCGTCACGTGAAAACCATTTTGACTTTACCTCGGTAGCTGTAGCGTCCAACATTCACCTTAGCATGATTTCGCGCAGGTTGACTTATTACCTAAAGGGATAAGTTGGCGGGAAACAAACTGGACTTTACCATGGCTGGAGATATACTAACCATATCGTCTCTCAATTTTAGACAGGTTCCTGAATAGTATCACTATTCCTGTGGTTTCTTTTCTTCGGCCGAACAATCCTTCTGGCTCTATCGATTGCCAGAAACTATGGCGACACATGGCGATCGCAGGTGGCTCTTCTACATTTTTTTATTCCTTATAAAGGTTTTTTGCCAAATTTCTATTTTTGGGTAGTTACGGGTGCTTAACAAGCTTTGACTTGAGTCCAACAAGTTCATTGGTGTAAGACAAGACAGCCCACTGTCATAAATCCTCTTCGACTTTTAAATTATCGAGCTGCTTGAAACTTCAGCGCGTGTTTCTGATATCAAACCGAAAAAACCATACTTTCCGGCCAACGAGTCGATGCGGTAGATGGATTCTTTTACCTAATCAGTCCTAACCAACTGGCTGAAGACGATATCGCCTCTCAAATCGACAAGATCTGGATAGTTTTTGCCAACTTTCAACAAGAACAACGCCAATGTGACCTCAGTTTGTTTGTCACTGGCAGCAGGGAGAACCATACAGCCTTGTGAACCAAGGCAGAATATACGAACAAGGTTGGAGCCTCTGAGGCATCGCGTCAGCAGTGCGGATGCATGCTGGAGGATTGATAGCAAAACTTACTCTCTCGCGATGGACGGGATGTCCACATTCCATAGGCTAGACTGAGAGTCTTCTCACAAAGTTTTTGTTGGGTTAAAGCCGCAAAGATGCGGACAGTCTACAACCCACTGAAGAAGTGTGAAATCCCCAACCAGAATATTTGGCAGATTCCACCTCTCTAGATGGGACCCCGGGGTCTCGATACACCAATGATTATTGGTAGCCGTTCAGAACGAAGCCGTGGCAAACGGAACTAACCCACTCCTGGGTATAACTAATTGAGGGAGTTATGAGCTGTCTAAAAATTTTTACCGCGAATTGGGAATGTTCTTCTACTTAGTTCAACCTCCTCCAGGATATCGACTGTGAAAGTCGGCCAATACCGAAGTGATTTATAAACATCTGGCCAAATGGATCGTTTTCTCCAGTCTAATTTTCACCTCTGCTTCCGGCAAATGTTGTCTGTTTATCGGCGTGGCCAGTCGATCGTGGGTACATATGTACTTGTTTTACGGCGTAAACAATTGCCTGACCACAAAGGGCGTGGCCGGTCTGTTAATGCAGGGTCACACGTAGGAGTTTGGATGGCAGCATAAACAAGTAAACAATGCTGGTCGAAGATGTTTAGACTTTTCTCGAGACGAAGAGTAGGGGAAAGCAGATTTCCATTTTGGCTGTTTGCAGTTTATAAGCGTTCGAAATTTTCTCCCAGGGATTGTTACAAGTTGTTGTTTAGGGACTTTTCACGGTGAAATCGAATCATCTGTGGTTCGAGCTTTGATTCTGACCGATCAGACTGCTGGTACACTCTAAAAAGATAAATCTTTTTCTCTACTCATAAGGTTGCTGATTTGCGAATGAGTGTATTTCTCGAAATCAGTCCAATTTGGGTTCAAGTAGAACATAAGGTTGATGGAAACTCGGGGACTGCGCCTACCTGATGAGCCCGAATAGGAAGGGCGAAACCGGTCGTGGGCTGTCGAAGAATTTTCAGCAACCTTATGAGTAGTGCATACGTACATAGGGCTCATCAGGTAGGCGCAGTCCCCGTAGCAACTGGAACATGAGGCGGCCTGGTGCAGCACATTCATTGGCCTGGAAACATCACAAACGGGAGATTCAGCTGGGTTCCGGGTGAGTCTCTCGCAAAACCAAATTGATCTGCAAATGAGTGTATTTCTCGAAATCGTTTTCTCCCCCAAAATGACCAGACCATCAAAATGACTGCAGTTTATAAGCCTGCATTGGCCATATAAACTAATTCGCTATCGCGACGGCGGACAACTAAGGTTGCACCGGCGTTGAGTAGTAATCAGACGTGATTACGTGCTCTTTCACGTGCACCATGTCTCCCCGGTCACTTATCGGCATTCCCCACTGCGCTGGGGTTGTTAACCATTAGCCAAAGCACAACTAGGTTACTATTTTTGGTGCTAACTGAGAACACAAAAGTTCGTGTTGAACATGTTACACACGAACGGAAACCGAGTAACCAGCTCCGGTTAGATGAAGACAAGGTGTTACTGCTCACAGCAGAGGCGTCATCTCTGTAAATTGCTTCAAAAATCCAGGCTTGGCCATCACATCGGGAACACTGGACCTCCAGACCACCTTCTCAAGTCTGCAATCTGGACAGTAAAGAAAACGGATAGATTTGGGCTCACTTTGGCCATTTTTATGTAGATGGAAAAATGTGCAGGGGCCAGTCTGACCTAAGCATCACAAAATGGATGGATGTAGCACTCGTACAAATGGACTTGACTGACAAATTGACTTGCTTAGATAGTTGATTTAGAATTGTCTGATTATATGATAACCCCTTATTGCTCGAAGTTTCAAGGCAGGCTAAGCCGGCCCTATGGTTAGCAACTGCTTGCTATCGAATCGCCTGTTCAGGTGATTCAACAATCGATGCATCCTGAAGTATACCTTTTCAGTTTGAGCAGAGAATTCCAAACAAGGTTGTGCCTGTCTCCATAAGCCAGTTGGAATATTTGTAAAGAGTCTTTCGGCAGTAAAATTGTGCCCTTCCCCATTCCAATAATCATCTGTAAGAAAGCGGAGAGTCATTGATAAGGTGGTACCGCTCCCCAAACATTTTCTGGTGGTGGGTCCGAGATATGCTTTTTCGAACAGAGTCCGAAGTTTGAGGCCAGATTAATTTAACATAGAAACGATGAAGTAAAGCTCCTTTTTAGATGCACCAACTGTCCATCCTCGCACATGAAAAATTTCACTTGGAAGAAGTCCAAAAGTTTGATGTAAACATCTCGGAATCCGTCTCCTGCGAGGAGAAAACTCCAGTAATTCTCGTTTCTTTCGTCATTCTGTGGATTCGTTCAGCTCAATAGCTTTTCCCAACTCCTCCGAAAAAGATGTACACCGAAGCAGTCATTGCACATCGAGAGTATGGAAGACGTCTCCAAAAAGTCCACTGCCCAATTGGGTCTCACCATTCACAGTCACTTGTATTACACTTCAACTCATACTGTATTGTTCGGCTTATTTTTGGACCAGTAGTTGTCATCCATTTAAGGCGTCCGCTAACACAAGAGCAGTTGGAGCCCAAGCACATTCCGCAAGCGGAAAAAACAGTCGTCATTTCGGGGAATCTCCAACCACGTCCGGTACACTAATTTACGTAGACAACTATTTGGCATTTCTGCGCGATGAACTTGCTTAATACTCAGTACTCATAGGGTTGCTCAAAACTATTCCTCGACAGCCCACTACCGGTTTCGCCCCGTTTGGGACCCATCGGGTGGGAGCAGTCCCCCAGTTCCCTAGAATCTTACGTTCTAAGTAAGACAAACTGAACAAAACCGGAAAAATACGCTCATTTCGCATCTATCCAGAGTAATCCGGAACAACGGATTTCCAGGGAATTTTATCAAGAGAAGCTTGAAGAAGAAGGAATATCCTAACGGAAGCAAGAGCAAGAACAAGCAAGGAACATCCTAACGGAAGCAAGAGCAAGAACAAGCCACCAGACGGGTAGTTCTGCCTTACGTCAAGAATATATCGAAACTCGGAACCAGGTTATTAGCTCAAAAAGAAATCCTCGTGGCCCGCAAACCGAATGCCACTCTAGGGAAAATAATCTCAAAACCGAAGGACAACCGAGACAAAAACGAGAGGAACAATGTGATATAGCAAATCAACTGCAACAACTGCAACATCGTCTACGTTGGACAAACTGGGAGAAAATTATGCCAACGAATAAAGGAACACAAAGCAGCCGTCCGGACATATGACCCACATCCTTGACATCCGTACACGAAGACCAAGAAGGTTACAGATTCAATTTAAAAAACGCGCAAAATTTGGCACCCGGAGACATGAGACACGGAAGGGAATTTCTGGAATCATGGCACTCCACGACCGATTCGATCAACCGATGCATTGATTTGGATCCAACTTACGCACTACTACGTGCAACGGATCAGCGTATCAAACGGAATACCCAAGGAGAACCGAATATTGGATTCAAAAACAAAGAATCAGGGGGCCCTTTGCAGTCACATCGATAAAGGTCACAAGTCGGACCTCGAAAGGACAGAAGTCACTGCAGCATAGACCAGAGTACGAAGGCGGAGGATGCCAAGCTCAAAGGCCACGTGGGCACCGGTGAATCAAGACACAGGATAACAGAGCAACCAATGGAACCGCCCGACCGAACCTATAATCGTGATCAAGGGTCAGCCCAGGCCAGGAGCACGTATATTAACACACACGCAGTCCTACTCAACACACAAGCACCAACCCATCGCTATGCACCACTACAATCCCCAATAACGCACTGATGATGTCACCTCGATTGGTGATGAAACGTTTGTAATCAAATTGCCCAGTTCAGAGAACAAGCCAACGACCACATACAGGAAACTACTTACAAGGTTGATGAAAACTCTTCGACAACCCATAGTGACTTTTGCCGTTCTTGTGGCTCATTAGGTAGGCGTAGTCCCCGAGATCCCATCAACCTTCCTCCAAACACCACAAGCCGGATAAAGCTGGCGCACAGTCCAAGATGTTGCTAACCAAACTATCCAGGTACGTCCTGCTACCTCAGCCGGGACCAGCTAAGCGATAGCCGATAGGTAAATTTTTCACCGAATGCTACAAAGTTACTACTGGTAAATAAACTGATCATTAGCTTGAGTCCTGCTTTGAGAAGAAAATCGGTGACTCTAGACTAGACTGTTAATAAAACATTTTTGTCATAATAAAAAATCTAACAGCTGTTCTTTTTTCCATCATGTTCGATCATTGATCGATCATTATTGATCGGTCGGCCAACCTGCCTCCAGAGCACATCGACGTTCTGTTTCTTCGCTTTTCCTAATATTACCGGGTGTGCACGCGGTGTTTCTTCATAAATTTCGATAAGCTTGATACCTTCGAAAGCAGATTAGTTCTGCTCGAATTCTCCGCTAGCGTTGATCAAAAGCTTGGTCGAATCAAAGCGTGTATGTCTTCTACCTCCACGCATCCTATTGGAAGGCAGAATAATAGCTCTAAAAAGTCATATTGATATGCTAGAGTCGCTAACTAAAATGTTAGTAGTCATGCCATGTCGACATTATCCCGAGTCCAGACTGGGCTGGATTCGAGCCCAAATTTTTTCACTGCTCCAAATGTTTTATCCTTCAGTGCCGTCAGGATTCCTCTAAATTCTTTCAACAGCCGGTTGTATTCGGGAGACATGCTCGCTCAGGTAAACTGATCCGACAGGAACATTTATGGTAGTTGGTTCTAGGGCTGCGAACTATGAATAATACCCAGGCTGCAAGACCAATCATCTGAAAATAAAACGAGGTTTTTGAATGTGCTATCTGCAATGTTGAGAGAAAAAATATTGGCTAGTGCTATTATTTTCGTATTTACGCATACAAAACCAATCTTCCGGTTCCTCACTCAGTGTTTGGAACGAGGCCCTCTTTCAACTCTGTCTAACTAAAAATGCCAAAACAGTTTGGATCACCTAACGCTGACTCAATCCTGCCAGAAAGAGCAAAAGACTGAACGGCTCTCAGGGACGGTCTAACAGATAACTCCAGTTGAACTGACCTCTAATGATTAATCGTTACAGCAATGCAATTGTCTGTTGACACAAGAAACATAATGGAACTCACAATAAAGATATCAGTGTGCCAAGTTTACCAACCTGGTTCCACATGCGGGTAATGCACCGACAGCGCAACTTTAGGGTCACAAATTGCTTTTCGGTGGCCGCGCGCAAGTCAGACGAGTAGTTAGCTATGAACAATCCGGATGCTAGGCAAAATGCGTCAAATGGATCCAACTGACTTGCCAACTAAACGTATATCCGTATCACTGAATCAAATTGTTGCTTGAGCAGGAAAATTTGACCCCTTGGCATCACTGTGAAGAACATTTGCATCCCAGAGTCGTCACTGAGATTAAACTTTGAATGCATGTACAAAACTATGGTTTGTATAGTCTTGAGAAGACAGAAACCGAATCCTAGGTAGGGAAGTTACACGGATTTACGCTAATCAACATGTCCAAGAAACAGTTTTGGAATTATGGAATTAATTTCCCCAAATTCTAGTGTTTTAGCAGGCATGTTTTCTCTTGCCCCAAGTTTACCATTGTCTGTGTTGATCGACAGAGATGACACCTTCAGTGAGAGGAAATCGATAAGTTTCGATTAATTTGAATATTCCTTATGCAACGAACTAATTGATGCTTATTCCAAAGCCGGTCGATATTTCGTATTTCACTACTTGACCAGAATTCAAATCAGCGTATCGAGCAGTTGCATTGATACCAGTTGGAGTGCAGAGAAATCGATTATTTAGGAACGTCCATAACAGGAGATCAATACGTGAATGTGTCAGTCATGCGACTGAACTTGACCTTCTCGCTGACGGGGTCTGAATATCCATTGAGCGTTTAACCATAAAAAAAGAAATGAATTTATGTCGCACAAGAGACTTGTTTGTTCTTCTTTAGAATTATTCGATCGCTTCACATTCGGCTCCTAATTTTAACATACCGAATACTTGCTTTTCTTGTGTAGATAGGCCGAAAAGTTGAACCTAGTATGTTTCAGTGAGATACGAGAAGGTCCGAACCGATTAACAGGGAAAAATAAACGTGCAGTTCCGTGTGTAGTGAACTTCACACCTCGCTCTTTGAGGAAACCAACTGCAGGCTAAATCAGCACCCGGTAGAAGCCACTTGGTCAGCTCCTCTGAGCGGTCTTTTCAGAAGGGAGACAAATTCATATGGTTAGTGAAATATCATCGGTTAACCATGGGACTGATCAACTGCTTTAGAAGTAATGTCTAAAAGACCTTCCAGCCGACGATGGTCGAAACGGATAGCGATGCTGTCGATAAGACACTGGTCACTTCTGGCCACTGAATGGAAAGCTTTTGAGCTGCAGCTGCACTGTCACGGCAGGTCATTAATGGAAATGCCATGTCACTGTGGAATTATCGGAATTCTGAACAGACATTTGAAAGTGTCGCGTACATCATCTGTCACGAAGAGACTGGACCTTACCGTGGTGTGATGGTTTGCGCACCTCAGTAACCCATTGAGCTATACTGGAGGGTGTCCACGGGACAATCACAGAGTCTCTCATACCAGATTGGTCAATGGTTAGAGGTCTGACGAACACAGTCTCCTGGTCCTTCAGGTTGGGGGTTGGAAGAGGTGGCGACTTGTTCCTTAGAAATGGTAATGCAGTTGCATTTCCCGCCAAACACCCCCTCCTGCGGTTAGGCTTTTGAACCAATGGCTTTGGTTGAGGACCTTGTTCGTCCTCCTGTCTGAATGTGGACGCCCTGACAATATCCCAGCCCACGTTCAACTATGATACTTACGGCAGGGCAGTGTAGCATCGCTGTTGAACATTGATATCGTGCTGTTGTGATGATGATGATGATGATGATGATGATGATGATGATGATGATGCGTACATTATCCTTTTCATAAATAAGCATCAAATCTCGCGTTTGTTGAAAAAACACCTCCATCTACTAAGGATGGCCAACTGTGCATTGTTGGCGCTTTTCTTTCCTCTGCCAGAACATCTCAGCTGCAGAAATCATATACAGATAGGTAGAACTGTATGGACAACACCCATGTAGGGGATCTCAGAAAAAAAATGAACCATATAGCAGTGGCCAGACGTGCACAAATAGACATTTGTCTTCCATACTGTGATTTGTGAAAATCGAGCTGGGGTCCGTCTTGAGAGAGGATATGTACACCACATCTCTAACCACGAAACATATCACAAGGGTGACATCGCCTTCACTAGTGCACGATGGTTGTCTCTTGTGACATAAAAGCTGTACACGACACTGATCTAACCGACGGACAAGTCGTCGATCGCTAGGCGTCTACTTGTCACACAGCTGATCCCAAATCATCCTTCCGGTCCTAGCACGATGGGCGCGGCCATGACATTCGAAATCCCATGGGCCATATTGCGGAGTCATCTTAAACCTGTCCTGTGAGCTCGGAAATAACTTAGGGTCTTCCTGGACACGTTGTTTTCGAATCGGGTGAATTTTGCAAGCTGCACTGTATTATGCATCCTATGCTGTTTTACACGTTTTGTGGTGGAAGACAGTGCGTGAAGTGAATTTATCCTGCAACCTCGTCGTTCTCATTGCTTTGCCTAGTTCCACATTCGTCTTCCAACCAGGATCTTGGCCTCGAGGCATAGCTCATTGGTCAAGGCGCGAACTCACTACCTGGAAGGTTGATGGTTCGAACCCAACCCCGACATGCCGACTGCTCCTGCATACGCTTCGGCAACCTGGCAGCATCTCGGCCCTTGCGCTTCCTTTGGGTGAAGTGGCAGCTAGGTACCGAAAGGTTGTTACAGCTGACCTACATAAAAACGTTGTACGCTACCTCTTGTAGCCTACCGTTTGAAATTCCCCTTAATTTGGCTCACAAAGTTGTGTTGGTTGTTACGATTGCCCGTTTCTGTTTAGTCTTTTTATGGTCACGATCATAGAAAATCCCTACCAGTCTCTGAGGGTCAAAATGCTCCCAGGACTTTTGCCTGTACACGGACAGTGTGCGGATACTATGAGTATTGTTGAATTGCAGCTGAGTCATATGCAACCAAGATGAATAACTCAAAGAATTCTGCTTCGTATCTGGAAGGCGTCGACAGATATTGCGAGAAGGGGCCAAATCCAAACCCAACGTTTGCAGATGAAACAGCCCAAAGAATAAGTGGGTTTTTTGAATGAAGGAAGCCCGGGCAGCTTTCGTCAGTCTACGAAATCAACGGCATCAAAACGATATCGGTTTGTCTGTCGAAAGCAGACTTCCAAAAGCTACAGTGCCTACCATAGGTACCTTGACTCCACGACATCAGGAAGACATTAGGAAGCTTTCTTGCTTGACTATGGTCACCTTGAAACATTAGTCACATCTGACCGGAACGTCAGAGATCAATTAAATATTTTTGAGCGGCAAGATCTCACGTTCTGTTGGTGAGCAGATGATACTTCCTAGGTAGCTGTGACGTGGTGAGTCCTATTTGCTCAACCACGTACAAACTGGAAACAGTCCAGGAAAGGCCTAGCAGCGAACTACGAAAACTACCGCCTCAAAAAACACAGTGGCGAAGGCAAGTGCCATCCACCAGATATCTGAATGGTTGACTACACTCAGAAGCATCGCCGAGACGTGTACATAAATATTCATTTATCCCAGCTGTTACGTTCGACACATACAATAACATTTTGTTTGGCCTATGCACAACGAAGAATGCCCTAGGGCATATGTAATCATGAATGGATTTATAATTCAACATTCTATTCAACATGTGGTTCACTCAAGCCAAACCACTATTCACCAGTGGACAGAACTGTGACAGATGGACCCACACGGTTATGACTGAAGGTGATGATGGTCCGATCGCTTACCTCTGTCGTACAGAGACCCGATGAAATGGAGTGTCACAGTCTAACAAGCATACACTCGTAACTTTTTGTTATCACCTCCTTAGTTCACTTCATCCTTGCTCACACGCCACACGTAGTCGGAATGGTTCTTTTTTCGGACACGTGGCGTAAAGCCTGAGTGAAAAACCTTGGCAGCACACTCTACATAAGGTTGCTGAAAATTGTTCAACAGTCCACGACCGGTTTTGCTCTTCTTGGAGCTCATCAGGTAGGCGCAATCCCTGAGTCTCCGTCAACCTCATGTTCTACTTGAACCTCATCAATTGACATTAATTTGGTTATCACGGGAGACTTAGCTGAGTCTCTTGTTTATGCTAGTCTTCCACTGAATGTGTTGCACCAGGCCGCCTCATCTTTCAGTTGGTACAATATTCGAGATATCGCAGTACATGGTTGTCCATACTACTCATAAAGTTGCTGAAAACTTTTCGAAAGATTCAGTTGACTCTCCCGTCAAAAGCAAATTCCCATTCTAATGAAAGTATCCAGCGCTTTGTCGGACTGTCTTTTTGTTTTCCTTCCGTGGTCTGCCCAAGTCAGCTAATGAAATTATCAGCCTTTTACACACACACACACACACGCCTATAGACACCGAACATTTGAGCTCAACAATACGTTTGGATTTGGCGATTGTCACACCTGCAAACTGTGTTTTGAATTTTGAATCATGAAAAGAGAATCAGAACAGAATGGATAAAAATACCGAAGAAGTGGGAGAAGTACTTCACTTGAACAGTTATCGCTCTACCCTGAAGCACTTGTCTTGGTAAGTCCACAACAAATGAGCTAATCGTATCAGAACAGGGGGTAGACCGGTGAAACGACGGTGAAATGAAAACCAGCTATCCGTTGGAAGGCGAGAAAGATTATCGTGAAGTGAGACCACGCGAAAAAACTTGCCATTTGTGCTTTCTCAAGTTCTACACATCACAGCGGCACCCGTAGAATGGCTTTCGAGCTTGTTGGCACGTTGAGTATCATTTCAAATTAACCGGCATTATTTTATTTCTTTCACACATGAATAACACCAATATAAGCTATACATTCTCCCCGAAAATTCGATGTTGCTTTGGTCCTGAGCAGTGAGCAATACTCAATCTAGGTGGAGACAAGTTCCATATCAGTGCTCTCTCCAGTAAGAAGATATGTCTCTCATTCGAGCACGTAGGAGAGGCCATATCACTGCAAACTTGTTGTGAGGCAACTGGACTGTTGTCTTGTACAGATGTCATATACTACTTATGAAGTTGCTGAAAACTCTTCGACAACCCACGGCCGGTTTCACCCATGTGGAAGCTCAGCAGGTAGGCGCGGTCCCTGAGTTTCTGCCTACTTTATGTTCTACTTGAACCCAAGTTGCAGAAATTAATTTGGTTATCACGGGAGACTTAGCTGAGTCTCTTGTTTATGCTAGTCTTCCACTGAATGTGTTGCACCAGGCCGCCTCATGTTTTTCAGCGACCTAATGAGTGGCGTAGAAAGTCTATACAATGTATCGCGGTATCTGGAATATCGTTGCCTAAGAATATCATAAACGAGGGATTCAGCTGAATTCCAGGTGGGTCTCTCGTCAGAACTGCTGTCTGTTTCACAAATGTGACCGATTACATTCTCAAGTACGCAGGTGAACAAGCTACTTCTCAGGCAACCTTATGTGCACTTAAAAAGTGTCACCAAATTGAAACGTTTAGATTCAATCCTGGTTCCGATTTCACTTTTCCGATACGGAACAACAAGTACGAACCAGAATACAAATCGTACACTTCGTAGTGTGAATTCCTACGGAAACGGAGTCCTGCTCCAAAGATACCTCACCTTTGAATCTCTTTCATTCATAGTATTCAACCACCAAGGGCCGACCAGCAGTGTCTTCAAAGAAATCCTTCCGTTGCTCTGGGTAACCTGCTGGCCTACTGTAGAAAAATATATCATGGGAGATAAAAATGCATTTTATAGGGTTGGTCACGTATTTCGAAAGTGCGTTATTTTGGAAAAACATATGCCTAGCAAAACTACTCGGTTCACTGGCTCTAAGAGTAATTTCCCAACGTATTGGATTAGAGTCAGTATCATCCCTCTCTAACCTTTTTTAATCACAATAACTTCTCCCTAAACCATTACAGTCCTTTGGGAGCAGTCTGTCTCCACATTTTACCAGCGCGTCAGGAACCTGAGTCCACCTACCTGAGAGTTATGGATAGCAGACTCATCATCGACGCAGTGTACAGTTATGTCAGAGTGTTCTGACTCAAGGCACTGAGTGATGTTCATTGCTGGCAGGTTTTTTTGCGATGTGGATCATCCCTTATTGGGGGTTGTTTAACACACCTCGTCAGCTACAGATTACCTGCTGCTACCTGATTCGTGGCATGCGTAATCTGTGGGATTATGGGTTCAACAGTAAGTTTAGTCGTCAATCCTCAGGACTTTTGACTCAAAGCTATTTCATCAACATTTAGCATCACAGGAGCTTGATTTGTTTTGGAACTCTAGATTCTTACTCGAAAAAAGAAACCGGAAATCGAGTATAGTCCAGCCGGCTAATGGAAATTGGAAACCTCATGACGCGGTGACGTAAGGCAGCTGAGACATTTGGGGAAAAACTAGGAGACTTAACTAGCCTCACACGCTATTCAAAGCACTTGATTAGTCGTTTGACTTCAAAAAATGATTTGGTGTTTCTGTCCAATAAAGTCCAATAGTCAAGATCCCTTCTCCATACTGGGATAACCTGTGTTGTTTTCGGCCGATTAGCTCAGCCACTGGTATATTCCAAAGCATGTGATTGGATTTCAAAAGGCACGATTGCGGTCATTATCCCTTTTGTGCCTCAGCCGGTAGCGTTGGGTTACACAAATACCATTTGTCAATAAAACTGCTGTGTTGGTCGTCTAGTCAGTGCACAGACCAGTAAACGCAATATGCAGTCCACACGTTCGCACGTGACACGCAACGAGAAAGTCTGCTAGCCCGGCCCGGAATCCCATGACAATCCTTCCACTAAGCCGGCGGCCAAGTGACTGCTGCGTCATAGCGATGACTCACGCGTGCACTGAACTTTTTATCGAAGTAGGCTTAGTCATCAACATACAGGACAGTCTTATTGATTGGTAAGTGGAATTCAAGCCCAGGTAATCAGCTGGTCATGGGACAACAACCGATATTTTGGGCGGAATGAGATGACGCACACACAGACTAGACATCTTGTTTTTCTTAAATAAGAACCTCAACTGAATTTTGGCTGAATTTCTCGTTTATGGTATTCTTCAGCTGAATGAGATGCACAAAGACCGCCCTGTGTTTCATTTTGGACAATGTTGGAGATATCGCTCTACATTGACTGGACGCAACACACTACTTATAAGGGTGAAGCTTAGGCTTTCGTTTGTTCACAAACTAGCAGGTTTTAGGTAAACCACTAAGAAAAACTCGAAAATAAATCACTCAAGGTTACTTTGGGTATGTTTTGACTCAAAAAGAGTGAAAAGGTCAATAATGGTTCCGTTCAGTTAGAGGCGATCTCCAGTAAAACATGACAGTCAACTGGCGGATACTCTGTTAACCAACCTCGGAGAAATTGGTCGTGTTGGTTACAGTGACGGTGCTGTGCATGCTGAGATGCAAACGAATAAGCAGTAATCATTTCAAGAAGGACCACCATGAAAAAGAGAAGTGGACCTCACCGGAGGGTTGGCCCTTCTTTGAAAGGTCAAATTCTATGCCATGGCTGACGCGGAGCTCCTGATGGTCTTTTGAGAGGCCTATCTTCAGTAGGATCTCAGGCACTTCTGTACAGACACTGTTCAGCCTTAGACCCTTATACCACAGGCTTTTCCACACACAACACAAATCAACTGCACGAAATGGCCAATAAAAGCCGTTCAGATTACTTGACCTGTACTCAACGTCTGAAGGAATGGATGCACATTTCTAAGAGGAGAGGAAAACGAGATTTCCGGTGAGCAGTAAATGGCCTCTTTCATTTGATGAAAGCAAGGTCTCCACAACACAGACCACCGACAGGACCTGGTGCTTCCTCACCGGTTGATACAAGTTGGCTAAATTTTGATCCGACCCACTGGGCTACTCTGGAATTTCGGGCCAGTCCACAGGCCCGCCAGTTCTGGGCTGAAACTTCGTGCTTGCTAGAAGCAGGGATAAAAACGGCCAATCCAATCTCTAACCCAGTTCTCGGATGAGGAAACCGTAATAGATAGTTAAAATGTTTTTTTATATTCAGAAAAGATCATGATGATGTGGCAACCAAAGTCATAATCTGGTTTAGTCACATGTTTGCTGCAATTGGCAACCCAAATACAGTAAAACGGGTTTAAGTGTGACTCATTTCAGTGAAGACAGAAGGGGTTAAGTGTGACTCATTTCAGTGAAGACAGAACAGAAGTAAACAGCTGGTTTATCTTCTACGTCATAGGGCCAGAAAATGAAAGTTCGTTATCCAAACACTGGAAGAGTCAAACCTCCCACTCTGTTTGACTGGAACGTTTGTGGTGAATGTGGCCCCACCACGGGTGAGACAGATACACGATGCTTCCGTGACACAAAACTTGTTAAATCAAGTTTATATTACCTAGTTCAAGGTGAACAAAATCCTTTTGTCACCGAGGCACTCCGCCAGAGGATAGCTCCTCCTATGGAGATGCTGTCCTGGTTGTCAAATACCTTACTAAAGGGGAGGTCACTCCTAAGAATATCTGGATGGATTGTGTGATGACAACGTGACAATTATTGCCACGTGTTCGACGGCGATGTCAATTTTAAAATATCAGGGGAAATTCCGTCCCAGAAGGTCCAACAAGAGAAAATCAACTGTGATCGGGAGCCGCTTCGAAACCCAATAAAATCAACACACCCTGCTGGTAACTTGAAGACAAATCTCAGAAAGTTGTAATTGCTGACAAAGCCCTGGTCAGTCATCAGCATTGTCATCAAAGATAGCCTCGAAGGAGAATCGCTGAGAGACTGGAAACGATCCAAAAAAACACTTCATTCACTGGATTCACCCTAAGTTTACGAGGACAACCATATATGTTTTTTCGATCGCCACCGCACTGGGAACTAATGTAACGGTCTAGTGACAGTGTCCTTGCTTGTTTTATTACAAGTGATTGCTAGAGATTCTGGTGCACTGGTCTCCGTGAGTGAAACTAGATGGGATTGGACGTAATGCACTACTCATAGGGTTGCTGAAAAGCCTTCGAAAACCCACGACCGGTTTTACCCTTCTTAGGGCTCATCAGGCAAACGCAGACCCCAAGTTTCCGTCAACCTCATGTTCTACTTGAACCCGAATCGCACGAACTTAGTAAAATACACTCAGTTGCATACGAATTGGATTTTGACGGGCGACTCACCTGGAACTCGGCTGAATCTCTCGTTTAGGACGTTCTCAAGCGATAACTCGAATATCGTACCAGATGAAACATGAGGCGGCCTGATGAAGCAGATTCATTTGCGCTAATGAGGAGCGCCAACACAATTCACCTCCGATAATCGATCACAGAAACAGTTTGTATGATGTTGGTTGAGCTTCATATCTCGGTGTGTTGTGCTCAATCGGTTGCCTTTTTCCACAGTATTGGACAAAACATCACTCCGTTGTAGCCCAAAGATATGGAGTCGCTGGATTAGTTGTGCTTTTGAACACATGCATCTTGTAAATCCTCGGACAAAAGACGTAGACAATTGATACCCCTAAAGCAGCTGCACTGAACTGTGCCACAGCAAACTGAATGGTTGCGTAGGCAGAAAAAAGGTAATGAGCGGCTGGTGTTTGTGAAAAACTTTACTATTAGCCTGGGTTCAGGAAAAAAGTTAGCGGGGGGGGGTCCACACCGGTGTGCAGTTTTCGGTCAACGCGTGTTGTCCTGTACGAACCCGTTCGAACTGCAACACTAGGCATCACTGGGCTTCCACTACACTGGAACACTCACATTGTCCCCGCTAGCAAACCCCAACCAGCATGCAGGTAGTGTGCAGAGATTTGGGGAGTTTGGTGGAGACTTCGTTTCTGAAGTGTTGAGCAGCCGAGAAACACCGTACAGCTGTTTCATCCTTATTGGGAATCATCAGCAGCGAGCACCTCACGAAACTCCAGAGAATTTCAAACTCACGACCTCCGGGTTAGTAGTTTGAATACTCTACAGTTTGGCCACCAGCGGCTGAAAAGTTTTGTGATTAACTTGCACTTAAACAGGACACGAGATGACACAGCTTATCCGCATAGATTGGCTTCACCTACAGGACGAAATCTCCGCCAATTAGTCCATAGAAATTGTACTTCCGTCGCACTTTTCCACGAGTTCGCCACCTTTCATTATCTGAACACAAAATCGCCGTAACAGGAGCACGTTTTTGCAGTTTCATTGATCAGGTAAGTGATCTTCAGTGGTACCGTAAAGGGATAGGGACGATATTCCACCCAGACAGGAGGGGCCAAATCGATCCCCCCGGTACTCTAGCTTTTGATATAACCGGATGTTTTATATATCCCCGCCTCCCAAACTTGTTTCCTGGGCTATATATCGATCGTGCTGACTTGCCCTAGCATCAGTGTCATTTCAGTGAGAACTGTTTGGGGTACAGTGATTATACACAGGCGCTCAATGAATCCGCGAACTTGAATCAGATATGTGGCTAGTTGTGAATTTGGTGATCAAATACAGTAGTTCAGCGGGCAAAACTTCTGAGAGTTATCAGTTCTGTTCGACATTGTACCTTCATTGAGTTTCTTTTGGGAACATAAGGTTGACGGAAACTCGGAAAACCTTTCACAACTAGATTACTCAGAGATGCACTTTAGAAATCGGCGCACATTGAACTGGAATTTAAATTACGTCCGTCTGCCAACAAAGCACACTGCTTTGTTTCACATACACTAAGAACAAAATACCTACACACCATGGTACAACACCAAATGATACCACCTTGGCTATGTTACATGTTCCTGGAGTTGAAAAAGATATCTTTTTTGAACCTCGATCTTTATTGCAAACGTGAAACCCATTCAAGTGAAGCGGACTGGATCAACGAAAACCTAGGATATTATGATATAGGTGAGTGAATTTAAGTTTTGTCATCATCGACACTTGAGCTTGCCCCACCTTCGCAACTTTAGAGATACTGACTTATATTATCATTTGTTCTTGAAGAGCACATGGGAACGAATCGCTCACTAAACAGATCTTACGGCCGATTTCCTCACTTGTAATTAGCTTGATCAAACTCCAGTTGGATCGCAGAACTATGTGACTTAGCCGGCTATCCACGTGCGTTGGAACAGAGAACACCTGTTTCAAATGTTGTTCGGCATCCAAAGGTAGGCGGCAGTTACCCTTGTATAGGTCCATCCACGACCCCTCGAGTACGGCAGACGCTCCATCTTTCCGTCTTTGGTGGTATAGGGTCTTGATGGCGGCATAGATGGCTCGGCGGATCTTTTTTGGTTGGCCGGCACACGATGGGCTTGCTGATGACGGCATTAGGAGACAGGATTCCATGCGTACTGATTGGGTTTGTTGCGTGGGGATGCCGGAGCGACAGAACTTGCGCCGGTATCGCGATGCCAGATTGCCATCCTCGGGTAAATGTCAGAAGCTCATAACTAGCGAGCAAACTGTTTGAATTAGATTTCAAGACTGACACGGTGCAATCCGTGGTTTGTTTGAACCAGGAGTTATAGTCTTCAGAGTAGGATGAATAGGCCGCTATTTGACCGATAGTTTGGTCAAGGTCACCAAATGATGATTCGTCCAATTGTGCTTGCCAGTTTTGATACTGTTAACCAATCGACTGGGAAAATATTGCTCCAATCTCACGAACAGCGCGGTTCGCGTGTCAAAAGACGGATGTAGATTGTTAGCCAAGCGCAAGAGTGACTGTGACTCCCGTTGGGCCCAGCGGGCATCGGAGTTCTCCACTCAGCCAAACTTATCTGCGCTATGCTGAGTGGGATGTGCGTGTGGGAGATGTTGACTCAGACCAACCTTTGTCGTTGAAAGGCGGAAACAACCAAAGCAAGCCTATTGGGTGACGACGTTTGTACCAACAATTTCATGAAAGTGAACTAGACGGTGGGCTCCCAAGCCAGCTCCCAAGTTACAGCACTTACCACAGTCCTCACACGTGAGTACCACGAAAATCCCCCGCGAACTGGTTGGAATTAGTGAAGAAGCTCTCGCTGGATCGTGTTAGTCATTATCGAAATTAACCAGTACGTTGAAATCAAACAGGGTGGTTGGCCCTATCTGGAGCTGCTGAAAACTTAGTTCACCCAGACCGACGTCCGGACTGTCAAGTCGGAACCACGTAGAGGTGATTAAGCACGCCGAATAAAAACCCAGTAACCCAGTAATTCTGACTGGTTAATGCATACGTCATCTCTGAGCTCAAATAGAGTCAACTCTCGGACAAAACAACTGAAAGACAGGAACCCTCCTGTAAGTACGTTGGTACATGTCACGGCGTTGGACCCAGATGGGTCATGTTCAGAGCTCGCTCCATCAAGGACCAATGAATGGGAGCAGGTGAGACCATGCTCACGTGGGCGTCGACCGGTCAGAGCGCCAGCCAACAGACCAACTAATGGAGCCGCCGGTCAAACAACCGATACAAATTGAAGGTTAGTGTAGGATCATATGCATAAGAACAGACTCACTACCGCTCAGCGCGGAACCCCTGGCGCACTACTACACTACGTTCCGCTTCCCGGAGACGTACTGGTGATTTTACCGCGATTAGTAATGTTTGCAGCCAACTTGCGCAGCTTAGCGAACGAACCAATGACCGTAGATTCTCGTTTTCCCTATTCTTCTGTTCAGCTGAAAACATCTGGTTTAGCACAACTTAAAAACCCGGAACAATTCAAGGACGTTTGAAGGCGTAACAGTCCCTCATAGCTAGTTCAGAAGTTCTGCCGCTAATAACATCTGTGAGAACTAACACGTTTTCGCGCTGATTACTCGTTGCTTGAGCTGTGAACGGACCGTGCATGGCCATTCTGAATCACTTGCTTCAGATACCTTCAGATGTGTTTCCAAATTTTGCACAAAAACCAAACAGTTTTAAAGAAAGTGAATTGCTAATTGCTCCATCTATCCATTATTTGGGCTTATTAGATGCAAATCTTGGTCCTGCGGTCATTTGTTTATTGGTTTTCACTTTCCAAATATGCACTTATGCGCTAATTAGACCTTACAAGTTCAGTTCATCAAATGAACCCGGATCTTTCTGGACTGTCAAAGGAAATTAATAGAGAAAATTCAGCAACCGGTCTAAGGGATTGGAGCCTTTCTGGCAGTGCTTAGAATGAAACAGTGTCACACTACTGTTGACGCTCAACCTCAGCAGATTGAATGTAACGTTGTGTGCTGCGCATAGCCCCTTTTTGTACTAAGCCAGTTGTTTCAACAGACGACAAGTGACTGCGGAAATGTTGTTAGGGGAGCGACACTTGAATTCCAATTGCATAGAGAGTGAATGAATTGAGCACGCGTCTTCAAGAGGCAAGAAAAACAGTAGACATCGGGAAAAAATTACCTCCAGGGTTGCGATATGGGTTTGAGAGTTCGAGCAAACACAGTTTGTCCATGCATCAAACAGTGTAACCTTCAAAGCTAATAATTGCGACCAGGTTCTACAGAATAGGGAATACATTATATCCTTAGGAAATCAACCAACTGATCCACCTAAAATTAGATATTAGCTCTTGAAACTCGAGATTGTTTTGTTTCATAGAGGTGGATGAGTTTCATCAGAAAGGGGAAAACTAACCTTTCTCATTGCTCGTAAAGCCGGTCAACAGTGCAACAAGTTTAAAGAAAATGTTTTGCAGTAGACGACCTTGAACATCACAAGTTTCCCTGGCGAGTACAGGGTCAGAGATATCCTTGTTAACGACACTGTGTAGCTCTGATCCATCCCCTATCTCATTCATCCGCTTATCCTGTATAGAGGGAGACTGGGAATTAAGGTCTATGAATTTAGTCATATCTTAAAGTTGCGGTACTTCTGGATGAGGATCATAAGCAACTTGTGAACAACAGGATGTCCTCAGATCAAACGCTTGCTCTGGTACACAATCATGAGATCACAGATAATGCTGGCGCGTGTATGTATGGCTGCTGGATAGCATCCAAATACCGAGCACATTATGTCCTCGTGTTTGGTGACTGAAGGCAACCATTCTTCCAGCACTTCCTGCATTCTAGCTTAATCTTGATGTTTTTTAATTTCAGTGTAGCATGCAGACTAATATGATCAATCACCTGATTGCACAACAAACGGAAAAGAACTCTTTTCACATTTCACTTGGCCACTAGCACTGATACTAGTAGGCAAGAGAATCGTGAATTTTGTATCTGCAACGTTAGCGCGAATAGCGAAATCAGCTATGAATGTTTACTGTCTACAGTAAGTAAGAATTCACAAAATCAACGGAAATGTGTTGGCGTAAGACTTACTGAGAGTGAGTATAACTGAGTAATTGCCATGCGTTTCTATTAGTCAATATGTTTTCTTTTCCGGTGTTTGCCTCATTCATTCCAATTCAAGGTGGCTTAGCACAAATACAGTCGAAAAACTTGATCAAAACACTTCCATTATTGCTGCCGGATTGTGTCAGCTTTTATGATGGTTTGTTTTGTTTTCGCCGTCCTAACCTAGTTACAGCCGGTAAGTACTAGCCAGACCCGAGGACTTGGGTGTGCACCCCTGGACGGTAGGTATTCAATCCTGACTTTGATTTCGTGACTGTGCAGGAATGGTCAGTGAGTCAGTGCGAATCAGGTCTTTTTTGTATGCCGTCCTTAAAGGTGCGGCTGGACAGAAGATTTTCACCGGAAGGCAGTTTTCTACCAGAACTGAATATGTGTAATTTTCTTCCCCAAACTACTTTTTTCAGCTGCGAGTTCCGCCTGTTATGACAAGCCTTTCATCAACCTGGTTCCTGAAACCCAGGTTAAGTCTAAATCAGTCAAAACGTCTCTCTCCTCCGTAGTTGGCTCCCACAAAACAGCGAGGTCCTCTGAGAGAAATGTGTTTTTCGGACACACCAGACCAAAATTTGCAAAGTTCAAAAATCAGGATCCGCTACGATGACGAGCCTAAATATTCTCAGATCTTTCCTCCACAGTGTTATAAGAGTGTTCTCGAAGATTTGCATCGTTGTTGCTCGTATCATTCGAAACTCCTTCTTTTGCACAGTAATTCATGTCCTCCAGACTACACTGGCCGGCAAACTATTCTGGCGGCTGTTGTCATAATCTTAGCCGTAGTGTAGGAGCCCATAGTCACCAAGTAACATCACACAACCCTGAACTCTGTAGTTCGCTCCAGTGAGGATATTGACTGGGGTCGAAATCCTGAGTACGATTTAACCTGTCTCTGTAAGGAAGGTCAGTTTCGTGAAGATTATTCCCGAATACTCGAAACCTGCTGAGACCCTAAAACTCCACTAAGTACCGATCAGGCAGCCTTGGATCAAGGCCAAACAGTTTCCTTCAAAATGCGGCGCTAGATCTTTGTACTTTCGGGCTCAATTGTTTGAAATAAGGCTACTTCACTCCTGTCGACGAGTCTTTTCCGGCGCTAAGACACTGGAGCTCGGACAGCAGTTCGACGTAACAGTCTCTAGCCGAACATCAAGGAACATGAAACAAAACTAATTTAGATGGAATCTTGGAGTATCGTGTAGACTAACAAACCTGTCTACCTTCTAATGTACAGATGGAGTTTCATTTTTCGCAGGTGGACCCCACCGAAATATAGACTTTTCAAGACCATCTTCGATAGTTATTCACCTCTATTCGACTCAGCATACCCATCGAACTTCAGGTATGGGCCGGAATGCCGTTCACTTACTACTGTTTTTCTGGGTGTGAATGCAAATGACGGAAGACATGGGATGGTATTTGCGTAACACATTCGGTTGGCGCATTTAACTGTACCTTTCCGTTCCAACTATTTCCTTCTCCAGCCCATGTGTTTGCGAAAATTCATCATGTTGTTCTCGCCCAAATATTCGCCTTCGTAAGCGATTACATGATTTTATGTCGATAAACGCTCGTACAACCTGTCCGTACACCCCATTAAAAGAGTTTCTTTTCAGCCGCAGATCAATGTCTGTGAACATTTTCGTCCATGAATATTTCTGCCAGTGAAAATCGTACGCCAAATATGGTCACCGCTGACGCTTTGGGCGAGAGTACCTTCACTTGTTACAGACTACCAAGGGATCAAAAACTAGCAAGCCCTTACTCATGATAGAAAAATGAAGCCCCGATCACAAGCGAATAAAATGAAGATAAAACCCATTGTTCGCGTAATAACAAAGTTGGAAAGGAAGCCTCTCTTCCTTTCTAGAATAGATTCACATCAATAAATCGAAATTTCGCAGTACGACCAAACAGAAGGACCGAACAGTTGAATTAAGTACTCAAAGGGTTAGAGGCAGTAACTGCAAGCCCTCAGGTAAAAAGATCAACGAGAGCATGCATCCGGTGAGCCTTTCAGTCTGGTTGGCGCATCCTCTGAAGTGTGAAACCAAACGAACCGGTTACGGTCAGTGTTAGAATGCTACATATTAATATCAGTAGGGACGAACAGACACCAAAATTTTTTTGTCAACATCACTTGTTATAACGGCTGAAGAAACCAGACCTTGATCTGGGTTGCAGCACTACTCAAAGGATGTTAGTTTAAATTGTTTCTAGCATTCCTCGGTATATTCTTCACGATTCATCTTTAAGACCCGTGTTGCAAACATTGCACCGAGACTTTCGGCCGGAGAAAAAAAACCCAGCATCACCTAAAAATCTAGGTTTTATATGTGAAAAATTGGGCCAGAAGGAGAAGCTTTTCAGTGCAACTAACATGATTTGTTCCAATTTCCATGCGGCAAGTTGGAGATGGTGAACTTTTTCCGAGTGACAATCGGCTGTTATCAGCAATTATCTGTCCACAACACACAACATCAGTTCGGTCATTGGATATACAATAATGCCCAAAGACAAACCAGCATTTGGAAATGGTATCAAGCCCATCCTGGGATGGTTTCTTTTTAAGGAACGGAGAATGGTATGGTCTTCGACAGAAAGCCCTGCCCCCGTGATATTGTACCTCATTGGATAAGCCAGTGATATCTACTTTAAACGTTCTAATTTTACTGTTACGTAACACATAAAGTGAGGTTGCCAGTGGGATGACGTGCTTGAAAATCACTGGTTTTGTCAGTTAAGGCATAGTCAATGCTGTAGGCGTTTCTTACTCGTTTGATGCACAAATTTTGGGAATCGGACTGGGTGTCCAATGGTTGGTTCAATTCTTTATGCTAGGGTTGCAATCGAAGCCGTTTATGCGGAAGCTTTCGAGAACCAGAGTCGGCAAAACGGGACTATGTTTTAGACTGTTTCTGGCGCGGTGCGATGTATGCAATATGCAGAACTAAGCTGGTGTTCTGTGACGGTTTGTAGGTGATACGTGAACCAGTAAACAAACGACTGCAGCATTGGTTAGCACTCTCAACATCTTCCTGATGCTCAGTCTACTCGATGAATCGAACTGTTTGGAGATGAGAACGTTTCAAAAATGTCGATCCCATTCTGTGGCACCACCAGTCCAAAGTCCACGAATTATGCATTGACAAGATAATAGTCCGGATATGAAGGTTATGGAAAAGAGAATTTATTCTGGAGACCATTGTTAGGCTGCTGACGTGATGAATCCAAGCGTCTTTTGTTTGATTCGGTCCGATCAATATGTGCGCTTCGGTATTGACTTATTGCTGCCTCTCCATGTGTTCTTGCCCCACATGGCTGACCTTGGCTTAATCGATCATCCTGATTAACGATGTCCCACACACTATGAACCGGTAGTCTCTTGTCGTGTGAACTAGCTACACTCGGTTATGGACAGGAGCTGAGTGGATTCTCGGGTCCTAATCAGACTACTTCAGACCTAGCGTAAAAAGTAAAATAAATAGGATTTTTCAGATATTTGCTACTTTACTTGGCGTGATAAACTAGGGTGAGATGCGAAAAACTGAGGTTGAAGGAAAATTCAGTTGTTACGTTATACGCTTTATTCTCCAGTTTTTCTAACAGATGAATCACAAAGCCGTCGGCTGTGGTTACGTTCGAAAGAATCCGAGTACGGCAGCACGTGTGAACATATTTGTTTGTGTTGTGAACACCATGATAACAAGGAATTTGATTGAGTTGTTTCTGTTCATCAGGTCGTCGGCCGTTCATCAACCACTAGAGAAGAATGAGGTTTATAATCTTTGCAAAATTCACCATGATTCTGTCAGAAACGGCCTTGAGTTCTGAACATCTATACTCTCTTTACAGCATGGGTGATTTTGGAACCGTCTGATCATCTGTTTGACTCAGTGCTTCACTTTTCCTTGACCTATATTCCTAAACGACCTATACAGAGGATCACATAACCGGTGGGAATTGTCCGCGTAGGATAGCCTCGGTCGGTTGACTCCACCTCTGACCAGGCATCGTACGTGGACAATCCTGCTGCCTTCATATTCCTACCTGTTCACCTTTTTGGACGCGGACGTCGAAAAATGCTCACAGATCTTTCAACACTGGCACGCGGAAGGAGGTAGGTCCTAGGGGAATGTGAGCATCATCATCATCGACAGCATGACATCAGTGTTCAACATAGATGCTTCGCTGACGTACAACATGGTTTATTTGAAAGCCTTATTGTGAAGAAAAGAATAAAGATAGATGGGGAGGGGACCTACTGCTGCCTTACTACAATCATTCCGAGGTGCCTACACCTCCAAACACTCATTCAGGCAATCTGGATAGAAGCTGACAACAAGATCGCCACTGAAATCGATTGGCAGCCATATCTTGTAGCGTCTCCAACCAGGCGCACTGGGGATCACGCGGTCCCCACAGGCGAAAGTAGCACCGACAGCACCCAAGCGTTTCGTGAATTCTTTCATACCCTTCTGCCAGGTCGGGTTGGCCACCTCTCTGCCGCCACTGTGAATTGGGCACGGAAAACCACACTCTCTTCGGCAAACGATGGTTAGGCATGCGCAACACATGTCCCAACCAACGCAGCCTCTGGTGGTGGACACATTCTTCAATGGAAGTACCTCTTGCACAACCCAAAACTCGCTTTCTAACTGCCTCGTTACGAATTCGCCGACACCATCCCACACGAGCTATGGTTCTGAGACAACGATTGTCGAACACCTGAAGACATCTCAGTTCCGCTGCTCGAACAGGCCAAGTCTCACAGCCATACAACAAACAGCCCGTCAACCTCCCATGCTAGAGAACTCCCGCAGTGAAACGACCAAAGTATGACCACTGTATCCCTCAATCTGATTATCCCATGTAGGTTATAATTTTCCACTCAAATCCATTTTAACACCAACGTATTTCGATTTTCAAAATTGCAGCTCCTACCATAGGATAGAGAATTCCTCTTTGACGCCCAATTCCTGTTTTCGAAAAATGTGTCATAACTGGTAATTGGTCAGGCAACTGTTGATCTGTTCACCGAACTTGGCAATTGATATGCAAACGCTTCGTCACCAGTCGAGGAGACATCTTCAGTGCACTGTTGGGTGGCTAGTCTCTCTTTTCATGCTTGCCTTTATAGGGTTTACAAAGAGCAGCTTTGTAGGCTAATTTTGATTTCAATTATTTAGCTTTCACCCGTTTCAAGGCCAATGTTTCCATGAATTTCAGTAGCGTTAATACCGCTGAACCGGCCAAGTTCTTCAGTCAGGGGGCAGCAATTTCAAGGACGACCTTGTATACTCTCAAAATATTGTGAAGGGTTGACCAGGCCTCCGTGAAGTCTCTGGCAGTGTCAAAATTGTTCATCATAGCATGCTATCTGGCTATCTGAAACGGGTCACTCGCATGCAACTGGTACATGCAGTTTGACCTTAGACATATAGAGGGAGCACTTGAAAATTAATCATTCATTTACACGAAACTCAAGCTACTTTTCACGTGCTCAGATAATTTGTCATACACACGCCCATATTCACTGTCACAAGCGCTGGCCTCAACCTTGACGCAATCAGTTCTGACGATACCCGTACAGTCCACATATCTACAAGGCTATCGACTGTGATAGTTTTGCACAGCATTTATCATGCGGCCTCCAGAAGGACAAACTTTCCCTGGGGGCAACAAGCGTCATTCGTGTGGTCCTTGAATTACACCACTGCTTTGTCTCAATACAACAGCCAACACGTCACAAGCACCTCACTTGGTAGACTGCTGTTCTGAGCATGAATTGTTAGTTTTTGTAGAAAACCTTCTTGTCTGCCGTCTGCTCTGGTGAGTTTGATGAATGATACGACTGTATCACGTGAAGTCCCAGCGTTTACGACTGTATTCTGAAAAGTCGAAAACCCCAAATACTGAACATTAAAGGGCATGCACGTTACCACTACGCGCAACAATCGAAGTGCGTAGTTACCTCTCAACTGGACAGGCATTAGTAACTGATGTGTACAATACAATACAATGCTTTTGGACGAATCAGTGAATCCCTGAAGAAAGTAGTCTACCCTCGAAATATCCGTATACTAGTTCGCCGCATTTGTTAATCATCCGGCGCACCCCCCCTTTAAAGAATCTAGTTCGGTAGTATTACGTCTTAGAACATCACGTTATGGCTTTGCGTTTGGCGTAATGAAGTGAGGGGACATCTTGTACATACAGCTAACACAGTTCGTGAAACTCTGCACAAGGATTTAACCTAGTCAGATATAATTCAGCCTGTTTGGAGCTAAGACACGTGTTGCAAACAGTTCACCGAGACTTTCGGCTGGAGAATAAAACCCAGCATCACCTAAAAATCTAGGTTTTATGTATGAAAAATCGGGTCAGAAGGAGAAGTTTTTCAGTGCAACCAACAAGATTTGTTCCAATTTCCATGCGACAAGTTGGAGATAGTGAACTTTTTCCGACTGACAATCGGCCATTATCAGCAATTATCTGTCCACAACACATACCATCAGTTTGATTGCTTGATATACAATAATGCCCAAAGACAAACTGGCATCTGGAAATGGTATCAAGCCCAGCCTGGGGTGGTTTCTCTTCAAGGAACGGAGGATGGTGTGGTATTCGACAGAAAGCCCTGCCTCCATGATATTGTACCTCATTGGATGAGCCAATGAGATCTACTTCAAACGTTCTAATTTTACTGTTACGTAGCACATAAAGTGAGGTTTGCATTGGGATGATGTGTTTGAAAATCACTGGTTTTGCCAGTCAAAGCATAGTCAATGCTTTAGGCATTTCTTACTCGTCTGATGCACGAATTTTTGGAACAGGACTGGGTGTCCAATGGTTGGTTCAATTCTACATGCTAGGGTTGCAATGGAAGCCGTTTATGCGGAAGCTTTCGAGAACCAGAGTCGGCAAAACGGGACTATGTTTTAGACTGTTTCTGGCGCGGTGCGATGTATGCAATATGCAGAACTAAGCCGGTGTTCTGTGACGGTTTGTAGGTGATACGTGAACCAGTAAACAAACGACTGCAGCATTGGTCAGCACTCTCAACATCTTCCTGATGCTCAGTCTACTCGATGAATCGAACTGTTTGGAGATGAGAACGTTTCAAAAATGTCGATCCCATTCTGTGGCACCACCAGTCCAAAGTCCACGAATTATGCATTGACAAGATAATAGTCCGGATATGAAGGTTATGGAAAAGAGAATTTATTCTGGAGACCACAATGAGTCAAACGGTTGATCAACTCAAGGTAGTCGTATCACATCAGTGCTACATGTCGAAGTTCAAGTTATCGATTAAACCATGAATTAGCCAGGTGGTCTTGTTCCAAAAACTAAGCGTCATCCGGTTTGCTAACATGAGACTGTGATGGTCGAATGGGGCCGAACAACTGGGCGAAAAATCTGTCAACTGTGTATATCTTTCGAATCAGGAAATCAGGCTCTCCGCAGAAAAATGAATGTAATGAAGGTAAAGAGCGCCAGAAACCACAGTCGAACGCCATCATTTTGATATCTCTATGACTATAAACCGTCAGCTAAATTGAAATTGCTTGAACATCAGTCCTTTGTGGGCGTCCTTTCAAGCCTACCAGCCGTCCACGTTTTTGTTGTTTTCAGAACAGCTTGAAGCACTTCGGAGCTATCGCAAAATTGGACCTGCGGCTCAACTAGCCATTCGAAATAGACGGACTCGTGCAAATGATAAAGCAAGCAACCTACCACCGATCGATTTCTCGCTTGCAAGCGTTACGGATTTTCCCATGCAATGCCGAGAAAGATGTGGTAATCCAACGTATTCCGTGGATTATGACTGCACCAAGGCAATCGTGAAAAGTTTCAGGGCTTGTGCAATTTGAGTGTGAATCTGAAGGCCACTAGGTACGGCCATTTGTACAGTCTGTGTAGACGTTGACCCATGTTTAGCGCAGTGCTTTTAATCACTCGCTGAAAAGTGTCTCGCATACAGAAAGGTGAGAACCACTGTTCCACACTAAGTCCGCTATGGAGGACAACTCAGACTCTGAAATCTGGACTGATTTCGATTCCCTCGAGGTAGAGAAACCCAACCACATCTGAACCCGATATATTGATTTAAGGTCAAAAACGACATTCGTAATAATAAATGAAAAAAAACATTTATTTGATTATAATAGCTTGAATGAACAAAACACAGTTTGCATGCTAAGGAATGCTAAAGATTTGGACACGGTTGAGGTTTGGTCTTTGAATTTCCTGAGAGAGCTGAAATACACGAGCAGAAACACAGTGAAGACAAGGAAAGCGTTCAAATAGAACGGTTTACTGAAAGTAGCCAACAGTAGACTACAAATTTTGTTAGCACGTAATACTAAGGGACGTTGTATTAAAAAAAATTCTCAAGTCAAACAAGTAAAAATTCTAAAACTTACACAAGTGCTGGGCAAGTGAGAATAAGTTGAATGAAGAGAAACAAGCAAGGCCCAGTGGAACGATGAAATGTTGAGTCATACCGTTTGGTTACCACCCTTCTCAATGAGCTCTAAACTTTCCTCAAGGTCGCGGTGGACGGATAACTGTCCTTTCTATGTGGACGTAACACACTACTCAGTTGGGTCTCCCGTGAATACCAAATTGGTATACAAATGAGTGTATTTCTTCTTGTCTTCGAGGTCGTTGGTAAAAGTGTGAATGACTTCGGGAAACCCTGGGGTATCGTAATAGCCAAGGAAAGTCAAAGGATCGACATGCTCAGTTGCGTGGATGAAACGTGATCGTGAATTCGGGCACCTAATATGGATCCATCGATCATATTCCATCAAGCGGTCCGCGTGACTGCGTGACCTATATCGACGGACTGGCCATGATCGAATTAAAGGAGGCCAATCAAGAGGTAGACCGTTCATTTCAGTTGACACGTTTCCAACATAGGCTATTCTTGGTCAAGCATGAACATACAGCACGCCGCAGGTCATCCAAATCCATCGGTTTCTTCGTATACGTGTTAGCTTAGGTCGTTGAGAGTGCATTTGACGCGGCATGCAAACAACTGCGGGTACCTCAGCTAACAACCAAGCTGACCTCTGGTGCTTAGATTTGCCACGTCTGATAGAGACACACACACGTTCATTTACCAGTGATTTTGATAATAATCACAGATTGCTTACCGATTAGTGGATAGTCCTTCTCCGTTTCGCTACTCACAGCTGAGTGCGAATCCGTTCCTTCTGTTCTTCAAGCAAATGACGAATCTCTTTTGGCGTATCAGACCCCACTTGATCTTCCAGGTATTTCGTTGTCTCCTGGATATCTTCGAGTAAGTAGTCCTTTGGTAAATCAAAAATAGCTTTCCAGTCAGAATTTAGTCCGGACATATTGATTGTGCCTTGATTGAAAACAGAGAGAGAGAGAGAGAGAGTATAGCAAGGTAACATATGAGCAAGGACCAGAGTTCAACCGGTCATTGTACGGTTGACCTGATAACGACAAGCGTAAGAGTGCTGATTGCACGGAATCGATTATTTCCGAAACATGGTAAATGTAATCCACCAGTTCAGAGAACACTATGCTGTGTATGTGGATTCTGGAGCACTTAACGCAACTTTGTCACACCGGTGTCTGCAGTGAATTCGGGTCGTATAAACGCCATGTGGAACACAGCAGCTCCGCTTGGAGAAACCCCTCCGGCAGTCAGGCCACGGGTTTAGTGTGCTATGCATTAAGCTAATCCACAGAAAGGATCACCAACGGTAAACAGATCACTCAACCATCTTTGGAGCGACAAAAAATCAAATCGTTGCTGTTGTGGACTTTCAATCAACCGGCCCCCTTGAGTGGAAGCCGCTGCATTGTGACGCCGGTTTGCCACTAAAGGTGAATCGTGGAAAAATTTCCTACAGCTCACAGGTGTGTTTTGTGAACTTACCCTCTTTTGGTAATAACCCAATCGGTGAAGGAACCGTCACATCCTCTCCTTGCACACAACGTAGCATCCATTCGATCACTCGAATGTTGTCCCCGAATCCAGGCCAAAGGAACTTGCCCTGCTTGTTCAAACGGAACCAGTTGACATGGAAGATCAAAGGCATCTTACGCCCGGGCTTCTCCAGATCAAGCCAGTGTTGTAGGTACTTTCCAAAGTTGTAGCCGACAAACGGACGCATGGCCATCGGATCATGCATGACTACTTTGCCTGGTCAGGGAACAGAGGTGAATAGATTTGAAGAACCGTGGCTCGGAGGCGGAAAGGAGAAAAGCAAATAACTCAGAACACGAACGGAGAAAACAACTCAGCTGTACTGTTTATCAGTGGCTTACTTTATAAACAACTCGGTGTGTTGAACAGAACATTGTCTGTGAATGGGTAATCCAGAGAGGAACCAGTGAATGACTCTCTACAGCAGGGCAGTTCAGCAGTAACCGATGGGAAAGTACTCAAAATATGAGCAGTACTTAACTAAATGCTCGAGAAAATATAAATATGTACACTATCTGTTCAATTTTAAGACCCGTAGGTGAACATATCGACCGCAGCCAGTTGCTGAACACCTTAATACACGGTACTAGCTACAAGCTGCTCCTGACTATCACGGCGCAAGAAAAGTAATTTACGACAAAATAACTTGACGCTATTTTTTTAGGAAAACCTTTCAGATAGTTCCACAGATTCTGCAAATGCGTACCTTTGAATTCTGCAGCAGCGGTTGCTTCAGATTTCAAAGAAGCCCCAAGCATGACACCATGTTTCCAGTTAAAAGCCTGCAGTACCAATGGGATCCCCTCAGGCCGCCGACCGCCGAACACGATCGCCGAAATCGGGACACCTTTGGGGTTTTCCCATGCAGGATGAATGATTGGACATTGACTGGCCGGGCAACAGAAACGTGAATTAGGGTGCGCCTTTGGATCATGCGTTTTGTCGCTAAGCTTAACCCGATGTCCAAGCCACGTGATGATCTCGGTGTCCGGGTCAAATTCGTCTTCCAGACCTTCCCAAAAGAAGCGGCCGTCGACCGACTCAGCAACATTAGTGAATATTGTATTCTTCATACAAGTAGCAATGGCGTTTGGATTGGTCTTACGGTTGGTACCGGGAGCGACGCCAAAGAAACCGTATTCCGGATTGATTGCATGTAGAACACCCTAAGAAAGACACATTTATTTCAATGAGTAGAAAAGAAAAGGCTCAAATCTGAATTGCTCACAATTGTCAGATGGTAACATACGTTTTCATCAAATCTCATCCAGGCAATGTCATCACCAACACACTGAATTTTCCATCCGGGCAACGACGGTTCCAGCATAGCCATGTTTGTCTTCCCACAAGCACTTGGGAAAGCGGCGGCGATAAAGTGTTCTTTTCCCTCTGGACTTGTGACGGACATGATCAACATATGCTCGGCCATCCAACCTTCGTCATAAGCCATTGAACCAGCTATGCGCAGGGCAAAGCATTTCTTGCCCAGCAAAGAGTTTCCACCGTATCCACTTCCGTAACTAATGATCATACGCTCATCCGGTATGTGTGTGATGATCGTCTTCTCCGGATTGCACGGCCAGTGGTTGATGACCTTACCTGTGTTAGAGGAAAGGGTAGGAACGGAGAAATAGTACTTTCAGCAAAAGCGTCGGTTTCTGTTGTTCCTTTCCGATACATTCAACATTTCGTATCGGAAAAGTGCACCCCTGTCACCAAGCAAGCATTTAGGAATGATAGTCCATAGTTCCCTAAGGGGCTTGGTCTCAAGGCGTTTCGTGCTCAGAGCTAAGGGGGTAGGGCAAGAACGTTAAGAAACCATCGCAAAGTTGTGGACGCAAACATCGCTCTTAAGAGCTACCAAAGGCTATTGATCATAGCCTCCCCAAAGAAAAGTGTAGACTAATGCATGGATATAGAATTCCAAGAAAAATTTCACTTATTCAATTATGTAGCAGCTTCAGGGAAGATACGAGTATTTCAAAACAAACTGGTCGGACCCAAAATATGGGACTGAAGGTTGGAGTTGGTTACAAAACTAGTCAGCATCGTGAAGAAGATTGCAATCTGATCACAGCATATCCGTACCAGCCCAAAAATAATTCACATCAGCCTATATGGAGGAACATTTCTTGTCGATTTCGCAAATTTTACACAAAGTTAGCCTTTCCCCATAGTTCTGATTCTTTCTTTTTGGGACCATACTGCATTTTGGTGTGTTTACCGAAGAGCTTCGGGAAGAATATCGCTGAAACAATAAGGTAGAGGAGTTTACTATTGGCCCGGTCTGGGTATTCTTGTTTGCAATAAATATGAACACTGGAATTCGGAGTTCGAGCGTGCGAAGTTGTTCCTGCACTTAATCAGAATGGGTGTTTCCACATACATGGGTGTAGTCATCCCTGAGTGTACTCATCTCTCCTTTTCCATATAGTTCTTTTTGACAAGGTCCCATATCCTCTGTTTGTTTCTACTCTGTACTAGGGTCTCTTCTTTTATGGTAGCATGACAGCTTAGCGCCAATGTTGCCGTCGGAGAAGGTGAAGATGAGGTCCAAATGGGATTTAGCGTGACCTATCTCGGACGCCTAAAATTATAAGCCAGCTCAGGGTCTCCTAATCCACCGATCCAGGCTGAAATGCACATCATGATCAGCTTACAGAGTTATGACCACAAATGATGGTATACAGTCGATAGTAACGGTTCGACCTACGAACTCTGTTCATCATCAAACGCTCAGAAACCTGCAGCTAGCCGTCATCAACTTTGAGAGGTGTTATCAATACGTATCCTTACGAAACACCATACGGGAACGCTGACAACGTTTTAAGTGGTCACCGAACCTATCTGTTTCAAAAGTGGTTATTGATTGGGCCAGTTTTTCCTGCTCAAATAATCAATGGTCCAAAAGTGGTTATTGATTGAACCAGTTTTTCCTGCTCAAATAATCAATGGTGCACAGGTTGTTTTCATCCGAGCATGGTTACCGATCGAAGGACCCCAATACTGCCAGGCCAGTGACGCGGAAGTGAACCGGAAACTACCAAGAACTATGTGACAGTATCACTAGGAAATTGAATCATATAAGGCCTAAAACGCCTGTTGGGTCACAACGGTTAGGTAGGAGGCTATCGTCCAAATAAACCATCGGGTGGCAGTTTCGGGATCAAACGCTCATCAACCGCCTTGTACAGTTGGTGTTTTGATTTGACTCTTGGTCTTACCAACGAGGACCCTCGTAACCAACGAGTCAGATGACCGATTCCTGTGCACATGATTAATGAGTCCCAGTCGGGACAGAAGGTCGTGCTTTTCAAGATCCGACGATAAACTTTCTAATAAAAAATATCATAAGATTGAATCCACGGACCGTTAAGAATCAAACGTAGGACCTGACCGCGTAGTCACCCTGTCCTCGTGCTTCTGAAATAGGACCGCCTGCAATGCTGCCGGATATCCGGCATCAAGAAACGGCTTACTGAATCATTTTCTTGTTTCCGTGGCTTCTTTTTGAAACGGTACACTACAGAACAACTTTAAACCCGGAGATTGTGTGCATCGTTTGCTTATCCTGGGGCCAGACTGAAATGATACGAATCAATTTCATACAGCAACAAACCAGGACAAGACCAAAACACAAGACTTACGAGTTGACGGACGTGGACATCCCATACTGTGTACACATTTCACGAATTCATGGTGGTTGACCATTACTTCCCAAACATCGGGGCAGACTCGGGTCATTATACGCATACACAGTACTACGTAGTTGCTGTCGGTCAGCTGTATACCGACTTTACTCAACGGTGATCCAACGGGACCCATGCTGAACGGGATCACATACATCATTCGACCTGTCATGCATCCAGGCATTCGATCACGTAATGCGGCATCCAACTCTTCCGGTGCCATCCACTGACCAAGCATTCCCTTGACACCTTCAGAGACATGTGGGACGATAGAAAACTTGTTCGGGGAACAAATCCATGTCCGCGACTCCACTCGGGCCACATCATCTGGATCGGTGCGGCAAATGTAGTTTTCCTCGTATGCAGTCAGTCTGTGTAAAGTTCCACGCTCACACAGTTTCTGGATGATTTCGCTCGCCTCCCAGTGACTTCCATCGCAGATATACAGCCCACGAGGTTTGCAGATGCCAACCTGAAGGGATAAATTCAAAACCAACTGAGACCAACTGACGAAAAAAGTTGTAATTGTCGTTTGCAGCAGCAAACGTTCTTTACGTCGCTGATGAAGCTTTAGATGGGCCGATTAGGTCCTAAGCCGATCAGATAAATGCCCAGGTGCAGTCAACGCATTTCGTTGTTCAAAATACTCTTTTTGGTTTGTGAACAGATTTTCACTATCTGGCTCTTGCATTCTTCACCTAAAAACGCTGTCCAAGAATTTCACACATGATGGTGGAAAAGGATGAAATATCAGGAAACTGCTCCAGGTCACGGCTAAGCTAGGTTCTGTAGAGACTACGTGAATAAAAAATGACGGCACTTTGAACCACGTTCCCTCCGCAAAAAGCTAAGTGGAATTTAGAGGCGGCCGAATTGTTTTTGAAAAGCGAAATACCATGGCGCAAGACAAACTCGGAGATATAAACATCATCTTTTCGAAATAAGTTTTCTGCATATGACATGCTCTGTCCAAACATACGCATGTGATTCGTGTGCAACTTAAACAGTTTAGCAGGAGATTTCTTAGCGTGGCTCTCATGAGACGTAGAGACGTTGGAGGTTGGAAAACCGGCAGGTCGTCCAAACCTTCCCAAAAGTATTCCATAGGTCAGGAGCTGTTATAAACCACTCGGCAAGTCGACATTAATAAATAAGAGTAGTTCAACGGTGACACCCTTTTGGTTGCTGTGCAAATCAACGTAAATAAGAGGGCTGAGATGCTGCCACATTTCCCATACATGAAGAGTTGGGATGCCAGGGTTGGGTTCAATTTCATAGCAAGGATTGTCTTCTTCACGCCAAAGCATCTTGTTAGGTATATTGGCTGCAACAGCATAAAAGAAAGCGGTAATTAGAAGAGGAAGGTTTTGTTTCAGATGAGACTGGGTTATTGGTCCAGATGATTTAATAGCGAAGGCATATCCTGGCCTTAACAATTCGGCTTTTATATCAAAATCGTATGTTCAAAATAGCGGCTCATCGGCCTAGAATCTTTCTGTATGACGAATTGGGCCATTTGGATATCCTCCGAGTTATAGACTTGAAAACGGCAACCAGTGTACTGAACTATAAGGAACGAAGCTTCAGAGTTTTAACCTAAACGCCTGACGAAATCTCTAAGATGAAGGCCAAGAAAACCTTGAGAGGCGAAGATATTCAACAATGGAAACTAGAACTGGTTTAGATCAGATGCAGATCCGACCATGCCAAGAAGAGCAATGAGAGCATTGAAACTGATTCCCTGAGATCCACCCGAAGAAAGGCCACTCGCCTCACAGTTTCAAACAGTGATACTATTTGCCATCTACGACATAATACATGCCCCACCCTCCAGAAGAACCCCTCTTCACAACACCAAACTTTCTTGGGGGAATTACTCAAGCCATTCTTATTCCACGCAGACAAGTCGAGCTGCACGTGGCAACAGTTTGAGGGCCTTGACAACAGAATGCTAAACAACACACGGTGGTACGGAAAAAGCCGGACCAATGTGTCAAAAAAACTTTAGTTGGTTCAAGGTCAAGTGTTCGGTTTGCTGGGGTAATTTCACGACGCTGTCTTCAATGTATCAAAAAGCTTCCTGAAAACGATGGCCACGCACAATAACAGCATTGATACTGCCTATCCATCAATATTTATTCCGTATGAAACTCAGAGTGCTTATCCGAATTCCACCACTGTCATTATACCATAAGGATATTAAAAAATCGCCCCTTGCCCAAACGGTAGTTAAGTGCGTATCGAAATCACCTACAAACATCTCGGATCGCTCCTCCGTAATGATTCAATAGACATCAATCTTCTGACTGCTGGTGCGGAACCTTGAAGCATTAACGTAAGACATAAAATAGGTGAGAGAGTTCACCTCCTGTCTTGTTCTACCCACTAAAATAGTCACACAGTGACCTTAAGTGAACTAGAATAGGAAACCACCGAAATCGAATAGTAATGTCGGACGGTTCAGGTTAATCCACCTTCGTTGTTTTTTTTTGTACTCGACTCTGGATCAGCGCCCCTTAGTCGGGAGCTAGACGTACCGACTAGCTAATTTTGTCTTTTTAGGTCGCATTTTCCTGGCTAAATAACAGCCGGTATCGTGCAAAACACTAACTGTCTAGTTCACCAATCCTGCACACCTTGGCCCGAACGTTTTGTTCGTTGATTTGTGTTCCTAGATGTCTACCCGCCTGACAGACGAGCGAATACAACCTACTAATGATGGGCAACTAATGATACATGGGCAGCATTAGCTTAGAGCTAAGTGGACCGATTTCCTTAGCGTTACAGTAAAAGCCAAAAGCATAATGGACGACAATTATATTGACCGGATTAATGACAAATCAAGTGATGTCCAACTGCGCTGATGAATCAAATTAATGAACGAAAGCAACTAGTCTTTAATAGACCAAGGAACGGGACTGGTGCAATAGTGTGATAAAAACAGCAAAGGACCCATTAACAGGTAGTGGAGATGGTTAGTGGTGACTAGTATTTACCGATGAAGTGCAAACGGTGATATATCGGAAACAGTGAGATGATCAGTAAGATGAAACAGATGCTTCGTCCCCTTCAGTGCTGTGAAAAAGCATTGAGGACTTAGTCTGTAGCAACAAGTTGGCATGATGAGCACCTCAACACTAACATTTATCTTATCTTGATTAAAAAAACACCAATGGCAGAGAGCCAAGAGCTTCACGGCGCACAAAAATAATTTAACACCGCAGTAATCACACAGCAATTCAAAAGAATACGAAAGGTTTTTAAGTAAAGCGAAAAGCCGGGCGGGATGTTGGAGGAATATTTTCCTGCAAGAATCTTACTGTAAGACGGTATATTTCAGGGCGAAAATCCCATAAAAATACCTGGTTAGATAGGGACATGCAAAATCAGGCGCGTTTGATGAACAAAGTCGAAAGGCAGAACTTTTGGTAGAGCTGACAGGCGGAAGGACTCAAGTTCCAGCAGTTTAAGAGCATCTGTTTCTGTTATATTCGATTGCAATCAAGCAAGTAAAGACCAAGAGTCTGCTCTGGCGTCCCAGACTCATAATTAGTATTGTTAAAGCACCAGGTTTGCAGACAACCATCTTACCCCATAGTGGTTGTCACCTAGGTCCAAAACCCCGCAGCGCTGCTCGATCAAAGTCGATCTGTCAAACTCACCTACCATTCTTGGGAAAAAACCACTTTCAGATGCAATCTGGTAATAATCATGCTCCACTCACCATTGAAAAGTAGTGGTTTTATTTTGATATCCACAATTCCCAGTATTTTCCGTCACCAGTGTAACACCTACTCGAACTTGTTACGAACGCACATTTACAAGGCCACCCAATGAATTCAAAACACCATCAGCATCGTGAAAATCACAAACATCCTCCTATTACTCCACTTAACCAGCGTACGTACTGGATGTACTGCCAGGTAAATTTATGGAAAGCTTTTTGGTTACCCAAATAAAGTTATTATTAAGTGGGGTTCATCTGCAGCACCATTTCGGTGCCTAACTGCCATGCCACCAGAAGGAAGTAAGAGGGCCGGGATAATGCTAGGTTGCCCAAACCTAGACAGGGGAAGTCGGGAGAAAGAGTTATTATTAAAAGTACAGATGCAACGGAACTGACTTGATTCTCGAAAATTTCCGATATGCGTTGCATTTAAAGGACACAGATGGCTACTCCATGCATCATCGGTGACAATCACCATAGTGGTTATTTTTGATACCTCACACGCTTCCGAAACTCATCCAGCTGTTGAATCAGTCGCCACCGATAAGCACTGACCTGATTTATCGGATACCAAACACTTATTCACTGCAACTTACAACCGATAAGCTGCGCCGGGCTAAAGCTGAGTTTGACAACACGCTTCAAAACGGTATTTTTCGTCATCGAACAGTCCTTGGGAGCTACCTTCGCGCACGGACCTCTAGGAGTCTGCAGACGTTTGGAGACTCCGTGGTGGTATCTCTGTCCCAACCTTGATCCTTCTATCCCTGAGGACGGTCTCGACTGTGAGGACCATCGGACGTGATGCACTTCACTCACTACCACTTACCAAGTCAGAAACCATAACGTTTAAATTCTGAAGCCATTTTTTTCTCTTCGTTTGCCTCTTTCGCCTTCGTTCTGGGGTCCATTTTTCCGTAATCCTATAAACTATCCCAACTTATGAACAAGCACTCACTCAATCTTTGCCCAAACTCAAGCAAGCCCGAGGCTCAAGGTGTGAAACTACTGACCGGAAAGACCATGTTTCGAATTCAGCCCTAATATCTCGACTGTGTAGACCTGGGAGACCTGGAAGTATCTCAGCCCTTCCTATCACCTTCGGTTAGCATGGCAGTTGGATATGGAAACGGTGTTAAAGCTGAACAGTTATTATCATTATCATCTACCCTCGTATTCTGCTTGTTTCCGGACCTTTTGTGGCCGGGTGGATCTCGGTGACCTAGGGGTGCGCGAGTTGTTTCTTTGCCTGGATGTCAGTTTCTATGGAAACCTCGCTTCCCCATACATACAGTTGTCTAGATACTCACGAGAAATGGATAGTCATAGTTGGTCGGTTCCGTTTCTGTGCGGGAGGGGCGTACAATTTAACAGCACACGAGACAGAAGCCACCGTATATCAAAGCTTAACGGCTTGATTTCCCTGCCTCATTAGGACATTCAAACCGCATCAGATTTTTTTTCCAGAAAGAATTTCGGTACTGCTCTTTGGTCAGTGTGGTGCACCAATAGCTGTGACTCTATCATCGTTGCTCAGTTCCTCGCACTGACTCTTCTTTCCGACGTCTTTCTTATTTTGGTGTTTGCTTGCCACACTGTACATTTCTGGTCTGGGTCCTCTTTTCGCACATCCAAAAATGTCCAGTTGTTTTCCCGCTTTCACCGGTCTGTCACCTTCTATCTTCTGCAAGCATCCCAGGAGATGGGCTGTGCGGTTACCTCCGAACGTCTTGCCTCCTGTGACAAACGACGGGTTGACTCAGTTTGCGTACAGACGCATATCCGCTCAAAATACAGCGAGCTGATAACAAGGTTACACTTAAGTTTCGTTATATAACCTTTGTTTGCATATTTTAACTGATAACACCGGAGTTCCTACTTCCCAATGAGCCGTAATGTAGGGTTTGCTGCGCTAATTCTTGGTCTCTAGTTGAACGTTCTTGTCCGCACAGCATATGATTCCTGAGCTGTAATCAAAACAAATGTAGCATAAATAAGTTGGTCTTTGAACTAGCGTGTTGACCACTACACCACCCAGCTTGGTATCCATATATGTGAATTTGTATATGAATCTGTACTTTACACTGGGCTTGATGTACTGTTGCCGCAAAATTCAATGTAATATTTGATATTCGCTCACGAATTTGTAATTGGTTGCGTATTTGTACAATTCGCAATAAAGGTTACATCTAGTAACGTCTCAATCTCATTGGCTCCTCCAGGTCTTGAATTTTTTGATAACCGAGGCCTATGGTGACTCGCGTTCTCAAAGGAATATCAAGCCAGTTAAGTTTTGCCATGAAAAACAACGGTTACCATTCAGCTGAACGCTGATGGCAAGGCCGCCTATCTGTGCCGACTACCGTATTACAAATACTTCTCTCGCAACCAGACGTGTATCACAGTCGGGCGTAAAGCTACATTAAACAAGCTGACCGGATTTAATTAACTTTTCAGAATAAATCCTGGAAGTGTATATACTAGTAATGATAGTAATCTTTTGGCTGCAAATACAGAGTATGAAGAATTGATAGACACAACATCTACGGGGTTGATATCGCGCTTGGTTTTCACTGGTTGATGTTTCGCATGCCGCTGTAAGACGAGTAAAAATCAGTTGCACCAGAAACCCTATTACAACGAAGGTCAAATTTACACCTATGTGGTCACTACATTCATTTTGAGTACCGTTTTTAAAAATAACTCTATTTCCGACTCACCCCAACTGTGCATGACAGTCTTTATCCCAGATGGACGTTAATAGGCTAGATATGCACAGGATAAAGAATTTAATACCATCTTTAAACAGACCAGTTAAAAGGTCATTGGGACCAGGAGCACAATGACGCTTGATTGCAGATATATACCTGGACACTTCGGAGGATGAAAGGGTCTCCATATTCACAGTCCACGTTCTTGCTAAAATCTAACAGTTCGGAAAGAATGTTGTAGGTAGCAAACAGAACTATCATTCGAAGTGGTGTGCCAAACAGTTCAAGCGTTCTCATTTGCCGAATGTCCGAAGGCAATTTTACTCCCCGGTTGTTTCTCTGGCAAGAGACTGCCAAGGATCAGTAGAAGGAATCAAATATGAAAACCTGCAGAATTTCCTGGCAATTCTGCATCTATCATTTCCTCGGCCTTTCGGAATCGCTTAGCTCCCCGTTCTGTACGGATTCTCAGTTGCGCTTGGTGTCGGATGACCCACCAATTATAATTCTGGTTGCAACCAGGAGGAATTTATCGTCGGGCCTCCAGTAAAGCCAGGGTCCTGTCGGAGATCCAGTGCTTGGATGGAGTTGGTCGGACCGTATCATATACAGAAGGTTTGGCACTGGTATCACTTTAGACATCTGCCCCGGTGGTTGTTGACATCTGACACCATCCCAGCCGGTAGGCGCTAAAGAAGCTGGTTCTGATAAGCTTGGATTTTGGATCTTCAAGCTTCTCAATGATTGAGCGGGGTGCGTGTTTTGCGCGCACTCAAAGAGGGCAATGAAAAGCAGTAGTGGGCGGGTGCATTGTCGGAGACCACGCAGGTAATCCAATAGGGGCGATAGGCAGTAATTAACCCTCACCACCGATAACTGATGACAGTGTAGTCTGTTTAGATTCGGTGCTAGTTCTTTGGTAAGGTCAGCGGTCAGCTGCCCCCAGCAAAGCATAAGAGCTGAGATACTGCAAGATTACAGTCCGAAGGCCGGAGTTAGGTTCAAACCATGAAGATTCAGCTCAGAAAGTTCGCGCCTTAACCACTGAGTCGTCGTATATCCAGATTTTACTCAGCGCTTTGTCTGTGCTTACCATCCATAAACACCCTTTTCAGACTTCGTACGCGCAAAATCGGCAACATATTTCTCAGGGGCTGAAGGGTGCTGATTGGCACCAAGATAATTCAAGCCAGTATAAAAGGTGAACATGTACAACGGCTTTTTTTTAACATAGTCAGCCTATTTTATGCTAGTCTTTCAAATGTTATTCCTAAGGTGTTTATCTCCTACAGTAAGCTTCGATAACTTAATTTATTTTGTGGATGGTAATGAACAGAACCCTTATCTTGACATTCTTGCTCCATTTTCCAAACCCCCATCTCCTGAAAAGATTTGTGAGATCCTCCCCCTCTACTGGTGCTCTGAAGTATTATTAGCGACCTGTGTCAAATTGTATGCGGAGATCATACAGTTTTTTTAACTGTTTTCAGCTAAGTCCACGGACTGTCATGGCCGATGTCCTAAAATTAATCTCAATTTCATGCAAATGGACAATATTCTACAACCCTATTCACCAAGATTACTCTTTGTACTCACGAATGACGGCTCACTGAAAGGTAGTGAAGCTGTACTGAAAAAAGAAAGCCTGTCCCCTTAAAAGTGAACCTCAAACTTTTGAGTTAGACGGGGCTTTGCTTAAGCATGTCGAGAGGCAATGGTAGTTGATTGGGCAGTAACATTTATTTGGAGTTAAATTTACGACCTGGACAGACTAGGAAGCACTAAAACATATTTACGACTCCAGAAAGTGCATAACTGCCACGTGCCACGGTAACTCAACAGTGGATCACCACGCCTCAGGGAGGCCGTGATTGGCAACGGATTACACCTTTCGCTGAATGACTCAGAGACATTTTCACACTGCCCTTCAACAGCGTTGTGTTATAAGACAAGCTGCGAATTCACTTCCGGCCTTCACCTAACAGAGCTGGAAAGGAGTGATGATACTTTTTCTTTGCATTGAATGGAGGCGTTCCACGGTCCCGCAGATGAAGGTTCCGCAAAACCAATTAAAACGTTGTTCGCGTTCTAGAATGCATGAGCAAGGGAACTGTTCTGATTCGAGTCCTCTGATTGGTATCCTGTTAGAAAATGGTAACCTGTGCATGGTACCCATAATACGACTGGAATACTTTTTCTTTCGCCTCCATCACATTGACCATATAGATGTTACGGACACTGTATCTTCTCTCTTTGGTTGTACTTCTGTTGGTACTGTCGAGCGGCAGCCAAGTGCATGCACTAAATGCAAGCATTAACTGCAAGACCAGAATGGTGCCAAACAAAAGGCACTGATTTCATTATGGCTGCTCCTAGAAGCCTCAAGGCTGATTCAACCGGTGGCTGGTGCATCAACTGCCAATAAGCGAGCCTTAATGATAGTACTGTGCATGATTTACGACGCTTTACTAGGCTCGAAAATCTCAACACAACACTGGGTGTTCATTCCTGCATTCGGAATTCTAGTTTAAACTGGAGACGTTCACGTGTTCCTACAATACTTGCTAAGTGGCACAGCATTTCTTGTCTAGCTTACTCCTCTTGACACCTACTGTTACACATGTGAAGGTCGAACTTATCGTTTAACCTCCAGCTTGTAGCGAGGTAACTACAGGCAGTCGAAGTCCAACAAGACGAGGGACTAGTCTTGGTAACTAAACCAAATCAAAAATTACTGTTAGTTTTGGCGGTTATGTTAAAGCGTCCCAAAATGCATCTTCTAAATGATTGAACTGACAGAGCACCGGCAAACGGCTCCACGCCTCTTGGTACCCTTAATCCAGGTTAAAAGCACTTTTACTTGTGAAGCGTCAAAACGATTATTTTATTCACATATACAAAAAAATGATCCACTTACTCACGAAACAAGCTATGAAGAGAGCTAGGCGATGTCCGACGACAACTAAAACCAGCTTTAAATAGCCGCTTACTTTGATGATCAAACCTTGGTGTGACTAAATGTACAGACGTGTTAGAAGTCAAAATTAAGGCATCAGGGTGTAAAATTTTACGGAAGTTACAAAGTATCTGTCCAAAATCTGGTGAGAGATAGCCAAGCACGTCCGTTACAGTGGCGCGCGATCTGAAACTGTGAGATTCGCGGCCTACCCCTTAGTTTCCTGAGTGAAACCACGAATTGGCGGAAGTGGCGGCACAAAATAATTTCCACAATATACCTTAACGAACATAGGAACTGCAGACGATTGGGTGTTATAGAAAGTTGCAAGTCAGTGATAAACCAGCAGGCTTTATTCGAAATATTTTTTTGGGATGGCTGTTTCTAGTCGTAAATAGTGTGGTGTTTTGTACCTTTATTTTGCTTCCATTATAACCTTACGTAGTTTTTTAATGGCATAACCATTTTTTGTTCGAATACGAAAAACTACAAGAACGCGCACTTGTACAATTTTACGCAATACAAACGTGGTCACGTACTCCGACTCTCCCTTCTGATTTCGCTCGCACTTACAACGGTCATTCGCGAGTCTCATGTGCTAACTCTGGGATCAAAACATTTCAGACTACCTTCGGAATCTTTTATATGTGGGAACTGTTCAGAAGAAGCCCCCTGGACAACCATGATTGGATTATTGTTTATTCGCTGACCTGGGCCAACGACGAACTACTTTGAAGAGAACAATTATTTGTGAGTCTGTTCCATCTTACCTATTTATTATTGTTTACTCAATCTAGCGTTATTTTTTTATTTCTTTGCCCCACACTCCTGGTAGAATAACTTATTGGGTAGCCAGACCAAAACAATAGCCTTCCGATTTCAAGGAGAGATTTTGATTTTCTGTCTTTGTTGTTTTAAACTATTTTTGATTACTTTTTTTAGGATTTCATAACATTTCATAGCATAAAACATAATCCTGTGGTCAGAAAGCGGGAACTTTGCCCACTGCCAATACAAACCCGCAAAATATGGGCCTTCGTGCCGCACAAATAAAGGTGTACTGCAGGACAGGCAGGTGTATTGCATGGGACATGCGGTTGGCTGCAGCTAGAAACTTGCTTGCGTTTACCCGACCCAAGGCCTGTGGATGTTCCTGAACGACTTTCTCAGGCCCATCTGATTCATCAGAACAGAGCTGATCCACGTAGTACAAAAGCATAGCCTATATGTTCAAAAACTCCAGGTCGTGTATGGGATCCAAGATTTCATCGTGTCATGAGGCACATAGTACAGGAGCTTTGTTGAACTGGAGGGAAATCACTTGAATCGGTCAACATGAAAGAATCGTTTTTGTGAGCTCTTTCTATCTGCCCGCGTCAGAACCCTCGTCCGCACATGAGCTCTACCTCGCAGTTAATTTTTATGGCGCTTGCTTGGTAATATACTTTCGATAACTGTCTTACGCTACCGTGCTTCCGGTGACCCATTGGCCGGATCGCACGGTAAATATGCGCCCCGGAGCGTCTGTAATGGGTCACAGTGTCAAAGCGTCACGTGCTCGGTTGTATGAAATTCTGGGCAGCTGAATGCTGGGTGTAAACCAGCGGTGGAAACAATAGGGATCGCGAGTCGTTCGTCTCGGTCTGGGTTCCCTGAAAATGACATAGCAGATTCAATAGTGTTGCTGTCGTATATTGTTCCCAGTGGAGCAGATGAAACGCATAACCCTATCCGAAGGTTGATCCCTTAACAGATGCTACGTCGAGCGCTACATTATTATGTATCGGGGCGGGAAGAGTTAACCTACTAGACATACGAAGCCGCTGCGCAGCCAAGTGGAAGCTTTCAAACGCCCAGAATAATGACTTAAGACGTAATCGACGTGATCGGGCAAAATGTCGATTTTAGGGAAAACGTTTGACCACAAGAATACCCAAAAATAATGTAAGTGACGGTATTTGGAGACGTATGTCGTAGAGAAGAGAAGGGCAGATGGAATCAAATAGCTCCTGCTGAACCAGCTAAATTCTGCGGAACTGGTACGCCATGTGGGCGTCAAAAACTCCCCAGCCTAAGGCGCTAAGAAGGACCTAGCACACCGTCATCAGCACCGAGGCTTATGTTGGAAGGCTTCCTAAACCCTAGGTAATGAGATCGTTTCGTCCCAGGCACCACTGAAAAGGAATACGGGATTTAAGTTCAAACCGGATATATCTACAATTTTTTTCCTGGTTTTAATCTCGAAACGCCGAACGCGGAGAAAAACGACAAATTTATTTGAAAGTCCTCAATTTTTTTGCAACTAACACTTTCGCAGGACTAGGACTGTGGCTGCGATCAATGTGGAAACCTTATCGAACACCACGGAAACGAGCTTGCTGATGGTCCTTGACAGAGTAAACTCCTTAAAGATAAGAAGGGCTATAAATTACTTATTGTGGCTGAGTGCGATTTTCCCGAAATTTTAAAGCTCATGAGTGTGACCTGGAATTTTTGTGTTCGCCAAGAGGCATCGGCTCTGCGCTAATTACCTGTGAGTAAAGTTTAATGTTCAGACGATTCAATGATACCGCGAACTTCAACTTATTAAAAGGTACCCTTGACTTTGTGGAATCCAGAACGGTTCTGTGTGCTAGAAACAGAGGAGAACGGAAATAAAACAGGAGTCTCAGCGAAGGTGAATGGCGAAAACGCTGTGTGCACCCAAGTTTTCGAGACCTCGCTACGTAGCACTTTGGAGCCGTGCCAGTATCAAAAGTATAAGATGGTGTCGCTCAAATAGTCATATACATACCATAGTATCAGGGATGAAGTTTGAAACCTCCAGGCTCGCGATGAGCAGGACACAGGATTCAGAACATATCCCTCATAAACTGACAGAACATGCCGTTAGAAGACGATCTATTACAGAGGCATATAATAATCCATGGGTCAAGCAAGGCTAAGACTAGAGTGAGAGGTTGCCTATATTCTGCTGCATCACCAAGTGGTTGATGGGCTAGACCTATCCACCTATCGACTTGTTAGTCTGACTTCAATCGTCCCTAAGAAATTACGAGGAGTAATCAAAGGTCGTTTCGCCACTGAAAAAGGTAAATCAGTGACAACCGCAATGGCTTGTAGGTACCTTGCTGTGGGACCAACCCACTCTATTTTTGGAGGAAGGCAGAAATGTAAGGCTGGGTAAAAGGTTGAACTCTGTTGAATTGGCCTGAACAAAGCATTCAAAATACTGGGTCAAAGATTGCTGTTGCTGGTACTTGAGTTAATAATAATATTTTATTCCCGACTAGTGGGTGGCATACCGTCAGGCATGATCACACGCTTACAGTCAGAACAAAGCACGACTGAATGGGATTGGTAGGTATGGTGTCATTGTTGTTGCGTTTGTCGTGCCACTCACTCTTCAACTAGTCCAGAGGCTTCTAATTTGGATAAAGATTTGCCTGGAGCATGGAATTCACCACCTTAACGTCGGTCCAAGCGCAATTAGGGCCCCAAAAGATTCGGAGGGGCCCCCTGCAAATGGGGCCCTGGCAATCAGGTCCCTGCTGTCTCCTGTGTGAAATTACTAGGGCGGGCAACGTGTTGATAGTATGCAGAACAAGATGGCCATTATTGGAAGAGTTTGCGAGTTTATTGACAGGGCAGCCAACTCTGCACTAGGATGGCCACTTTTCTGGAGTAAAGGCAGAGACTTAACGCACTGGGAGGATCTTATATGCGTAAGTAACCCCGTTCGTCGATAAATAACAGAGATGAAGTGAACTGCGGGTCGGATATTACACAGGGCGTGGCATTCGTGGTACCGTCATTGCAGCGTCGTATCTTGGTTAGAGCACACGCCTTACATTAGTATCTCTGATGACTGGTAACTGCGGTCCGATCCTGCCCCATTTGGCACGCTCCTCTTAAACTTGGAATAAACCCGTCAATTGTGTTACGCCGTTTCCAATATGCATTGAGTCCAGACCGTGCGAATTTTGGCAGTACACCATCAATGTTGGATAATGTCTACTCATCCCCTTTGCCCCACTTCTAAGCATTCATAGACACCCACAGCTGAGTTCACTCGTGCCCTCATTCTAACCGTTCTTTTATGATCATGCGGAAGAGCATGACACTCACCAGTTACGAATAAACACTGTTAATGTTGTTTGTTGTGGGTAGGATAGGCCAAGGAATTGCTGAGAAAAAAACCAACGTAAGGCGATGACCTCCTCAACACCATTGAGGGCGCAGCATGGTTGACAATTGTTGCTGTCATCCAGAGGAAGTACACAGGCGGCCACAGTTGGACCGCGGATCCAAGAGGCCCAAAAGAGCGTCTAAAGTTTCAGACGAGTGTACCAGGGACAGCAAGAATTCTGCGACCTACGGTAGTTGAGAATGGTATCAGCTACCAAGTACACTAGCAATGTGACAGCACCAGATCTTGGAACATACTGTTAACAATAATAGGCTTATTTTGCAACTCAGACGGAGGATGACAATTGAGGAATGATCTGGCCGTTACAGTCTGAAAGTGACGGGCAACAAAACAACTGAGGCGGAGGCAAAACCAAGTAGACACTATCACCATGTGATAAGTAATTGAGGATTGTGGTAGACTAAAAAACTGGAACAATATGGCATAATTTGTGACTCCATCGGAGACGAAGGCAGTTGGCTCGAACCAAAACGGAAAAACGACACCTACTATGAGTGACCTTAGATAGTTGGGTTAATGGCCAGCGCTGCAAAAAGCTGAAACAGAGATGAAGGGCTGGAGATACTTGCATTTTAACCAAATGGTCGGGTTCGTCCCAAAATATGGTTTACATTAAAACTGCGCAAACTCAGTCACCGTCAGGTAGAAGTCAAGCGTAAAAGGCATTTTAGATGAAACTACTGCTGATCAATAGGGCCGGTAGAAAACCGTAGTTAAAACCGTTCAGCATGTGGGCGAAAAAACGAACTGGTAGCGCATGGCTATGTTAGATTATGACGGGTCTAGATGAACGATTTCTTTGTAGTTGCGGGTAAATGGACGAGTGGACGAGGGGGAAAAGTGTGGTTACTAGTGTGCCATCAGACTTAGTATGTGAGCGGCATGTCGTCATCGCTCCAATACACTTCGGTTCTGGACAGCTCGGCAACGGATGTCAAGGCTGCGGTGATCGGACGGGGATGTGCATCCTTGTGGCAGCTGGATTAAGCTTAGACGAGGAGATTGAAACGAGTAGAGTCAAGGTGACTAGTAATCCCTGGTAAATTTGATTCAGTTGGTCAGTTCGAGTGTAAATTGGGGACCGGGCTGTATGGACGTCGGCCATGTTAACCAGAATAAGGGTAACCATTCTGCATATTCATACTTTGCCAGTTTTCTCATTTATGCGCTCTTACTGGTCTCTTGCCGAAGGTTCTGAAGATTAAAGCTTTGGAATAGGGGGAAATAGTATGAGATCAGTGTAGTCCAGTGAATGCCGGGAGGTGTCATATAGAATGATGACCAATAATTAAAAAAATCCAAGGGCCGGTGGTGACAAGCTAAATGTGCCTACGAAAGGGGGCTATTTGTTGACTGACGTGATACCCGAGGGACACATTAAGTTACCGAAAAAGAATGAGGACAAGACAAATCATTGTAAGTGTGCTTCTACAGTACGTTCAGATAGCGATGCAAGAAACCAGCAATAAAGGTAAGAGTTGTGTCTCATGTCTTGCACTGAGCGTCAGTCGACAAGGCGAGAGCAGTTGCAAAAATATGGAAAAGTGGGGAATTAAACCGACGTGGCAGTAAGCCGTAAGGCTGTTTGTTGGACCAGTTATAGGGGGCAATTACAGTGCAAATGTGGTTTTCTTCCACTCGGTTCATGGGATCTGAATATCAACCTTCGTCCGACAAGCCAGGACTGTATTCGTTTTTGTCACAAATAACAGCAATCCTGAAGGTCACCACTCTTCTTTCGTTATTAGCTTATTTTTTGTCCTTCTTACTGTCTAGCGACCGTTAGGCTTTGATCATATTTGTGTGACGATATATTACTGTCTATCTGTCCGGTGATGCCTGCATCGACCAACGAAGGATAGTTGCATGCGATGCTGACCCAAGGCTACGCAAAAATGAATAACTGTGAACGCACGCTTGTGGATTGTTTCCAACCCACGACTTCGGACCGTGCATTGAAGAGCACAGCCTACTCCACCTTCATATAGGCTCCCCTTTTACAGCTGTGCACGAAGAGTCTGGAAACTTAACAGCCCGGAACCCGGACAATATTACTTGGCGCCTTGTCTTCCTGGAATCTGGGCTTAGCTAGATGCCCAGTTAGATGTTTGACACATAGTAAAGAGGCACATCCTCTTTTGCATAATCTTTTGATGTTTCCATTTTTTTGCACTTAGTTGCTTGCCTTCAGTCCTAAACGGTTCGCTTTGTAAGTGTTTTTAAGAACAGGCAATCGAAATCCATCGGATATATGTTGAAACGTGTTCCATAGTGTTGGCGGTTATGTTTCAGTCGATGAATAGCATGATACTGCTCACTTTGTAACATTATCAGTGATAGCTTTGACGGTATCGGAAGCATAAAATGAAGTTCACCATGGACGGAGTGCACACGGATGTAGCTTACTGCAACTTAACCGGTGTTTAAGGTTAGAGTGATATTCAGAATTTGGAGTAGTATAGTGTTTCGGTAGATATGTGACTTAAGAGATCGATCGAAATTATTATATCACCCTGAACAGTCAAAGTACTTGGGCAAACAAATTTTAACGTGGAAAACATGGGACAGCGGAACGTGATTGGCTATACTGAGGTAGAACCAATACAGGAAAGAGCACTGCGGATACAACAAAAGGAAAATGAAGTGTTTTTGGAACACTACAACAGATTGAATCTTTTGTTGGGACCTGAACGTCCTGACAGGTAACTTGTGTCAAGCTCTGACAGGTTTATATAAATTACCACTTACTTCTGTCGGGTTGCACTGCCAGAAGCAGCCTGTTAAGCAGCCGGCCAAATGGTGGCCTCTGAAGTATGTGGCGAATGGGGATACTTTTTTGCGAATAAACAACATACGAAAACATGATGTAAGAAACAACTGTCTTTGTAAGTACCACACCAGTACTATTCATTTTACCGGCCAAGGGGATTAGTAGAGACCGCTTGGGGATGCTGGTGAACTACATTCGTGATATGAACTTATGAGCATTGATGGCCAACATAGGGTTTCGGAATTTATTATGCACCTACTGGAACAGCCTTTTTGTTCGAGTGTACGGCGATACAAATTTGGAAGATGTAGTTGACAAATGAAGATGTGCAGTGAGGATAAGCGGGTCAAGGGGCAGGCACGCAGTTCCGATTTGCTATTCAGAATAAACGACACACCCTTGAGGTTTCGGAACAGTGTAGTCGGGCATGTGTGAGTGCGTCGAGCTAGCCTGGGCAGACTGTCGAACCTGACAGTTCCTCAAAAATGGAGTCGCAACTAGTGCGGAAGAGCCCCGGGGGCCCTCTTGCAAACCTCTGAACCCAGCTTTATGATAGCCCTGCGTAACACTCCTATTTGTCATCCTTTCTGTTATTTTAGCACTCTTGCCCTAGACCAGACATGGCTTTTCCAGCAGGCAGTCCAGTGGGGTAGGTTGAAGCGGTTAGAAGGTGAGATACTGGAGGACAAGCTCGTGGGAGAAACGAATGTCATAAATTAGGAATCGGAACGGAAACGAAAAAGATGTTGTTGGATTATGAGTCCTCTGCCAAAGAAGGGTCGAGTGCAGGCGACTGTGAATATGGATTTTTGTCCACTTGACAGAATATTTAAAAGTTCATTGGAAAATTCGACCAAGTAGAAGCGCAATGCCTTCCACAAGTCTGCGTAAAAAAGTGTTGCAACCGGGATTCAAACCGCGACGCAAGAAATGGACCACCACTCCACCAGGCTTACCACTGATTTGACGAACATAGACAGGAGAACGTTTGTCGGTAATCCTATGGGAACCAGTAACGCCAGTAACATTCGAATGTGCCTTCAGTATTAACGTGGAAATGCTAGAGAAGCCAAGGCGCTGTTTTCAACGAGACATTGCATAGAATTTGCTAGTGAAGCCACACTGTGTAAGTCCACAGCCGGAGGGCTTTTACTGCAGCAATTTGTGCTACGCCTGAGTATTCCCGGTGGTGTCGAAGGCAACGTGCATCTGACCAGGGACCTACCATTTGATGCATTGGAGTCTGACGTGCGCAGGGCTTATCCGAAGGCGCTGAGAATCAATTCAAACGGGAGACTTGACAGAGCCTGCAAGGGGCCTGCAAATTTCGAGCTTCCGTCTTCTACCTCTGCGCAGTGCGTGACACGGAAGGGCTGGTGACACTGAGGGGGTGGGTTCTTCGTAAAAACTCACAAGGAAAGTACATCAGTGCCGGAACAGCAACCAAAAGTAAACCAATCGACGCCAAACCAGTCCCAAAATTCTCAGGTTCTATGTCAAGATGGCACGGTTCTGAAAGCGACAAAATTAAGTCTATTCAGTTTCACTGCACATTGTGATTCGGAGCTGCAAGTTATCTGTTCTTTCGTGAGTTTCTCTAACTCATCATCCTCACGACTTTCTTGACCCTGCCCATTAAGTCAAATATTGAAGGCCACGAGGCCTTAGCAAATGCTTCCAGTTTTGATCCAGGTTGGCCGGCTAGATCAGTGAAATACTCGTCCTTCTCCGTTCTCGTTATGTTAGCTTCTTGTTTTCGCAATATACAGTTTTTTATCACGTGCTCCCCATTGTGTTGTTTTCTGCCAGCTTCGGAGTGTATCGGTTTGGTCTTGATTCAATTTGATGTTTTCCACAAGCCGGGAAAAACCATGATTGTGTTTTTCCGTCCCTAATGTTTGCTGCTTTCAGATCGTATCTGTGTTGGCACGACTATAATTTTGTCCAATAATGGCCAGCCTTTCTATAGCTGCCTTGCTTCCACGCTTTGTTGGGCATCGGCAGCTGAGTTCAGTCGTGCCTTTAGTCTGACTGTACCATCGTGATCCTGCCTGCCTGAATGCTACCCACCAACCAGCAATAAACCTTAATATTGTTAAACCCGCCGGAACGGACATCACGGCCCTTCTGTCTTTCGTACACTGGGAGTTACTGAAAGATTTACAGAGGGCTATTAAGCACTTGTGAACACATGCAGGGTACCCCAGTGGAAAATTTTTGTTATCTTCTATACAGACTCTTTGATACATAACGAGAGGTGCACTTGGTTCAAATATGCTCATACCGTTACTGTTGGCGAAATATGTTTTATATTACCGTTCGACTGCTCATCAGCACCATTGAAGACAAGCCCAGTTGAGAACGCGGAGGCTTCATTGTCATACAAGTGTAACCAGTCTGTCTAATTCCTTCTTAATTTCAAGAACTATCAAGTGTCAGGATTTTGCGGCCTACAAAGGTCTCAAAGGGAAAGATGCAAAACATACCACACCGCTGTAGAAGCTTGCACACTTCCCAGCTGGATTTCTCAGCCACTGCAGAATGATTTTATAACCAATTTTATAGGTATTTTAGATTATTTAATAAGCCTCACACACTGACGAAAACTCTTCCCATCAAGGTACCTTCTCCATATACCTGCGTATCCAACATTGAAAGCCTCGAGATTTTGCACCTTCTTTTAGAAATTATGGCATCTTTAGCCGCAACCCAACTCTTCACCTGCGGGAATTCTGCTGACAGCGGAGTCTCACCTGGGGCCCACTTAAACCCACCACCATATCTATGTTTTCGAACTTGGACCGTGAAATGACCCCATGGTCAAAGCCCCGCTTTTTCAAGGTGTAAACATGCTAGAAAGACCATGCTGTGGCACATAGAGCAGGATCAGTGGAACCTCTTACAGTGGGCTGATCTGGAGCGAAGTCGACTGTCCCCTTTCAGTGGAAGTGAAGTGACAGTAAGGTATTCCCCAGGCAACCAGCATTTTATGTTCATGAAGGAAACAGTGCCGCCTTCCACCGAGGCGTTAGCAAGGTTGGGAAATGCTGGCCCCCAAAACTGCAGGCTCCGACCACCCAACAATTGATCGCGACGGCCGGCGAGTAGGTTAATACGGTCAGATTACAAATGAAAGTATTCACAGGATTCATTTGGAAGTTCTCTACTCCTTACGCTTTCGGCTGAGTCGAAACCCTAGAGCCAAAAGAGAGCATCGGTTATTATCCCCAAAGACAACTGCGCTTCCTGCTTCGTCGTGATTTATGGCGTTCGAGGCAGAGGCCAAAAGGGGATTCTTCAAAATAACCTCGAGTCCTATTACCAACTTGAAGGTCAGACTTTTCGCTAAATGCTGAAGGTTGGGTGCCCAAGCGACGTCATTTTCCCTGGCCTGGCCGCCCGAAATAATTAGTTGCTTGCATAACTCCAAACCACTCCTAGAGCACACGTCACGGGATTAGTTGTTTAACACACATGGTTGATATGCCTCAAACGTCCTGTCACCCAATAAAGATAAACAAAAGTAACACTTTTTAAACCCACGGGACCCTTCGGCATATTCGGTTTCAGCATGCGCACTCCTTAGGAAATTGGAAATGGCAAAGCCTGCTCAGAAGTTATGCCGCTCATGATGAATTTATGCTGTATTCTGTATGATGTACTCATGCAAGACCCCCGCACTATCATAAAACTTGAAGATTCAAGTAGAGATTTAGATGGTTAACGCCTCATTTTTCATGTGTCCGCTGGTCTAAAAGTGATAAATAATGAAATATGTGGCACTTAGTTAGCAGTAAACCCCAGAGTTGGAAGCACGTCGCGGGTTGCATTTCAACGTCAGCTGTCTTGGCACATTAAGGCTATCCATCTCAATATACATCATTGCTGTTTGATCTAAGCTTTTGTCTGTTTTTATTAACAGCACAGGTCGCAACGACACAGAGAAGGATACCTTCTATTGAGATTTGTCCGGTCTCATGAAGTACCGGTTCTTTCATCCTTGCTAGCGATACAATAGCCCAAACCTTTTGTCTGAGCACCTTGGGGTCACATCAGCTCGGGGTTGATGCTCGTCCTAAAGACAACGGACAGTAACACCTCCGATCTTCTGCTGTTCATTAATGGTTTTTGGCTAGCACGAACTTTCAGCATAAATCTTTGCACCGCGTTACCTGGAGACGGATAAGTGCAAACCAACCGTGGACTAGATCGGATCAAATGGCCATCAGCTATCGATAGATAGCTACACCCCAAGGCTAACTCTCTTTCCGAGGCAGAGCTTGAGTCCAATCACACAATAAATCAAGCACTCTTGACTGTTTGCTTCCCTCTAGGCCCTCACAAGTTGGCAAGAAGTATCCCAGCTCATACTGAAACGACATATTAAAAAGCCCACTCATTAATTGAAGCGCAAAAATGCCAACGAAAAAGATGGGTCCAGCTTTATGAAGAACAGTTTAGTTGACCTCTTGCAGCATAGCTCTAGAAATGGTGCACGCGGATGAGTGCAAGCAAACCTCAGTTGTTCCTTAGAAGAAGTGGTGCAGCATGAAATATCCCAGCTGAAACGTGAGAAGCCATTAAGATCGGACGGCTTGTATCCAAAGAACACAGAGAACTACTGGTTACCCATATTGTAAAAGTTATTGGTATAATAACAGTATTAATAACGATAAATGTTATGTTTAGCTTGTGAAACCTTCTTGATGTCTAGCTGCCGTGTCACACGAAGGAAGCGTGAGGTCTGATATTTTGTCAGGTTGTTCAAGTCTGTGAATGTTGGTTGAGATGCCGGAGTTGGGTTTGAGCCGTGGACCTTCTGTCGGGGAAGTTGTGCGGTAACCACTGCAATAATGGTGATTCCCTGGCGCAGTTCTCACTCTGAACGTTCCAGGCTAGAGGTTTTGGTGCAAAGTGCACCAGACGCCCAAAACCATGTCGAAATCCCATCTGCTGCATGTTGAATTCAAACTTCATGGGACTACAACATTCTGAAAATTTCGGCCGATCCCTAGACGCCCAACCGAAATTTCCATGAACCCATAGTCTGAAAGAAAGGAAGCTTTTACATAAATGTTTAGCATTTGATGGTATTTACTCGAACCCTTGAGATCTCCGTATGCGGTCAAAGTTTTGTTGGAAGTGTTTAGGCGTACTCAAGGCCCATTGTGGGCGCGGGACTCATATTTTTAATAGCTGCTGTGGGTGCGTACCCTTTATTCGTCAACGTGTTAAGTGGTGTAGAGTGGTTAGCCCGTCCACGATTCTCTCTTTCAATGCATCTCAGATCGCCGTGAGAGGGTGCGTGGTCAATAGTTTCATAGTTTATGTCGCATAGACTCCAATAAGAGCAACAATTCTCTACTTTTGTATAATAAAAGTTCTACCGTTGCAACAGGTGCCCCTGTAGACGAATCAAGGCCACGATATTCGTCGCGGCCGGTAAGTTTATCGTTATTTTATATAACCAATAGCACACATTGTACTGGGCGCCCGCCGAGTTACAATTTCGCCGGCGCAATGACCCCCTGATCTTTACGTCTACCACCTGCAGTTCAACAACCCACTTGGCAGTTTTATCTTTGACAGGCTCCCCATCAACCAGGCCTAACAACTGATGAATTAGAGGAGTTTATTGCCCTTTCAAAGTATAGTGCTCCGTCGTCAAAGATCCGCCGATACGTCGCGGATCGTTGTGGTAAGATACTGACTATCCAGGACGTTTACAAACAGCGTCAAGTGCCGACACTTATTGTTGGGTAGGTCGGTTGTTGTTACGGACATCTGCCTTTTGAGCTTGAGTGACGCGTGCCAATTCACGAAAAAGGACCAAGAATTCCGATTTCTGGAATCACGGTACTATTACAAGATAATAATATACATATTTCCAACAAACCTCAACAGATTCTCCTCTGCAGATACCGTAAGAGTTACAAAATAAGGCGGTACGACCACCAGCCTTGGGATAAATCGTAGTTCACCTCGCCACAAATTCGGTATCGTCACAACGAAACAGCTATCGACGGCGAGTGACCACAAAAAACAATGTCCGACCAAAATCCATAAAAATTATAAGAATAGTTCATTAAAACAACAGGGATTCAGTTCATCAGGTGAAGGGGAACAAGTACGGGGATTGGCTGTCACATATGGTGGGGAACGGGATCGCATTCTTGGCAAGTTGTCTTCTACAGCTGTTACGTCTTTATGGTTCCTTAGATGACATGTCGGCAGTAATAGCCAAGCTTCGAAAATGTGGTCGTTCACCGTCAATGGAATCCAAGGGTGGTAGTTTTGGCCACCTGCGCTTTACGCAGCACATCGCACTGTTTCGACGTTTCGCGCATGTAGTAAACTTCGCTGCCACGCACTGGATGAGCCGTCCAGATGGCTCTGACGTTCACTGTGAGGCTACAAGCTATATACCTTCCTTGCGTCGCATGGCAGGGGCATCGGGCGATACGGGAAGATACGCACGGCAAGACATGTACGTTTTATTGCCTTGCTGTAACTCTTTTAGACGACTTCCAACCGCCGCCGGTACATATTCCATCGCATGGCCCGCCTTGGTAAGGCAGCCGAGCGAGCGACTGTGCACCAGACAGTAATCACGTGGGTTTCGCCACGACTTACAGCTCCTGTGGAGAGCCAACCCAGCGTTTGTTTTCTATTCAAGTGCCTACCACTCAAAACTGGGACCAATCTGGTACCGCGCGGCTTGGAACATTCCGGGAACGTGACTAATAATCGTCTGGAGAATCCCAACGAACGTTTAAAGAGGTACGCGCGTCATGCCAAAAACTGGAGCACGTCATCTAGAAGGTCCCTCGGCACAGCGAATGGCTCATGTGCGAGTATGAGGTGCACACACTTGTCAATGTGACCACCGAGAAATTTGCGAGGGAGACAGCTACGTCCTACGTGTGGTTTTCTGTGTGCCGCTGAGCAAGTTCTCAGGTACATTGACACGTGCACGCCACGTCAGACATACCGCTTCAAAGTGAGAATCCCGTTGTTGTGGTTGTTGTTTGTTGTACAAATCTCAAATTGTCTTCAGATATTTAACACCTCAGCTGATACCTGCATATGCATCTTTTATCAACCTGCGTGGCTGCCCTGCGTACACCTGTTCTCGGTATTCAGGAGCCGCTCGTTCCCTTGCGGTAAGTTAATTGGTCAACCATGCATCCACCAACAGTGGCTGGCCGAATACAATCTACCATGAGGCATACCACTGTCTCTGATTCCCAGGCCACAGCCATCACCCGCAGGAAGTTTTCAATGTCAGCTTTATAAACGCACCTGTTGCTACGTTAACGTTCATCCACTGCGTTGACCGGTCAGCCTTCGGTGTTGGAGGACAACCGTGCCCATCTCAGGTACGTTCTATGCTACCAGACGATATCATAGTGGTCTCTATAGCCTGCTGATCTCCGGTGCCAGTGAGATCGATTACTATATCACCGTTATTGCCGCGGCAACGAGCCCAGCCCATTATGTGCAGAAAAACTTCGGGTTCATCCACCAGGTGAGTGCGCACGTAGCAATTCAAATATCTCCTTTAGTTGCCAGTCCGTCGCGCAAGTTTAGCCTTCCGTCCATCAATCGATCACGTAAGAGAGCATGCTATGGTGCACATCCACCCCAAACGGAAGACCGCTTGTATGACAGCCCCGTTCACCCTTCATTAACCTTAGATTGCCTTGCACCAAATGCTCAGCCACCGAAACCCCAGAATCCCCGTTGACTAGCCATTGGTCCATCATCGCTGAGAGTGATAATAGTGAAGCACTTTGTAAATGGGTATATCAAGCTTCATTAAACTGATTCAATGCTGTTACCGAAGCCATACACGATAAGCGATTGATTGTACATTTTCCAATTCAGAATCCCTATCCCGTGAAGTTGGTCTGCAGAATACGAAAACTAGAGCGACTAAGCATTACGTTTGTATCGGCGCATCCAACGAATAAAAACGCAATTTTTCTAGAGGTATTTTCGTAAATTCATGGTGGACGCATGTCAGAATGAATCACGCGTATTGGGATGGAGATTATGATTAGTGATCCAGGTGTGTGACAAGACTTACGGTTATGAGTATGAAGGGCCATCGTTGACCATTTGATTGGGTTACCGTGCACGGGTGAGGCGTCATAAGCAGCGTCACACCTAAACGTGGACCTGGCAAATACGGTAGGTAGCCGAGATAAGTGACAATGGCTGCCATGTTTGCCATCATGATGTTTGCGCTTCATGTCGTGTTCCATCTCTGGAACCTCACATTTCTAATATAAATGATAGTATTGTGTTGGCAATTTACTTGCGGCACTCTTGTGAAGCTGTATTATCCACAGGCTAGTTATGCAATCTTGTAAAGGTGATTATCACAGAGAAGGCCCCCCTCATCGCCAACGCGAACTTCGTGCAATCGTCTGGCACCGTTACAGTCAATGGAAGGCGAGCTCCGTAGTTAAATGTGCTGTGCCAAATTTCGTTTAACAAATTCATCTCATTTGTTAAATCGGAGGATTATCAAGTGAACAAACATAACTGACAGATTTTCATGGATAGAATTCGCATTATTCTGTAGGTTTGATCTCATTCTTTAACAACACCAGGGGACGCCAAACTATGCTAAACGCGATTCTGCACTTTACCTTGTAAGCCGGTGGCAAGGTACGAATCGGTGATGGTCCGTGACCTTGAAGTCTTTCTCACTCAAACAAAATGCTATGACCAACATATAACCGAAAGCTGTAGACGGACTAGACTGACCCACAGTAGAAGTCACGACTCCGAAACCTTATAGCTTCGGCGAAAACAATTTGTGTGTGCCTCTGGGGGCGGCGAAATTCAGTATCCTTCTGCACATGGCATTGGTAATCGGCGCTAGTTTTTCGCACAACGGAATTGGGCTCTCGAAAGCAACGGCCTTTGCAGGGTTACCACTTTGTAGTATAGAATGTCTATGTACAGTGAATAACTGAAAATTATCTACATGGATGATTTGTTTGAGTGAGTGGTTCTCGAATGTCATCAATCGCCACCTACTGTGAAAACGTTGCCAAATGTAATAGGATGTCGCGAATTGCGGTAAAAGATGAATTGCAGACAGTTCTGCAGCCGAAATAATCCGGTGAACATCATAGAAACTACATGAACTTTGTGGATGCAAAATACTTGTAGGTGCCATTCCTGTAAACAATTTTTGATATTTACATCTGCTTCACTGATCGAACGACGAAGTATGTGCTCGGGCACCTCGAAAAATGCTATTCTGACATTGCGGAAGCCCTATTCATTACTGCCGGATAAATCTTGCGAGGGTGGAAAGACGTAAGGCTTGAGATGTTGCAGATGTTTGTTGCTAAACAGTAGAACACCCTTGCGGGCTGCCGAACGAACCTACCTGACGCACGTGATTAACGGGCGCCTAGGGGTTTACGATGCCTAATCAACTAGCCACATGGAAACTACGTTGATCATAGCGAACAGCCTAATCAACTGGCCGACGCACGCCTACCCATCTCTACCGGGAACATTCGAGGCTCCTTCTTGGAAGCGTCTGGCCCTCTTGGTGCGCGGTGTCCATGGAGCTACTGGCGTCCTGAAACGAGAGGGAGATATAAGTTCGAGTATTGAAGTATCACTATTCGTCAGTCGGCTGGTAAACAGTGAACAACGGTTACCCTATACAGGGAGCACTTCAGTGGCGACAATCTCGTATAAGATCGTCTACACAACGCCATCTCCAACGGCTGATTCGCATTGCGTGGTTTGATGTATCCTGTTGTCTACTGACTAAAACCTCCAAGAAATATGAGACATGCATGAGAGACATGAGGGAATATTTACAGACGAAAAGCCTTCAGCTGATGGACCATGTATGAGTCAAACGAAATCATCTTCGTCTCGGTTTTTAAGCTGGTGCTCTACGACGTTAGTCGTAATGGTCGGACATTTACCCATGACTGTCCCTCGGCCCTCCTTGGAGCCGAAAATACCGACGCACACAGTCTTCCAGGACAAACCGTGCCGAGAATCTGTGCTTTGATCCAGGTCCATATCACAAGATGACTTCTTTGCCGACCGGTTAGAAAACTCACTTTTGCGTTTTCTGGAAAGGCCGGGAGCTAAGAACCCAAAAATAAATTATTCATCTCTGTACTTACCTTTGCGACAGGTCTAAAGAACATCGCCTCACAGCGGGCAAGGTTTGCCACAACAGTCGACGTGAAATGATACGCGATCCGTTGCACACTAGCAGTCTCTGCTACTAGTCACAAAGCACCCAACAGCCCAATTCTGTGTCCCTAGACTGCCATCCGGGTTGAGGTGCAGTATCCTCGATGAACGACAGCAGGTCGTCAGTTGCACACTTTGAGACGCCACAGCGGTATTTGCCCCTGAACAATCAACTGCTTAGTAATGGCTGTGGCCCTCTTGGGTTCCAGCCCCTGAAGCTTTTTCACTACTCAGATCAGTTGTTTACGCAGGCCGTCAAAAGCTGTCGGCGGTGGTCTCGAAACAAGTGTAAGGGGTGCATCTTGTTATGGTAGGCTTTATTCCGGCAGCCACTGTTGGTGGACTGAGAAGCAGCTTGAGAAAAAATCTATGAAGAATGTTTCTTGCTGCTTAAAACCGACTAATCTCTAAATACATAGAAAAAATGGATGTCACATCGCCTGGAAGAAGAAGCGTGTGCAATCTGCAGCATCGGTGTCAACCGTCTGGGAGCACCTAGGTGTTTGCAACGCGAACTACATGTTAGTTAACATAGGTTTACCTCATTTTGTTTGTTCCAAAAATATGATAGTGCAGTCTTGGGGGTCGCGGACCCAAGTTTCTCAAAACGAGTGAAAATGCATACGCAGTCATTCGAAAGACCACGTTCAGAACGTAGCCGCCGCCCTCCAGGATTCCCCGTCTGTTGCAGTGATATGACGTATGCATCTCAACTTCCGGCATGAGCCACTCGGCGTGCCAGAACACCTTCTGTATGGCGTGCTCCGGTGTGCCTGAGTCGGTTTTTTAGGCGGCTGTTTGCATTTCCCAGACAACTGTTGGTCACATTACCAAAGGAGGCCGTTCCATATCGTGCGTGTACAGCACAATTCCCGAGTAGAGTACACCCAGTAGGCCGTGAGATAAGAGACGAATCACAGTTCAGCCTGGCGCAGTATGTGCAGAAATTGCCGGAAGCTGTGTGCTCGAATTATGATAAGCGAAAGATCTACGGAACGGCATCGTCCAAGAGAGCCATGCGGCTGAATATGCGCCGGCTGTTCGCAGAGCGTCTGTGACCAGAAATACATGGATGTCATATGATAACTACGTGTCTAGTGATAAATTTTCTAATATGGAAGCAGCGCAACATGAAGTTGCAGCTTTAAACTACTCTCTCGGACCGGATTTGTGCCGTCAGCTTGTCCATGACAGTCTTCACTTGATACTGGTCCCCCATCATTACCCAGAAAAAGCCTGAGAGGTTACGCATGAGGACGGGCTTTTCGCTTTCCACTAAGGTATACATATTCGGACGCCCGGTACCCACGCCATCCGTGATCAGGATGGTATGCAACTTATATATACAGGCCGGATATTAGGCGCTTTAAAACAACCTACCCAAATTAGTTTGTCACGTGTGTTTCAACTACATTCACTATATACAGGAAGCGTCGAACAGCGCTACATGCTTTCATCTGGCAAACCACATGTGGCTGTAGTGGTCATCCCTTGACTGCAGAACAAGCACACGTCCGGACCCGCGAAGCTTTAGTAGGACCGAATGCATATTGTCTGTCGCCATAAAACCAACCAACCAACCGGCACTAGTATACAGAGCTGGCCGACAATTCCTGCGGTAGTTGTATATGTCCTGATTGGTAAGGATCTCGCTGACTTCATCGGCCAAAAACTGGATTACTTCACACGACGGCAGTTCATACCTCAACAAAGCCCTGCAGTTGCCAAAACCCCTTTCGGTTAACCGCCGATTTACCGGAATCAGATCGTGCGTGATGGTTCCCCTGACTACTTAGACGAAGCCGCACTAGACAACCGAAGCTTTGCGTACTGTTTTTATTAGCGAACACGCCCAACTTACTAGGTTCTTCGGATTCCTCGACTTTCCACTTGTATTGCAGGTATCCTGCCTCATTTGTAGTTTACCCATTCGTGAAGTAAAAGGGCGTTGGTGCTTCGATTACTGGATGAAAGTACAAATACCACATACTTATCCCTTATATATTAATTTGACGCTCTCGAAAACGGATTGAGGATGGAAAGGATACGGCCCCCAATCCCTCAACGAGCCTATGTGAAGCTATTTCTGAAGCCACTAGACAGCGTCTTCAAAAGCTGAATGCTCGCCAAAATAAATCGCGAAAAAATGGTGGAACATTAGAGTGATTTTTGGTTTGAGCACATAGGCAACAAAATGCAACACTTTAGCGTAAAACGTTTTGTTTCGCCCGCAAGGGTTTCGTAGCGAAGAGCATTGTGCTCCTAAGATGTGGCTTGGTGACCGGCATGCAACATCTACTGAATCCTGATTGGCTGTTGGGTCCATACTTTCGGCCAATCATAGCTCGCCTTGATGCTGGACCGGCAAATGACCTGGCCCAGTGGCCAATCGCGTCCGGGATAGGTTTGGACGTAGCATCGGCTAACTGTGAGCAGTAGAGCGGTTTTGGTGAGGGATTATACCTGTCAACTTTTCCGTGAAGTTTGTTGACGTAGCTTTGAAGTCAGGCTTTCACTTACAGGGACCTTACTGGTTTCCGGATCCTGTCTGCCTAGAATCGCGGTCGCAATGCATGCTCGCGCTGGGCCTCCGACGAAGCAGCGGATAGGTCTCACGCAATGCTTTCGGGATCAAAAGTGTCTCAAAGCATCTCTAGACTCAACTCACCCGGCCCAGGGGACAGGATTTGCGCATTTGTCGACCGGATTCAGTTTGTGCGCCGGATCAACCCGACTGGGCCTACTTGTATCTCTTAAAGTACTTTGCCGCGCCGGCGAACGATATGTCCTGGAATCCACTCAGATTGTCTGCTGCTGTAGTCGTGAGCTAACACTCTGTTCTCCTCTAAAGTCGGTTGAACCGGTTCTCCATTCTCCTGTTGGGGTAACTCAGTTGCTTCTGCTGTGGCCGGATAGTGCCATGCGGTGTTCGGGACTTCCTTCGGATAGTGCCTCTGCTGGTGCAACTCAGGCGAGTTGGTGTTTGGGGTCGCTCGATATGCCAGCAGGAACCTTTGCAAAATCTGTTCCGTTGGTCCCTCTCCTCTGGACTTCTGAAGTGCACACTTCAGAGTGTGAACGAATCCTTCCGCCTGGACTGTGGATGAAACGGCGACGAGTGAACGTGATTTGTGCCATGCTCCCGAAAAAATCTGCGAGCGCCAACCACGTGAACTGATTGCCGTTGTTGGATAAGGTAGTCTCTGGTGTTCCAAAATGACGGAACAACTGTTGGAGTTCCAGGGCTTTAGTGGCAGTTGTGGGGATAATCACTAGAAAGATTACCGACCGTTTACTGCAAGCATCGGCCAGAACCAAAAAGTGTTGGTCACCAACTGGACCTGCATGGTCGATGTGAAGGCAGGACCAGGGTTCGACCTTCCGTAGGTTCTCACGGGTGACTTGGATGCTTCACCAAACCGCAGACGAGATTCGGAGACTTACTCAATCTGGGAGTCCATCAGAGACCAGAAGACGTAACTCTGAGTAAGGACTTTCATCTTCCCCCATCCTGAGCTATCTGGAGATCGTGTGAAGACAACCGTGGTATCATCCTGGTAGCTGTGACGTCGAAGGCGCTCTCTTGTGTTATCCTGCGAAGGTTGACTGAACACAAGGATAGGCAGACCCGTAGAAACCAAGCTGGGTCCCGTCTTTCAAGGGGATGCATTGATCATAATTTCAATCCCTCCCTCGCCATAGTTTATGGAACAGGACCACTGCTTCAAGCAGCCAAATAATGGTAGTCTTTCTTGACTTGAAAGGTTCTATGAATCATCAAGCAATATGGCAGTGTCTATGGAGTTCTCAAATTCGTGGCCGTCAGAGCGCTCTACGCCAACTCCTGAGGATGCGTGAATGTCTACGAAAGGCCTTGCCTGAGTTCACTATAACAAGTGATGACAGAAAGGCTGTCCCCTTTCACCTTTCTTCAAATTTGGGGGCGAGATGGCTCAAGTGGTTAGAGCGCGAATTTACTGACCGGAAGGTCCGTGGTTCGAACCCGACCTCTGCCTCTCGACTTCCCCTGTCTAGGCTTTGCCAACCTGGCAGTATCCCAGCCCTCGTGCTTCCTTTGGGTGGCATGGCAGCTAGGCACCGAAAGGGTGCTACAGCTGAACGATTTGATTTTCTTCAGCTTTGCCACTGATTTAGCCATGGATGGGGCCCGAGGTAGTTCAGTGGTTAAAGCGCGAACTTACTAATCGGAAGTTCCGTGGTTCCAACCCAACCTCGGCATCTTGACTGCTCCTGTCTAGGCTTTGACATCCTGGCAGTTTCTCAGGCCCCTTCTTTCGGGTGGCTTGGTAGTCATTTACCGGAAGGATGTCACAGCGGAACAATTCATTATGATTATGGAAGACGTACTCCCAGCGTCTAATGCCAGTGGGGTCGAAATACTCCGAGGGCGTTCGCTCACAGATATCGAGTACGCACATGACATGGCTCTTCTTGGCTCTGACGCCATCGCAATACAGGCATCAATTAATCCAAATAATTTCGCCTTGTGGTTGGCACGCGATTCACAGCTGCAAAGTGTAGAGTGCTGCAAGCCTGAGTGGGTTTGAACCCGAACCTCGTGCTTGTGTATGAGCCGATTGAGGTAATTAACAAGCTTGTCTGGGTTGCTTTATCAGTCCCAGTGGTTTAGCCAAGAAGGATATTTCCACCCGGATTGGAAGGCCAAAAATATCACCTGTGGCACAGACGTGGCATCAACCTAACTCTCAGAAGTCTAGCTTACAATGCGGCGGTGCGCTCCATCGTTCAGCTCTAGCACCATTTCGGTGCCCAACTGCCATGCCACTAGAAAGAAGCACGAGAGCTTGGATACTTCTGGGTTGCCGAAGCCTACACAGGGGAAATCGAGAGGCAGAGGTTGGGTTCGAACCACGGACCTTCCAGTCAGTAACTGCGTACTCTGACCACTGAGCCACCTCGACCGTGTTGCTATATGGATCAGAAACCTGGTTTTTATGAGTTGAGGACGCGAAAAAACTTTGTCTTTGGCGCGTCACCTGAGCTTGGTAGGAACACCGGACCAGTAATTCTGAAGTACATCCAATGGTTTTCGGAAGAAACAACTCGCCCGCGGTGGACGAACTAACCACACTCAATAGGCTGCGATGGTTTAATCACGTGCTTCGTATGACATCTGGCCGACTTCTTTGGAGGGCCATTTTCACGCAACCACGCGAGGTGTGGAAGCGAGCCAGGAGAGGTCAGGCAATGACTTGGTAGCAAAGTGCGAAAGCCAGTACCGGCAAACTAAGTCGCGCCGGCCATTACAGTCTCCCTCCCGAGATGGGATACATCAATGGTTAGAGACTTGTCAAACATCACCCAGTCGCTCGCTCAGTGTTGTAAATTTTTCAAAGCCGTTGTCTTCAATGCATAGCACCCCCTTCGATTCCCCCATATAAAAGTTCAGTGACCCCTGTGTTGGCGCATCAATTATATCAGCATCCGCCTCCGATGCGTAGCTTTCTACACCTTCCCCCCCCCAGATCATCGGCGAACAAAAATGCGGCGGCTATTACCACTGAGCAACATGTACGTGACATTTTACAACTGGAGATGATGGTGACTTATAAACAGATCTTGTACAAAATCATGAGGTTGTCGTGGGCTCCTTAATCGCACCACCCAGGCGAATAGTTTTACTGGACATTTAGGAAATCAGATGATGGGTTAGTTTCCACGTCCGACGCGTATTTCGTGGCGTTATGTGGACACCTTTGTGTTAGAGCAACGAGAATCGTCGGATGACCTAATGTCTTTCTTGAACAGTTTGCAATGACCTTTGCTTGCGAATTCGAAAGCGTGGGTCGTTTCCCCAGCTTTCTAGACTGTCTCGTTAGAGCCAAAGAATCGGACTTTGATGTGACCTTGTAGCGTAAACCGACTCATTCGGGACGATGCCCGGCTTGCTTTCGCCATTCTTTGGAGGTCAAACGAACCATGAGTGGCTCCGTGGTCAACAGGGCCAAAATGATGCGTTCTGATGAGGCCTTCGAAGCCATCGAGGTTAATAAAATCAGGATTGCGGTGCAGCGAAACAGCTATCCGGTATCTTTCACTTAGGAAGCACTCTACCAGTCGTATCCTATAAGCAGTTCAGGTCCCTACTTCACTCAATTTTCTAAGCAGATTCGTGTGTTTATATAAGAATTTAACATATACACAGTGTTCAGAATAGACAGCACCTTTAGGAGACACTCGGTACCCCATTAAGACCTAATCAACCTAGGTGACCAGCATACACAAAATCTATTGTGGAGCCTGCAGTGCCATCCAAGTAGAGACAAGCAGACAACTGAAGCGCGTTATGGAACACGGATGACGTACGCCTTCCGCCCCTCAAATCCCTCATAATTTCAGATACCTCAAAAGTAACCAGTTATCGCTTTGCTCGAGGTAGCTCAGTGGTTAAAGTGCGAAGTTACTGACCGGAAGGTCTGTGCTTCGAACCCGACCCCGACATCCCGACTGTTCCTATCTAGACGTGGACAAGAAAGATCGTTCAGCTGTAGCACCCTTTCATTGCTTAACTGCCATGTCAACAGAAGGAAGCACGAGGGCCGGGATACTGCCAGTTTGCCCAAGCCTAGACAGGGGAAGTCGAAAGGCAGAGGTCGGATTCGAACTACGGACCTTCCGATCAGTAAACTGGCCCTTTAAACACTGAGCCATCTCGGCCCTAGACGTGGACAGCCTGACAGCATCTAAGCCCTGATGCTTCTTTCGAGAAGGCATGCCAGCTAAGCACCAGGAAAGTATCACAGCCAAGCGGTTTTCAAATTTTGTTATCGCTGTGTGCGCATTGGAGAAAAACTGCAGTGTTCTACTTGACCGTGATCAGCCAGTTCGGTCATCTGACAGGGTACGCGCAAAAACGCTGTGTGGGTGTTTGATTGTGCAGCAGGTACTTTAATAACCGAAAACCTCCATGACCATCAACTGCAGTTGCTCGGTCATGTGCTACACATGCCGAAACACCGTCTACCGAGACGAGTATTATTCTCCCTGCCTCCTTCGGAATGGCGCAAACCGCAAGATGGACAACGTATGACATGGCAGAAGGGCGTGAAAAAGAGATTACGAAGAGTTTGGGTGGTTGTACGGCAGTGAAGCATTAGTACCAACACTGATGTTGCTGTCTGTGGTGACAATGATAATGATGATGATGGGCAGCAAATAAAATTAACCAGGTTGTGGTGTTTGGGGTATGTACGACGCACATCTAGCCACCGTCTACTAGTGGAAGCGATTTCCAAACCCTTGTTGGTTTGGCTTCCAAGGACAAGCCTTGACTGGATATAATCAGTCAAGCGGAGTGTTATTTGCGTCATACTGGTGTCCACGTGACTATCCATTTACCTGGTGGGATGTTCTTCAAGACAGGACGCAGTTGATCCCGCTGACTCGCAAGCTGTCAATCCCTATTCGGACTGCTCAGTTGAATTTCGGCCGGCTAAACTCAAGCTGGGTTTGTGCTGGCGCTTCAGATCATCCGAATGAAGATATGTAGACAGGATACCTTTCGCCTGTCCAGCCGAGGAAAAGGGTTGGCTTAGAAGTCTCAAACCGACTCTTTCTATTCAACAAAAGTCTAGTCTACCGGGCAGCAGGGCGAAGAACAGAGTTTGCACTTCTGTGGCAGCCTTCGGCTGGAATTCAAATCGTGCGCTTTTTGTGCTGAACCATTCATCCAGGCTTTTCAGAGCATTCGAGCGACCATACGTTCACTGTTGAGCAACTTATTTTCCAGATCGTGGATCAAGAGTGCTTCGTGCGCCATCTGATTGTTCGCTTGACCAGCTCTCTTACGCACACAACCAATGGTCTATCAGCTTGTGTAAAGCGCCGAACACCAGCTTTTGCCCTTCACTTTGCTGGAAAACCTCTACAAGAAAACAGAAAATAGGGCTTCATCTCGCTTCCTAACAGCAATTTAGAAATGTTACGCTGCAGTCTGGGGAGGTACCACTGCTCACCCTATGCCAGCCTCATGTGTTTTGCCAACCCAAGCTTGTGTTTGGTTCTCTGTTCCTCCAAGAATGGCTGTAACGAATAAGTCGTACACTGAAGGCTGGATCGGTGGTTAAACTTACCAGCCGTACTTCATTGTCGTTGTGTGTTGTTTCTGCCTTTATCCCCCCCATATGCTGTATTTACATTAGGACAGCTCTTTTCTGTTGATTCACGTTCGCGCAAACGGAACCAGAAATTTGACTAGACCCTTAGGATCCTCCTTGTGCTAGTTCTTTTACCCAAGACTTTCGTTTAAACCCGATTCCTTTCTCCCCTAAACAGCCGCACTGAAATCCCGTGGTGACCAGCCTGCTTGAGTCTGCACGTCATCGTCAGCTTGCTCTTTTCTCTACCGTGATTTAGCACCCTCTAATGTTTTCTGAGCCAGGTGCCGGAGCAGGGAAAGTAAGTCAACATGAAGTGTATATCGTTAACAATCTTCGGTGGCACGGGTGTACCTGAATGCTAATGCTTTCATCAGTGCGGTTTCCCACTTGTGGTATCTTTCTCAACTCGCTCACTGGAACTGACTCACCACAGTCCTTCGTTTGGGCTTATGATAACGTCCGGTGAGATTTGTAGGTGAGCGACGTTCGCACGTCAACCAGTCGGACCAATGGTTTCCCCCGAAAAGACAAAATGGGAGGGCTACTCGGAAAGCAGTCAAACTCACTGCATTTGATCATTCATTTGCTGTGACGACATTGTAGGTTCTGGCCCATAACTTGATGCTAGGAGGCATTTTAGGCACGCAGGCTGATACCCCAATAGCCTCCAGGTTTCCTGACATTTGAGAAAGCAGTTAGTTCAGTGAAAGTAATTTGATTCGTAAGTGACGTGCCCTCGCTCCCTTATTTCTTTTGATTAGGTGGCTGTCTTGCAAGAGAGATCGTCGTCTGTGTTCAAATATAGGCAGTCTAAGGCCTTCTCTCTCCTAATGTTTTCTTACTCTTTGTCATGACTTCATAGACCATACTCTTCATACATCAATAACTGGTATTTATCACTCTATATTTTCAGTTCATGTGCATTGTGCCCTCATATTCTGTCTTTCTTCTAATCTCAACTTGAAACCACTCAGTTCTCGTAACACTCATCATTGATGTTGCTCCTTTCCTAGACCCTTCGCTTTTGACAAGACTGAGAAGCACTCCATAGTAGAGTGTTACTGTTTATGCGTAGCTCATTTGGTTGCCTTCAATGCATAGCTGCCTTCCCAACCCCCACTCACCTAACAGTCCATTGACAGTGGTGTATTTACGCCCCAATTTATCAGCTCCCGCCTCCAATGCGCAGCTACCTATCTCACCTCCCCAAATCATCGGTGAACGCAACTGTGACAGCTACAACCATTGTACGACAAGTACGCGGTTCTTACAGCTGACGATGATGATGATGATGTACGGTGGAAGCTAGAAAAGTGGTCCCGCTAGTTGTGGACAGCAAATCTCGCATGATTTCCCCTTCTCCCTGAAAATAGTCTCTTATGTGGCGAAGAAAAGATAGCCGAGCGGAAGCTTGAAGACTTATGTTGATCCCATATTCAAGGCTCCCAAATACGACTCTCCTGGGACTCATAGGATCTACGAAGGCTGAAAAAACTTTGAGCTCTCCAGGCCTAGTCAGCAATTTGACAGATTCGTACTGTAGTCTCTGAAGGGTGCAATATAGGTTATGCATGATTGCTTGATAGACTATTTTTTCTGCATATTGACTGTTTACCGCATCCACCTCCCCCTTGTCTCGACTAATGCAGGGTGGTGGCGCCGGCGGTCCTGTTCGTGAAGCGGGTGGAGCGCTCGGAAAACGCGGGGCTGCACTTGAGGATGAATACTTTCGTCGCCAGGTAACTTATTTTATTATATCGTCTGCTGTCCTTCAAGTGCTGCGCGAAGTCTGAAGTGCCATGTTCCACTGTTACCGCAGACACTAGCGCTTCGGTCCCATTGCATTTCATTCATTAGTGTTTCGAAACCCCTGAGTCAACGAAATATCGGTGAAATCACTTAATACAATGATCCTTGCTATAGTCCCTTCTACAGAGACTTAGGCTACCGAATTGACAGCTTTTTTGGCCTAACCAATTATTTGGTCGATATTCGGCAAACGACTTGTCACGACTGTAGGCACTGATAAACACCTATCCGTCTGGAAGGCATTATCCTCTTGGAGTCTCACAGAAGAAAGCCAGTTAATAGAGAACAACTTACTAAAGTTTTACAGTCCGAAGGCCTTCGTGTATAAGTTCCGAGACCAAGGGTAGAGTACCGCCTGTGATTGACGACTCTTTTTGCGACAGTGACCTCTAATACGACCGAATTCGCTTTGGTGTTCTGAGACAGCACTACTGAGGGAGTGCTGTACCAGTGTCCATCCGCACGGATTATGATTTCAACTTGTTAGACCTCGGGTTTGGAAGTACAGTTATCGTTCTCTTCGGACATCGTCCAAAGGGACCAACCAAAGATGATCTTCTTTAAAAGGTACTGTCTTAAAAACGAGTTAATTGTTTGCAAAAGGCTTCACCGGTCCAGCCGCTGTTTCATTTGGACAGTAGGTTGACCACGTGGTTTTTTGCCAAATGACCAGCAGTTACTTGACTGTCTTAGTCATTCGATCGTGTTTCACCTTCACTGAACAGTTCTAGAGACCTAAGGGATCGTACAAGGCCACTTGAGGTCCAAATGGTTTCCCAAACTATAATCGTTTCTCGCGGGCAGAGTAGTTTCAGGAGAAAACAGTAGAACCCAGCTCTTCTGTGCACTTGTATATGTACTCGCTCATTCGTACAAAAGCACCTGTGTGGTAAATCAGTGTTGGACTGGTTAAATGTTTGATAATTCTTGATTTTACAGGATGCCGAACAACTGAAGGCGATGCGTGAGAAAATGGAACAGAAACCGGCGGGTCCAGAGAGTGTAAGTTATCGGTTTTTGTAATCTAGGGGTTCCAACATGTTCACAGATTATTTCTGTGATATCCATCTTATACCGTAGCAGTAACTGCGCCCAACTCCTCAGATGATCTTATTGACGACCGTGCGCGCATGAGTCCGTTCTAAGAGGCCAATAAAATGGCATTCATCAGTTGAAGTAACCCATGACCTTTGTGGACAGTCCTTTGAAGTAGTAACCTCAGGAAGTCTCACCAGTACATGCAGTGGTAAATATAGTCGTAATCACGGACGCTTTGGCGTTAGTATTCTGGAATTCAACCATTTATCACCAACCTGTTCTTGCGGACGAAGTCAACCCGCATCCGTAATTTGGTGATCACTAATTCATATTCTTGGAATCTAATATGGTGTCAACTTAGAGTAGGTTAGTAGACGCTCCAAATTGATCAGGCTTTGTTTGTCTGCTGTGTGATGGTGAGTAATTGACCTTTCTGTACACACAATTTTTCCTGCCCTACTTGACTTTGTAAATCAGGTCATGACAAGGAGATCGGGGTGCATCCGTTGATTTAGGGCGGATTCCCCCCTTTTTCTAAAAAAATAATAAACCTTTGTGCTGCCTGCAATATGTTTCCATCTCATGCCAACACCCGAGAGAGTTTACCCTCGTACAACGAATGATGCATTCTGATCCTCGAGAATGAGGTTACCCTCCGATACGTGGACCATTGTGTCAACTGAGATATCAGACAGATTTTGTGCAACACGTTCAGTCGTCAACACCGATGTACTTTGCGAATAAGTATTTTTCGTCCATTGCGCACAATTTGGTGTTCATTTGGAACTAAACTAAACCAGGACCAAACGTACCGGCTGAGCCTCAATAAGAGCAAGATCAGTAGTGAGCTGCAGAATAGTTGTCAGCAACCTTATGAGTAGTGGGCTTTGTCAACGAATTAAAATGGCAAAATATGCTTTGAGAAGGAAGCGTCTGTGGTGGCTGGTTCTGTTAGATGAACTTGGCCGTGGTACTTGCGATATGACACCAGTTTATATTCTGATTCTAGATTTTCCTTACCACATTGATCCCCTTTTGTCAGCATTGCTGCGTTTTCCCGTGTGTAAAAATTTAATGTACATTTTTCAACTTTGTAATTCACGTACATCGACCAAAACCTACCCAATGTATCAGATCTCGCGACAGCTCAGTGATTAAGGCGCGAACTTCTTGACCGAAGCCTCTGTGCTACGAAACCAACCTTGGCTGCTCATGTCTAGGATTGGGGGACTTGACAGTATCTCAACCCTCGTGCTTCTTTCGGGTCAAAAGGAAACTAGACTCCGCAAGAGTTATGGCTGAACGAGTATGTGTTGTTTCACGTTACCGAACCTACTGCCCAGAGCTCATTGTTGGACTGGGGGTTTCGTAATTCGGTTGGAAGTCAAATGCCCATCTCCGAGATGCATCAGTTTGTGAAATTTCGCATCGCACTCTATCAGTATTATTGTTCAAGGAACTTGTTTCCCGAAGCATATTCCTGTCGTAGTTGAGATATCCAATGAAATACTCCAGCCGGCTTTCTGTTGAAACCACGATCAAGTATCAAACTATTCAGTAATATTTAGCTGTCAGTGACTCTTTGATCCTGTAGGGGGCGACATGGCCCGTGGTTAGAGCGCGAATTTACTGACTGGAAGGTCCGTGGTTCGACCCCGACCTCTGCCTGTCAAGTTCCCCTGTCTAGGCTTGGGCAACCTGACAGTATCCCAGCCCTCGTATTCCCTCGGGTGGCATGGCAGCTAGGCACCAAAAGGGTGTTACAGTGGAACAGTTTTTTCAATCCTGTGCAGTCCTTTTTTCCTGTAATTCCTCATCAGATGCTTGCTGAGTAACAGTCGCCACAGTGTCGTTGGTCTGCATGTCGTTCTACAGATCACGTGGTGTGGGCAGGTGTCCGTTGTGAGACATTTCGTCGCCAGACGCCTGCCTTCCGAAGCTAAGGAATTACCTGGCGATCAAAGCATATCATGCATCCATTGTGTTTGAGCCACGTGCTAGTTATGAACACGCAGTGGTCACCTAACCGGTTTTCCAATGCTCGGCAGCGGAAGAGTCTGAGTGGATTGTTCACAGGTTGAAAATCCTCCTTACAGGCCAGCCACACTGTTTGATCACCAAATTCCATTGTTCAGTGCTGTTAATCTCTGTTGTAATAACTGAACCGTCGGCTTTCTCGAACCAGTTTCTGCTGACTATAGCTCGCTCTGGGGGCATATGAAAAGGCACAAGGTTGGAGCTCAGCAATGCAGTTGTGGTTCACATCGTGGTCTTCTAGAAATAGAGAAGGTTGGAGATAGCCCCGTGGTTAAAGCGCGAACTTACTAACCGAAAGGTCCTTGGTTCGAACCGGACCCCCGGCATCTCGACTGCTCGGCTCTCATTCTTCCTTCTCGTGGAATGGCAACTAGACACCGGAGGGATGTTACAGCTGAACAATTATTTTTACAAATACGTACAAGTTGATTGCTGAATGAATGTGGTTTGCATTGAGGATTCGCATCAAACTGCACTGGAATTGATGTTTGTCTCAAACCGGGGACATATTGGAACTGATGGCATCACGATCCTAAGGGTGGCGCACCCTACTGAAACAAAAACAACTCATTAAGCTTTATTTGATTCCAACTTTCTGTTAAGGTGCTGACAGCGTTTTTACGTGCGTCACTCGACACATGCCGTCCGAGTATTAAGGATTCGGTAAGATCCGGAAATATGAAGTGAACAACATTGGATACAGAGATGGAAACAACACGAGTCAGCTTTACTTTGAGGAAGGTTATTTCGACAGGACGTTGTCGGTCGGTGTCGCGGATGTTCTCCCTAGAGAAGGATCACTTTGTCGTCTTTTATGATGGCCCATGTCTGCTCCGGATAGATGGTTAAACTCTTCACGAAAATTCAGCCCACTCAGTTGGCTCCTCAGCTATTCAGCATCAGTTCGGGTGATGGTCCATAATTTTCATGTGTTGCGGCCCTGCTTTGCAGTAACCAAGTGTTCAGAACTCGGTTGATTTGCTGTTCGACATAATCTCATTATTCTGCGTTCCATTCGTCCTAATGATGAATTTCGCCTGCCTTCGCGTTTCACTAATTCGTTAGACATCAGCTATTCGTCCTAATGATGAATTTCGCCTGCCCTCGCGTTTCACTAATTCGTTAGACATCAGCTTGGGTGACGTCAGATTTGACTGTAACTAAAAACAGGCCTACTTGTCAGCTAGACTGCTCAGAGTATTATTCGACCATCCAGACACAGAGACTGCTCAACGCTTAAATCGAGCTAAAGGTCACAGGAGGAACATGCCCCAGCAGTTTGATACAACCGTGAACTGTTGGATAGTTAAAACTCATGAAAGCTGCTTTGTTTACACCGGATGGAGAACAGATGCGATAACTTAATGTGAACTGGCTGAACAGTTCTCCGATTCCACGAAATGCTGTCGAAGAGAGGTTCACATTTCAGTCGATTGTACAGTGGTAGCGTAAATAGGTATACGCCATCCAGGTCTTGGCGTACCTGGAGAATACAGGCGTCATTTTTTAAACTAATGTCACTGAATTGGGAAACATTCCATTGTATTGTGCACCGCCCGTCGCTTTTTGACCGCCTCGTTCAGTAACGAATGGTAGGCGTTCATTGTATACAGTTGGAGATAACTACGTTCCAGTGTGACACTGATGCGCCGGAACTGCAACACTGGGGTTCTGATTTAAACGGAATTCTTGAGCAAAGTGAGTAATGAAAGACCCAGATTTATTTCGCTCCAGAATTTTCCTAGTAGATTCAGTTATCTCATGCAGACGGTAATTCTCGCAAAATCGTTCAGCTGTAGCACCCTTTCAGTGCCTAAATGCCATGCCACCCGAAGGAAGCACGAGGGCTGGGATACTGCCAGGTTGCCCAAGCCTAGACAGGGGAAGTCGGGAGGCAGAGGTCGGGTTCGAACCACGGACCTTCCGGTCAGTAAATTCGCGCTCTAACCACTTAGGCCATCCCGCAATATCACGAGTTATCTAATCTTCATCTCAAAGTCTGGTTTTCAGTCACAACTGTAAGATGTTTTTTGTTTTGAGTTGGTCGATTTTCTATAAAGGGATTGACATCGGTTGAAATCTCGGCAACGTCTCCTGACCCCCGGAGGGACTCCGCGACCTGCAATTAGGGAACTAATGAGTTTGGGGGTCCGGTTCTCACAAGGTTTTGTTTCAGTTGTTTTGTTCTCACAATCAGCCAAGCCACGTTTGAACGTGTTCTTGTGATCCATGTTTTCCTCTTTCGCACAGAAACCTCCAGAAAGATAACATTTTTGAGCCGGCGATCTGACTGCTCAACGAGAAAATTCGTCTCCAGTTTTCCACCATTTCGTTTGCGGAGATGTTGATTATTTGTGATTATTTTTCTTACTTTTTCTTCTAATCGAATTTGCTTTACGTCTGTTTCATTAAAACTTGAGGTTCTGCTGAACCAAAAAAAATCTGTAGCTTATGTGGGATGGACTGCAGACAATGTCTCGGTGATTCTTTTTTCCGCGTTTCGCTGTTTGTTCACACTATTGGCGTAGGTGACAGGGCGCTGCAAATAGATGACAGTCAGGAATGCACTACTAGTGGTTTATTTTCGCATTGCTAATACGGGAGAATTTCAACCACCGGGAGAACTCGTACGCAAGCAAGAGACTCGATCGTCAGGGTGCTCATCCTTAGAAGAGGCACAAAGCCTTCAGTAGATCCAGGTAAATGTGGACAGTTTTTGTATACGATGATTATCGGTCTTTCTTGACGAGCGTTTGGAATTGCCCAAGTGTGGAAATTGGACAAGATCATGTGGAGATGATCTGAAGGTTAGTCGAGTACGCGTGGTGCATGTCTTCTAAAGTTACTACGAGAAACTTGGATGTACCACGGTTTTTCTGGGATCTCGCATATACAGTTACTTGGTTGAAAGGACAGGATATCTATCAGGGAAATTTTTTTCTTGGAAAACACTGATCTACCGCAATTGAGCTCGATAAAGGTGCGCACTTACTGTCCCGAAGGTCAGGAGGCGGGATGGCTCAGTGGTTAACGCGCAAACCTACTAACCGCAAAACCCGTTTTCCGAACCAAGCCCTGATGTTGTTTAAGCTGTTTCAACTTGGCAGTATCTCAGCACTCGTGTTTCCTTTGGGTGGCATGGCAGCCAGGCACCGAAAGGTTGCTACGGCTGGACGATTGATTTTTTCGGCCCGGAGGTCAATGGTTCGAACCCAGCCTTGGCATTCTGACACCAGTGAATTTCGATTCAAGACGATCAGGTGGACATACATAAGTTGAGGCGACCTTTCGATTCAAGTTTGACACTGAACAATTTTAGTATAGGCCAAATCAAACAGAACTGATTCGATCGGATGTGGTCTGTTGTACACCAGTTGGTGGTGTCTGGTTAAACTAACTGGGAGTATTCAGCCTCTAGGTTACAAAATGAAAGTCATACAACCAATTTTGTGCTTCAAAGCTCTAAAGCTTTGAGCGATCGTTGTTTTACCATCACGGTTTAATTACGATCCAGTTGATGAGAAGCTGGTCGCCTCGTGAAGCATTTGCGAGCGATAAAAAAAAACTAGGCTGGCGCAAAGAGGGGATCTACAATTCAGTAGTGTAATCTGTACACTTCAGACCGCGAAGATGCCTCTTCACTGGGAAATTTTAGGCAACGCTAACTGCGTCGCTTTAGTTGGTATGTGTTGCAGCGCACTCCAAACAATTCATCACCATCTATCTGTCCGTCTTTATCCCTAGTCCCCGTTGGGGACGAGATAGCTCAAGTGCTTAGAGCGCGAATCTACTGACCGGAAGGTCCGTGGTTCGAACCCGACCTCTACCTCTCGAATTCCCCTGTCTAGGCTTGGGCAACCTGACAATATCCCAGCCTTCGTGCTTCCTTCGGGTGGCATGGCAGCTGGGCACCGAAAGGGTGTGTTACAGCTGGGTCTTTTTCCAAATCCCCGTTCCATTTTTACACGACCTTTATACGTATTGTTCTCCAGCGTTGGCGTTTTGACACGCTCGTGTTGCATTCCCTGAAGCCTGTCGGATTTATGAACTGTCGAGAAACTAACAGATATCGACCAAATCTGCTGCCACATGGTTCATTCCCCATGCTTGTTTTCTACTCCTGTTCACCGGGACTCGAGGATTTTTTTCGTCATGTTCGTATTTATCTTTATAGCTTCCTAATGTGTTATCGAATAACAACAGCAAGATTGGGTTAAACAATTCAAATGATTCCTTCTCTTCAAGTCGATGAGAGATAGAACACAGTTTATTCCAAACGCCTGCAACTGTTTTCTTGTTGAAAACGCATCCGAACAGCTTAGACAACATGGAACGTAGCGACCTTGACAACCCCAAACGGTGGACCTGGATGCTCCTCTCTTTTCACTATCCTTTTGCGCATCTAAGCAGCATTCATCTAGAAACGATAAGTTCCCCGCCATTTTTGGTGGAGCGAACCTTACTTATTTTAAAATTAGGGTTACCTACCTGTGGTCCAACCTCGTCGTAACAGTACCTTGCCCTTTCGTTGCAATTACGAATGAGCATTAGTTCAGCAACTAAGGAGGGATGACATATGAATTCCACCATAATAGAGTCGTCTATTCTCCAGACCACAGCAGTCCAAGTATTGGAAGACATGGGTACTTAGTCTCCGGTCTTCAGTCAGTGTTCTGCATTTGCCCCTGAATGCTACGGCACACCTTTGGCAGCTGAGATGTGGAGTTTCTCATCCTTCAGTCTTGTTTAAAAGACGGGATCATAGACTTTCGACAGCATTGTGTGCTATCGAATGATGCGCGGAACTCCATCCGACTGGGGTCAACTTTGGGACCTTGTTTCCTTATAGGACGCACCTTGACTTGTACAGGCCAGTGATGCTCACTCTAACAAATGGGAGAATTTTCATAAACCCGTCTATCCATGGGTCCAAGTCAGTAGCGTTCAAGTACCAAACAAGTTCTTGTTCCAGACAGTCATTGTGTAACTGTCTGTCGCCCCCTCTGCGTGCCTCAGCCAACTTAATGCTCACTACCCTGTTGTGTGACCTGTTCGTGGCTGGCTTACAGGCCAACAGACGACTGTGCGGTGGGGATTTTCAGGGAGATTTATTCATCAAGCACTGCGTACGCTGAGTTCAAACCACCGGACAACAAACTTGTTCTTGTAAATTCAAACAACTAACTCATTATTCTGCTGGGTTACGGTGGCTGTGTGTGTGTATCAAGGTAGTCAACCTTGTCAGTCATTCCCAGTTTCTCGGACAGGCCATTTCAGGTCATTTGACAAGGCATGGAACTGACCGACATCATCATCATCATCGTCAGCTGTATGTACCGCGTACTTGTCGTACAATGGTTGTAGCTGCCACAGTTGCGTTTACCGATGATTTGGGGAGGTGAGGTAGGTAGCTGCGCATTGGAGGCGGGCTGATAAATTGGTGCGTAAATACACCACTGTCAATGAACTGTTAATTGGGGGATTGGGAAGGGAGCTATGCATTGAAGGCAATAGCTTGATGCATGAGCGCCATTGAGGGCGCGACTGGGCCATGTCTGACAATGTCTCTAACCATTGATGTGGCCCGTCTCGGGGTCCCCATCCAGGAAGACGGCAGTGACCAGCGCAGCTGAGTTTGCTGGTAATGGCTTTTATACTTCGCTGCCAAGTCATTGTTTGACCGCCTCTGGCTCGTTTCCACCCTTCACGTGGTTGTGCGAAAAGAACCCTTCGAGGAAGTCGGTCGACTGGCATGCGCAGCACGTGGCCAAGCCAGCGCAGCCTATGCAGTGTGATCAGTTCATCTATCGAGGGTGAGTTATTTCTCCCGAATACCATTCGACGTACTTCAGCATTGCTGATCCGGTGTTCCCACCAGATTCGGGCAATGCTCCGAAGACATCGATGGTCAAACACTGAAAGTCTTTTGACGTCCTCGGCGCGCAGCGACCAGGTTTCTGATCCGTATAGTAATACGGAGCGCACCGCAGCATTATAAACTCGACCCTTGATGGATAAGCTGATGTCACGCCTACGCCACAGGTGACGCAGGTTCACAAAAGCTGCTCGGGCCTTCCCAATTCGGATGGAAATATCATCTTTCGCGAGACCACCGGGACTAATACAACTGCCCAGGTAAACAAATTTGTCTACTACCTCAATCGATTCACCCGCAAGCATTAAGGCTAGGGTTCGGGCCCACCCAGTCTTGCATTAGCACTTTACACTTTGCAGGTGTGAAGCGCATGCCGAACCGTGAGACGGAATTATTTAGATTATTTAATATTGTTTGCATTACCACGGCGTCGGATCCAAAAAGGGGTATGTCGTCTGCATACTCGATGTCTGTGAGCGGACGCCCCGGGAGCACTTCGACCCCACAGGCAGTAGAGGTTGGTAATGAGTCTTCCATGATTGCATCAGTGACCGGAACAAGCGGCCTTCTGCAAGTTCACTCCATTTTTGTTTGTCGTTTGGCGGGAAGAACTCCGTGATGTTCACTAACTTCACTAATCTGCAGACAACTTGATTGTAACCGGGGGCACAACGGAATCCTACCTGGATCTCCTCTTCAAATGAAAGTGTCACACAAAGGCCATCCTGTGTTTCAGCTGGTACGATATTCTTGAAGTGTGGATGAAATCTCTATTGAAAAGAGAAAGAGAAGAATAGCTAGAACTATAATAAACGAAAGGGGATTGTTGAACAGGTGCGGAAAAATTGTCGAGAGCATGTCATATTAATTATCCCTGGTGTTCCCAAGGTTCTCTCGTCAGGGGCGCAGTCGCGGCCATCGAGATCGTCGCTGAAGAGCATAGAAGCTGCCATCCAATCACAGACGCTCATGCGACAAGGCCCTCAATTCGAAGGAGACAAGGGCGTGCACAAAAAATGGACCTGACACCTGCCTTCTTCAAGCAGTCTCTCTCATTGTTTGCCTGCAGATAACATTTAAGACCGTGGCAAAGCCTTAAACTAGTTTCATCCCAATTCAAAGTTCACTTTTATCAGAGAAGATGGTGCTTCTGCGAGAAAATCAGGTCTGAAGTATTCTCTCAGCGTAGACGTGTTAAGTGTTCTGTTTTTACCACCACATTTGGTGTCAAAAATTGATCGTTTACCTCCTAGGGTGGAAAATTAGCCCAAAAAATTGTCTACGTCTCGAGACGTGGAAAATGTGTGACATTTTATCGACGCTGCTACAACGGTGAAACAAAGGACATTTATATGAGCTTTTCGTCAAAACAGACTCAAATTTGAGGGGTTCTAGGTTGGCAGCGTCTCACCATCTTGAGTGCACGACCGAAGAGTGACTCAACTTCAGTGTTTCGCCTTTTGTGTAGACTCGTGTCTGAACGAGCGATGGACTACCCACATAGGAGTAATCTGGGGTGGCTGAAAAAACTGGCAAAGCTCGTGTCAGACAACGATAATTGCAGTTTGTTTTAACTCAAAGTGGCTGACCTAACGACGTCTACTTTTTCTCGTTCAACCGAATAATCAACCCAACTGGACGCCACAAACAACATACCCCGAACACAACAACCTCATTGGTACCGAATGCGGTGTCAGATAACTATGAATTGGGCCGAAAAACTTCGGCCGATCAAGACGGTCTCAAAACAGAGCTGAAGGCTTGCACAAATTTGATCGTGAACTGAACAGCACATCGAAATAAAATGCCACTAAAAAGAACAACAATACTGAATAAAATCGAAGTAGGCTTGGAAGTTTTCCATGTGATTTCATTTAGTCTTTGATGGCAAGTTAAGAAAACCATCAGTTTGGTGAACTGGTGGTAACTCGTAAATTTTTCGGTGAAATTGTACTTCAACAATCAGACATGTTTTGATAAAAGTGTTCAGGACCTGGCCTGAAAAGTTCGAGAGAAGAATAGTTTTCACCAACGGTGCGGTTCGTAAGGGAAAAAATGCGTCCTCAAAAGCGTCCATCTCCCCAAAGACTTCATTGCGTTTTGGTGTTTTTCATGTTGCTCTGTAAGTTTCTGCAATGTCCCATGTGTGGTATGGGTTACGGGGTCACCTTTGAAATGTTCGCTTGTCCACACTTAACAAGTATGATCCACCAAGCCAATGGTTTTTTGGATGTCCATATCTGTTCACCCTCTGGTCTCAATACTCAGGAGTTAAATCAGCTACATACAGAGCGTCCAGGTGGATATGCTTGCGGAGCAGCGCTAACTGCATATAACATTACCCATTGTGTGAGGCTGTCCATTGACATGGTCCGATGGGACATGACACTAGAGCTCCCAGTGGCTCTGTTAGATTCGGTAGAGACTTTCATGTAATCCTGTTACGGTCGAAAGGGGGTTGTAACAGCTTTTTATCTCTTGAATCTTGACGGTAAGGTCAGCGATGAGTCACAAAGATTTACCTTTAACTATGGAAGTTCCGGATTCGGCTGCTCGGTGTTGGTAATGGTCAGGTCGTGGCCACGAGGTCTTGTTGACTCGTGGAGGGTTGTTGAAGGTTCGGCTGGTGAGAACAACATGGGGGATTGAGGGAGGCGCTTTAAGTTGTGTCAATCTCCAGCAAATATGTATCCCCCTCTTGAAACAGAGTATTTGTCCCTGTCATATGAAATTTAAGCGTGAATTAATGGGTAAAACCGGAATTTTCGGCAATATGGCTTAGTTGCTCCTCAACAGGGAGTAATTCATGACAGCAATAAGGTAATAGCAGTTAATAGGCTCACTGTTGCTTAGCTAGCTATGATGGGACAGACCGTTCTTGCGCGAAATCTCGATGCTATCAGTTTTGGTTAGATTCTTGCTCATCACTGGGAGTCTACCGAAAACGACTGCCCTACTAGCACAGAGTTTTCAAACTCGGAAATTCCGTACGTGGTTTGTAGCGGGATACCGAGGACGCAGCGCAGCCCGAATCATTTTTGCCTGGGTTTCGGTCCATATGATCGGCGAACTACCGAAGCGATCAGAACACCAGCGTATGAAGACAAACGGGCAAAGTTAGCGGGTGTTCATGTAATTTTCCGTCGTTGTACCACTTTCTCATTCTTGTGTTTCTCGTCACATTCTATCAATGAGGTTCGCTTCGCTACGAAAATTACCGTTAGATGCTTCGGTACTTAAAGCCTGGAAGCAAGTTTGCGTGATGTTAGCTCTTAGTAAATTTCAACGTTGAGCAGTTTCTAACTTGTTAACGTCTCCAATAGACCCTTAATCATGAATGATAAAACGACAATGCCTGTTCAAAAAAAACGTCTAGATTGACTTACGGCCAAGCAGTTTGTGGGAACGCAAAGATAACCTGGGGACGGGTTATCATCACGGGTTCATTCTCCGATGCTGAGGTATATATATATATATATATATAGCACATATGCTCTGTTTACAGTGCCTTGAATTTATAGGGTGGCAGTTGGTAAATGTGCACAGAACTCAGGAAAACAGTGCATAATAATTTTCATCGTGTTCGATGTTAACCAGGAGCGAATGTTTGTTTTACTGTAGAATCAGGTAAACTCAACTGTCGTTCTTTAGCGAGATAGTACCCATAGTTTAGTGTGTCCAGAGTGATAACACGACCAGCGCACGTCAACAAGGCGTTGTAACCAAAAATATACCACGGCGGGTGTAAGCATGAAGTGCACTATCCTGCCTACCAAGACACCGTAGTGCACCGCAATTATTATCATCAACAATGTTAGTAAAAAAAATCGGGCATGCATTTGTATATCAACGGATATATGGACGAGTGACAACTTTTAAACCTCGTGTGCCTGACGAGCAAGTGGACGTCAGAGGAAACGTGTCGATTCTGGACGCTAAGCAACGTAGACGGCAGTTGGTCAGTGTCATTTGATGAAGTTCAGTAACAACACGTTAATGTGAGAACTTGAAAAGCTGCTGTGAGTCTTAAAATGTGAACAAGTTCTGGACTATCCGACCGACTTCACAAAACATTGAGGACTTCAAAACGATTCATTTTTTCACCTACTAAAATATTACTAGTAGTTTATGCTTGATTCACCTGGCACTATGGTATTCGCTGCATCTGCCTCTCGTTTACGCAGTGTGCATTTTTGATGCAATGTACCGGATGTGGCAAGTCAACCAGTTGAAGGTGGAACGATCGAAATGAAGCCTTGGAAATCTGAGGCTTTGCAACCCCTCACTCGTCACACCAGCCGTAAGAAATCAATACGACCGGTTGCCAACACCAAAAGAAGACCACCAAAGTTGAAAGTAAAATATCCGTCTAACTAACGCGACTATCCATATTTTCACAGAACAGTGAACATTCTGCTCCTAGAAAGAGAGAAAACCAGAAATTTGAGCCCAATGCAGAGAAATTAAGCGTGGTAGTTGAAAAAGAACAAAATGGTACAAACGAAACCCCAGCAGCAGTTCCGATCTCAAGGGCGGCAGTAAGCATAAGCAAACTTGAACTGCGTGTCAAAACAAACTAATCAAATTTCATTGGAATGATGGATGAACAATCTTAAGGGTTTTTGAAAAAGCCAAGAGATTCTAGCTTCTTTGTAGAAGTTTGCTTTCCATGATTTTTGATAAATTTTTGGTGTACGTTAAGAATCACCTAACTTTGAACATATAATAGATTGTCACATGGTCACATTACTTGTGCAAATTAAAAACAATTATTAGGCACACCGGACAGTTTGAGTGCAATAAGTTGTGTTCTAGTCATAATCGATACCCATAGTGGACTTAATTTAAAGTTACTTAATTGCTTGGCAATCATTTCAGCGGGTCGAACCAATCAACGAAGGAACAGAACTTTTGTTTCTTTGAGACAACACATTGTTCGTTTAAAAAAAGCAGTGTTGAGGGAACAATTCCAGACTACTGCAAATCAGTACGATATTGATTTTAAAGGCTTAAAAAGCAGGAAACTTAACCAAGAAGAAAAGAGAAACGTCCCAAGTTGTTCATAGGCGTAGTATGTTTGAGTCCTGATAATATGAAAACGAATCTGTGCATTCCAGTAACCCGGTTACTGGAATAAATCTTCCAGGCCTAAATTTCACCTTCGCTGTCTGTCATCATCATCATCATCATCAGCTGTAAGAAACCGTGTACTTGTTGTACAGACGAAGAATTGGCGGAGTACAGGCTCCAAGACGAAACCAAGGTAACCGGCTAGTGACATCTGGGAAGCGAAGAAACCTACTAACATCATGATAGTAAGCGAGTACACATGTTTTCATGAAGATAACCTGGAAACCGGAAGGCAACATTCGAGATATACATGTAGTTGAAGCCCCAAAGGCCAGTCGACCCGAGTAATTAGCGTACCAGCACTTTTTGAAGGATCAAGGAGCGCGTTTTGTATACCGGAACCTGGGTTGAAGCACATGAGTGGACCTGTTTGGTATGTCGAAAGGATCTTAGCCTAAAGGTATACCGTACCTGATGGAAAACGCTACGACACGAACTGAGCTCAAGAAAAAACAAAACTACCTGTTGGTGGTAACCGAGGAATCTAAGGAAATTCAGACGAATCTCTCATTTCTAGTTACATCCTTCCGATGAATGTGCTGTACAAAGGCTGCTTCATCTTCCAGTGGGCGCGAAATTCAAGATAAGGAAATATTTTCTACCACACCACATTAAACCGATGGGGATTCGAGGATCAACACTACCTGGTAATTCTCAAGAAGACTTTCATCAATCTTATGAATAGTGTCAGGAGAACAAGCCTGGCTGCTTTAAAGCTCATACGCACGATGGGCTATGTTCGAGTTTTGAGCAATCAACCCATACCACTTAATCCGGAAACAAAAGAAACTTCATTGAATATCTTTGCAGCCTGTCAGCAGCGCAGCCAGTCAGGACATCTTGATATCCAAACTCAGCTCGTACCATTGCTAGATGGATTAATGAACAGAGTTCGCTGGCTCGGAAACGCTCAGGAGAACGTAGCACTTTACACTGTATCTGTTTCTCAATGTGACATCCTCACAAGAGGACGGAATTGGTCCACGAGATATCCTTCCTAACTTTAGAAGACAAAGAGGTAATTTCCTTCACAGTAGTGCAAGGGTGTCGTCTTGAATTGAGAGGAACCTCACAAGTGACGTTCAAAGTCCTATATTTCTATTTGAGAGGAAGATGTGTATGCTAGATGCGGTTCTATACGCGAATCCATTTTGCACGCAGACACTTTTAACTGAAGCCGACTACCTCTTACCCTTCTCAATGGATATTTCACATAAGAATCAATTCATGCGGTCGGATCCCATTGATTTAAGTTCGCCATCGAGTCGTGCCACCTGTTGCCACAATTACAAAATCACGTGGGCGTGCGAGTGTAGTTTTGAATCACATGCAAAAATATTTGTGTTCATACGTCACATGATCAACTGCTCGCGTTTGGATTCAGTCGTTGGTGGCATGGAAACGAAATCACAACTGACCGTACGGAGATTGATGACCTTTGGTATCACGATCTTTATCCGATGATTTTTTAACCAGATCTTGTCCACTTGCCAGCTAAATCTTTCCTGTTCATTTCCCACTAAACTGTTCGCCAGAAATCCCGTAGCCGAATCCAGAAGCATGTGTTTCTGATGAAGATGGTCACAACAATTTCTAATGGTTGGCCTGAGCAGAGGAAATCAACCTCCTCAAATTTATTCGGCTCACTTAACTTACTGGATTGTCTAGTATGAGCCATGAGAATTTTCAACACATCACCGGTTACAGATTTCTAACTAGGGTTTGATGGCCCGTAGTGATAATCATATTCGTCCGTTTTGTTATGGGTAAATTTCTTTTCTGGAAATGGCGCCACAATTTGAATCATCATCATCATCATCATCATCATCATTATCATCATCATCATCATCATCATCATCATCGACAGCATGACATCAGTGTTCAACACTGATACTTCACTGCCGTACAACCTTGATTCATTTGAGAGCCTTATTGCAAAGAAAAGAATAAAAATGGATGGGAAAGGACTTGGTACTAGCTTACTACAATCAATCCGAGGTGCCTACACCTCCAAACATTCACTCAGGCAATCTGGATAGAAACTGACAACAAGAACGTACTGACATCTGTTGGCAGCCATATCTTGTAGTGTTTCCAACCAGGCGCAGTGAGGATCACGCGGTTCCCATCCTGGAAGGCGAGTAGCGCCGACAGCACCCAAGCGTTTTGTAATCTCTTTCATACCCTTCTGCCAGGTCAAGGGTTCGCCACCTCTCTGCTTAGGCCACTCTAAATTGGGCATGGAAAACAGCACTCTCTTTGGCAATCGATGGTTAGGCATACGCAACACATGTCCCAACCAACGCAGCTTCTGGTGCTAAACCGAAAACTCGCTTTCTAATAGCCTCGTTACGGATACGCCGACACCAACCCACACGAGCTATGGTTCTGAGACACGCGATTGTCGAATACCTGAAGACGTCTCAGTTTCGCTGCTCGAATAGGCCAAGTCTCACACCCAATTTGAAAAACGTTTGCGTAAGGCCACGACAAAAGTGTGTGAGCAGGGGGCTATTCAGAAAAGCCGTGTGAATTGTGGCAATAACGGAGCAGTCACAGTTGTATACTCCCAGCATTGATCTCACCATGCTGAACGGCAAATTTCCACGCCTATGCAGCTTCTCAACTATTTCTACCGCCGGTGTCATTGGTACGATAGAATATCCCCGCTGTTGCCGAAGAAGTACGCTGATATTTTTATAACGGACCGGTATCACCCCGTCTGTCATTCCACGAGTAAAATATCCACCGGTTGACGTGAAACTGTGATGACATCTGTGTCAGAGAAAAGAACGGCAGATTGGGGCCAACCATCGGTTGACCCATTCTGCTGAGACGCTTGAAAGAGCACCACTTTACGTCATCCCAAGATTTTTGCCCATAAAGTATTTCTCTAGTTTCACTCTACCAAAGACAGCTCCGGCACTAGACGCTGTATACCTTCCTTCTATTTAATGAATACTGTTCTTGTCACTGCTGTGGTAACATCCTGACGCGGTTGGTGAAAGCAGTCCTGGCGAACCAGATTGTAAATACTTCATGAACAGGTCACAATTCCCACACTTAGTTGATCGGTTATTTTCTCCAAGTCCTTTTTTCTCGGTGTTTAACAGAAAGTCCCAAATATCTGGCTCTATAATCTGACGCAAGTATCCTAGAGACAAATTGACAGGATGGGACCGCCGAAGCTCTGAAACATGTCAGTAGCCACAAAGTCTGCAGAGCTGTGCTTCCAGGCAGATAAAAACTCACTGAGTCCCGGAGCGAACAAAACGTTTCTCCCCAATCAGATTCACACGACCTCCTTTGGTGGTACCCCAAAACTTTACTCCATCAGATTTATCTTCAAGTTCTCTATTGTACAGTCGAACTAATCTTTAAATGATAGGGTCGATGAATCTTCACCTAAAATTACCTCAACTTTAATTTTTTCACGTGATTTGGGCTAGGCAGTTCAAGGTCACTCCAGACATCTCACTCGTTACATCCGCCAATTTCAGGCCTATCTTGTCTATCATGTGATCCTAATTTCAAATGGATTGATTCTAACTAGGTGTATGTGTGTTGATGTGGTTTGTAAACTCTGCTAACCGAGGCCACACTACAACAGTTCATAAAAGGACTTGATAAACTGACTTTTTTCGGTTTCTGTTATTCTCGAATTATAAATCCCAAGGGGGCGAGCAAGTTGGACAGAACCACGATACCGGCTGACGAAGCCTATCCATTTCACTCATTTTATGGATCCAAGAAGTGAGCCAATCAATGCGTACTTCAGTGCTTTGCAATTTGCAAACCAGTTCAGTTCCATATCACGCATAAACCTGACTGCATAGATGCAACACGATGAAAACCCTTCAAGCTGACTGGGTGGAGAGTGCATAAGACTGTGTGCCGGTCAGGGTGCACAATATGTTCTCTTATGAACAATATTCGGGTACCCTACCTCCCTACTAGAATAAGTGGACTGAGATAGTCTGGGATACTATTCAACTAAAGACGAGTTCTTTAAGTACTGAACACAACCTTGCCTAAGCCTCTCAGCTTGGGCTTTTTCTTGAGGAGGATGGTTCTGATTGGCCAGCTCTGAATGATAGATGAAGGTAAGCAACCAGAAACGCTTCAAATTTGGGTCTGGTGTAATAACTGGAAGAAATAAACTGGGGCGAGTGGCAAAGGTTAGAAGCAACAGTCTGACTATACAGCTTTATAACAAATCTAAAATCAAAAACGCACCAGTTGGAACTAAGATGTTACAAACCGTGCAAAGGTTGGTGGAAACCAGAAATCTGAGTGACTTCTTTGTCGAGATGTTCACTCGTGTAAGCGTGACATTAAAACTGAAAGTGAAGCAACACGGTTCGCGGTAGTATGCCTCGGGCAAAAAGCAAGTAGTTTGCACAGTGGACAACATCATTTTCGTCCGTGGTATCCACATGCAATTAATGTGAACGCATTGCAGGAGAATTTCTGTCATTATTACATAAGGGTCATGTGATCAGAATGCAAGGGGAAACGAGGAAAGGTTGGTCGCATTCACAAATGAAACCGAAAAAATAAAAAACCGAAACAGCGCCGAAATCACATGGGAGCGAACGCTTTCTGTGCGTGTGTGTCATGTCACAGTGGGATGTGTTTCCCTGGTCCGTGATGCATATTTTTCATTCATCGTCCGATTTTCCGACCTTTGCGACTGGTTAGGTCGGCCAACTGTTCATGAATAGTTGACCGGTTCTTTCATTTGGTTGTACCTGTGGAAAAACTTGGGGTGATCAGGGCATTATTCTCGTAAGTGAACAAGCAGTCAATCCAGGATGGGTCTGGGGTTTTACTAATGGATACACCACGGATCGACTGACTTTCACGTTATGAATAATACATGTGTGTGGGGACAATTTATCATTTGCTCAGTTGATCGATTACTCATGGGAAAATCAGCCGATTCACATCTAATCGTTTGGCCAACAAGATCGAAATATCGGCCTTGACTTCAGCCGAGCTAATCTGACGAAGACTGCAGTTTGTTGCAGGAGTAAAGTAAGTTTAAACAAAAACAATTGCAATCGATGAAAACATGTTTGCTGCTTACGTCATCAAATCGATTGATTCATTTCTGCCCATCCGTACTCATTTGTTTGGCCCTTTGTTCTGAACCAGTGTGAGGGCAGTCGCTATTTGGCAATGTACAATCATTTGCAGACTCAACGGAATCTAAGATGATATACCTCAACTGGAAGAGCCACCAGTTGGGACTTGGTTTCCGTCTAAAACTCCGAAATTAGGTTATTCGTACTGTGATCCATCTCGGGCAACGGAACCCAAAGATTGATCTTATTCTCCACCAAATCAGAAGTGCATTTCAATTAGTCCAAACTATCAGAATGTAAGACTGTCTTTGGTTCTAAAAACCGGTTCGGAAAAGTGGCCCAGTTAATGGAGAACTAAGGGGAAGGTGTTAGGTTTCATTAATTAAGGCCGACTTCACCCATGGCATGTACATTATCCGAAAAGAATTCGGAAAAAATTGTTGTCTGAAAAGGCGAAATATTTCGTATTTCATCATACTACTTAATGTCATCTGTTGTTTAGCAAAAAAAGTTGTTTCGGTTTTATGGTCAGTCGCAAAACAATCACCACAAATGAGAATTGATATGTAAAACCGTTTTAATCTGCACTGGTTTCGGAGTGATTTGAATTGATCTGAAGGTCAATAACTCTCTATTTTGAACAGCAGGACGGAAGCTTTTTTGACGGTCCCATCAAACAAAAACTGCGTAACCAACGTTGAACCACAGAATGGAGGTTTTAGTCCAGCGGAGTGGCTGACGTTTTACGGAATCTGAAAGTCAATTGTAAGCAAAAAGGTTTTGTCATCCCGTCTTTGGTTGTACGAAAGATGCCGCCCTCGGGTGACCATCCCTGGAAGATGGAAAATGTTTCCTCTGGGGAAGAACGGTAGTTCCTTATAATTCGAACACTGATTACCAGTTTTTTTGCGAGAAACCACCAGGGAATCACTGAGAAGTTCTCGTCTTCATTGACCACACGGTCATATTACAATGAGTATGCGTTATCATTTCCAACAAATCAATACCTATTTTCGGGCCGAACTTCCGTTGTTTGTTTGTTTACTGAAAGTTTCCTATCGTTGAAATGTCTTTCCTCGTTTGAGGTAACTACTTGTTTGACTGTTGGCTTGTTCGCCGAGTTTGGCAGACGGTTTACAGACCTTTTGGCATCCGTCGAGAGTGTCCCCTCTTGCCTTGCTTACGCTTAGGTAAGTTAGCTGAGTGTCTTTTAACCTCGTTTAAACTCAAATATGTTTCTCATTTTCTACTCACTCATTGGTTTGTCCTAGACCTTCGTCGAATTGTGTGAACTTTTTCATCTTCCAGTATTTTCTACTTTTTTTGGTTGGCTTCGTCGAGATCTGTATTGCACTTTGGTTTAGAAATCTTCTGGCTTTATCAGTTGTTTCGATCCCTGCATTGTTTTCTTATTGGTTGTTTGATGTAGCTTCTGTGGTATGGTGATTCGTGTGGTGTCCTGATTGGTTGGTATGACCAAGCTTCCTCCGCTAGCGTGAGTCTCTACTGATGTTCTATTGGTCAGTTATTTCAGCTGTCCAGTGACTATGCATATGGAGGTATTCTTTTGATAATATTTGCTGATCATTGGTGGTAGTGTGAGATCTGGAAATTCCTAATGCTTAAAGACCGAGGTGCACTGTACAACTGTTTCATTGGCGTTAGCGGCGCGTGCCTCACGAAACTCCAGAGACCCTCAGACCTGCGACTTATCGGCTAATAGTTTGAACAACTGAACTTTCGACTAAGCTTGTTTACTGCCTTGTCACCTCATACTTCGCTTCTCTCATTGTTCTCCTTTGAGTCAATATCCACGAGTTGTTCCGGTTGAATTGATGTACTCCGTGGTCATCGTGCAGAGAAATCCTTGGCAATCGGTCGTGCCCTGATTCGAACGCTGCATGGTCGAACGCTGATGTTTTCCCATTCTAGAAAAAAACTCCTTCCCCATTTGTGCCAGATAGTGTCCTTCAAAATCCTTTCATTTAGCGTTTTCTGATTATCATTGGTAATTGTGATGGCTTTCAGTGTTTTTCATGTATATTTGCAGGTTTTGGGGCCGTTTATGTCCACATTGTTTTGAAGGCGGCTTACAGTCATTACTGAAATGTCCTTCAAGCATAAATGAATGATTATTTGGTTTTTCTCTCGTGTGTTGATGATTTATGTGTTCCGGGGGGCTTTCAGATAGAAGTTGCGGAAAAAATTTCCTTGTTTCGATCTTCCGCCCCGCAATATTACAGTAGAATTTGTTCCGCTTCAACAGATTTAACTCTGTCTGTATGAGTTTGATTGGTTTCCGTGACAGTTCAGTTCTTTATCCGTAGGTGTTACTTCTTCTGTGGACTTTTGCTTGTAATTGTTCCGTCGGCAAACTTGTGATTAGGAACTTGACGAATGCCAGCTTGTTTCTCTTATCCGTACCCACTGTAATCTGGATGTCATTGAATACAATAATGGACAGTGTGTTGGTGCGTTGTAATTTGGTTTTCTCGATAATGACACTGAGGCAAAGATAGTGTTGAGACCAAATACATGTATTAGGATTTCAACGGTTGACGGACACATCCGAGTAGCTAGATAAGCCAAAAATGAAAAAAGATACTCGCCTGCTTTGGAAGCCGCAATATTCATACGGAAACGATGGCTGGATCCACATATGATGTCCTAATTCCACGTCATGCTCTTCATTATGAGCATTAATTCCATAAAAAAATCACAAAAAGCAGTAGTTGTCATCGTGTCAAACTTTTGGTAGATCGGGTTCGTTTACTAGTGGTTGATCAGATGGCCGTTGGTCTGAAAACCGAGTTCGCAATTAGCTTATAAGCGTTTCATCGCCAGTCGAGGTGACACTGTCAGTGAGCAGTTGAATGGGTGTAATAGTATAGTATAGTATAGTACAGTATAGTATAGTATAGTATAGTATAGTATAGTATAGTATAGTATAGTATAGTATAGTATAGTATAGTATAGTATAGTATAGTACAGTGTAGTATAGTATAATATAAACAAGTTAGGTTCTACTGTGATTTGAAGGGATATCGCCTCTTAGCATATTCGCATCCAAACCTGGAAAACAGACGAAAGAAATTTAGCTAAATCTGTTGGCTGTCCCGAAATCACCCATATGTTTAATTCAAACTAAATGCCCATGTTTGGTAAAATTGTACTTGTGGATGGGACGTCGAATTTTCTATTTCGAACTTTTTGATGCCCAACCGCATGTGTTTTCTAGGTCATGGTGTCCGAAAATTCGGTCTCACGAGTTCCAAAAAGAACTCGAAAGCTGGTGCGATTTGGGTTAGCTGGACATCTGGTAATTCTAGCCAGACAATTAGTGGAACAACCGACCAGTCCAGTGCCCCAAGAAGTAAGCATTCACTCGAGGGATAAACTTAAGGTAGCCTAAGAGTGAAGCTTGCTTGAGATTGCCTTCCCTGCAGTTTTACGCTAGCAAAGAATTTCTTGAGTTTAGGCGCTTGACTGTGAGTGCTGATTGTTCTCCTGTCTAGTTTATGATCTCCGGGCATTGCATAACTACCACAAAAATATCACAAAAGTATCATTTTTACACCCTCTGATGCTTCAAATACCGTTGAATGGTCTTCATCATCCCAGCGTCACTACTTGAAGCTTAGCTCTCAGTCAAGTCACAGTAAGGGATTTTTATGTGTCTAGCTCCAAGTTGATTTTGTAAGACTGACTTGGATCGTCCATCGGAAGGCACTTTCTCTAAACATTTACAAGTACGTAGGAGAGACGCGTTCTTTCTGAATCCTCAGTTTTCGTCTAGTAACTCACAGGTTGCATCTATGTGGTTCCCGCTGGACGTGAAGCCAAGTCATAACGAGATGAAACAAGACAAGCGTGACAAAACTACATCACACCCAGCATGGTAGCGAAAAGTAAAGATCAGAGATTTCGCTGATATGGTGTATATCTGTGCTGATGCGTAGATCATATCTGTCGCCGTGTTCGGGTGAGTATCGTCCTTCGAATGTGTAAAGTTCTTATGTGGTTTTCCACCTCAGGCCCGTGGCTTGAGGTTGTCCAATTTTCTTGTTCATGTCACTTGAATTAATTTGTTTTGAGTTTATACACTCAAAATTCACTCGCGCTAGCCTTCTGGAAAATCCGCAACGCTAAACCTACAAAGGTGCTAGAGGTGACTCTGTTGCCATCGTTGTAAGGGCAAGCTGTTTACTGGCTAGTTATATGTGCATGCTTTGAGCGGTGTAGGCAACCGAACTACATTTCAGATATACTGGGCCCGCAAGTGATTTGACAATTGAGGGCTACCAGTCGGCTATGCTGTGCGCTTTAGGTCTGCCGCCCTGTCCGCCCTCTAATTTGCGCTGGGTACAAGGTGCTGGTTGCCTCAGCGACCCAGCACAAACCGCATGCAGCACGAAGCCCACTCGTCTAGTTTGGTGTAACAGGCAAATCAGGTCTAACTTGTCGGTCTGTGTTATACCTGGCTGCTGTCCCCGCTCCAGTGCCTAGTGCCGGAAAAAGACTCACCGATAAGGCACACAAGAGCTTTATTGCGAACAAGCGAGTGTGTGCGACTGCAACACTTACAACCGACATCAGGCTATTTGAATTTTCCTTTTATCGATCCAGGCTGTTGCTGATTCGATTGAAAGCTTGACTGGTCTGGATGCTTGCCGGCTTTCCTATTGAGCCTTTGGTGGAGTTTTGGGGTCTCAGTAGGTTCCGGACGTTCTGGGGTTGCTTTCAGGAATTTGGCCTTCCTGATGAATGCCCTCCCCAGTAATAAGCTATGTCTATCATTTGAACACGTGGGAGAGGCTGTATCACTTCAAACTTGTTATGGGGCAACAGGAGTGTTATCTTGTATAGACGTGCTACGCTGCTCACAGGGCTGCTGAAAACTCCCCGACAGCCCACAACCAGTTTCACCCTCTTTGGAGCTCATCAGGTAAGCATCACAATCAGTTGAATAACATCCTAAACGCGAAATTCTCTTGAGCCTCCCGTGAAAACCAAATCGATATGCAAATGAGTGTATTTGTCGCAATCAGTCCAATTTGGGTTCAAGTAGAACATAAGGTTGACAGAAACTCGAGGACTGCGCCTACCTGATGAGCCTCAAGAAGGCGAAACCGGTCGTCAAAGAGTTTTCTACGGCCATATGAGTAGTTTCCTTTATGAAGATATGCATTCTATTGTGATTTGTTCGCAAAACCTTAAGGTGAACCAATAGTTTGATCTTCAAATTAACCCCCCCCCCCCCGAATTCCTCGAATTCCAACTTATTCGACCAAGCAGCAGAACCTAATCAGATTCTGAAGAACTAATCTTTTATTTACTCCATCTGGACTGCCATAGTTGAGAATTCGCTTTCTAAGTAGACCCTTACTACCCCATTGGGCGATACTGGGGTCAACCAGATGAGGTGGACAAAAAGGGAACAGATTTAAGGGAACGTAGGACGTAGTTATGTCTACTAGAGATTCAAATGTACACTGCGACTACATGAGGTCACATGAGCTTCCGGTAATTTTCTTTCGAGTACTCTAGTTTGCTTCGAAGATGACTCATTAACAGGCCTTGTTTTTAGGAGCGGTACGAGGTTTTATTTTGTGAACAAGATCGCTAGTTTTTCCCTCGAAAATTGTTGCAACATTACACTACATCTGTTGACAGTTATTTTTGAAGCTGATGCATTCCGTGAATCGCCTGAACCAGCTCTGTGGAACTCTACAAGGAGCGCCATGAGTAGTATTCCTTTCGGGTTTGGAGTCCAAACTTGCACCCTAGTGACATAGGGTCTCTAAACAGTGGGGGATAAGGTCACCACCTGAGCTCGGAGTTGACAGCACTATCCGCAATTGCTGTTAATCACTCAGGGATGAAAAGAGATCCCTTCTTTGAGTTCTTACGGCGTTTCTTGGAATACGGTGCCATAGCGGTGTCCAGCATGTCGTAGTGATCCACAAAACAAAGAAAAACTATTCGGAAGCAAGAAGCTAACATGCGTTGGGCTCACAATTTAGAAAATGTAATTTGATGAAGATATAAGTGTAAAGGAGTCAGAAATTCAGTGTTCCTTGGCTGCTGATCCAATGGAGGATTCCAGCAAAAAAGGTGCTCCATTCTTGGTTTTGTACCTGTTCGAGGTTTCTTTCACCTAGAAAATAATGAATCACATCAGTCACCTTTGTATAAAAGTGACAAAAGTCATGAACATTCAATGAAGCGCTTCTCGAGTTCTTGAAAAAGCTTTGAAACCTTCTTCATAATCTCGATTTCCAGGTTGAGATCCAGTGCTCTGTAGAATATCACTTTGCACTTGTGAGCAGCACGCACGGGCAGGCTTTGGAGGCTGAGAGATGAATTCATTCATGGTTCAAGCGAGCAAGCAAACACGCTTGTTTCTTGCTTGGTGTCCGGACTATGTTCATTATCTGCGTCAGAGAGTTCTGTCACCGAAACCCTGCTAGATTTGACCGATGCCAGGGGACTTCTCTGGCCCTCTAACACATAAAATGCACCCGGTCTCTTGCAAAAAATGGGATTCGTTTTGTCCGTATCGCACACGTCACTGGGCAGTTATTCTTTACAAATCTGAACGACGTCATTTGACACTTCAGTTGCGCAACCGCATAAAACGTGACCGCAAATGCTACAGCAAGGTTTGTACCTCAGGAACAGGGGATGGACGGCTATGAAATCGATGTTTCTTACTCGCCTTCACAACTCTGCAGCTTCTTCTTGAACATGTGTGTAAAATTGTGCAGTGTTCCTACTGTGGGCACAAAGAAGTGAGTCGAAGAATTTTCAGCAACCTTATGAGAAGTGCATTGCGTATATTCACGTACCGCGATATCTCGAATATCATAGCAACTGGAATATGAGGCGACCTGGTGCAGCACATTCAGTTGCCTGGAAACATCAAAAACGGGAGATTCAGCTGGGTTCCAGGTGAGTCCCTCGCAAAAGCAAATTGAGTTGCAAATTGGTGTATTTCTCGAAGTGAGTAGTAGTTCTCCGCATTCAGGCATCATGTGACTATCATGTAATGCAAACTAGCTGCATTCCGTCAAACTTTGCTCTTCCTATGATGCATGATTTGATTCTTGCGATAGCGTTAAAGATTTCAAAATCCACAATTGTCTTGAAAAGCCCAAAGTCCAAAGAGATACCAGACATTCTTTTCAAGTTTCCGCCGTCCTAACCCTCCTCATATGTTGAGCCAGTTTAGATAAGACCGGTGGTGATTGTTTCCGTCAATGTGTGATTGCCGAACAGCTAATTTTCACGAGCTGCTGACGTAATAGGCTACACACGAGGTTGCTAAAACACTTCGACAGTCCGGTTTCGCTCCTCTTGGGATTCGTCCTGTGGGCTCGGTACCCAAATTGCCGTCACAGTTTCGTTCTACTTGAACCCAAATTGGTCGGTTTTCGCCGGATGATCTCATTTGCATACAAATTTGGTTTTGACGGAGAACTCAAATAAATCCAACCGAATCTCTTGTTTAGAGTAGTGTCGCTCAAGAAGAGATCCGGCTGGATCCAGTTGAGTCACCGTAGAAACCAAATTCCCATGTAAATGAGAGCAATTGGCGAAGCCTGGACTATTCAGCTTGTGGTCTAAACCCAGCGCGATAACTGGGTGTCTCTTTTTTCAAAAGGGTCAGGTGAAACCCTAAACGTTCGTCCCGGTCTTTCGATTTTGAAACGTTACGATCAATCTTTTGGGGTCAAGAAGGGTTCACCATAAAGGCGACTACCAAATCCACGTCATTTTTTTCACTGATACTACCCATGAGTCATGAACCCAGTCCATCTTTTAAAACCGATCATCTCACTCGACCAGCACCTGTGGAAGTTAGAATCTTCACACCAGATTCAAGCAGCAGCTTAACTTCAGACACTTATCCACGGTTCCCATACATATAACGTGCACCGAACGGTAGCCGTTTCTATTCTGCTGCCTTATGGTAATTTATTTTCGGTAATTAAGCTGGGTTTTTTAATAGGGCATTTTGTTCTGGGGATTTTATTCTTGGAGGTGGGGGAGCATAAAATCATCGTTTCAGAAGAGCTTGGCAAACAATCGGTAGTTTTCAATAAGTTGAAAAACGCTTGGAACCGATTGAGTAGTCATCGTTTTTCGGAAAAGTTTGGTAACAATCGGTAGTTTTATTGCTGGGCAACGTTTCGCTTTTGACACAAAAGCTTCGTCAGGCCAAGTAAACATGTCACCAAGTTGGCCAGGTTATAAGGCAGACGGGACACTAATCAGGAAGTCCTCTTCAGTTTATCACAATCGGTCAGTGATGAGTGTCAATAATGGCTCTTGTCGGCTATTGTGGTTGCCTAAATCTTGAATTGATGGGTTGGAGGAGTTTAAAATTAGTTCCGATCAGTTCTTGTTCCTTAATCTTCCACTTCAGGGTGCAACTGGTAGATTTGTCTTGGTCATCGTGGGCTTGTGGTTGCTGCGACAATTTAGTTGGGGGAGGGTGAGGTCAAGTGGAATTCAGATGATGACTACTACTCCTTCTGATGACCGCACACCAACACGTGTCAGCTCGACTGACCCAAGACCGTTCTCCACACTCTTGCCAGTTCCACGCCTTCCATTCTATTGACACTAGGATGCTTGGCGATTTCTACCTCCTCAGCCATCAGTCTCTGTGATGTGGGCCGTAGTCCTCGACTCAAAACCTCAACATTTTCTAAATCTATATTGTGCCCCGTATCCAGTGCATGTTCTGCAATTGCCGAGTCTTTTAATAACGCTCGATATTCATCTGCGTTTCTCGGCGGCTTGTTTATTTTCCTCTTATGCTCTCCGATTCTGGTGTGAAGTTCCCTGGCCGTCTGTCCTATATAGACCTTAATGCAATCGCTACACTTGATTTTGTAGACACAGTCCCTAGTTCTGTTTGCCGGGAGGCGATCCTTCAATTGCACCAGTGCAGAGCGCAGAGTGTTTCCCCTCTGGAAACCTACTCTTATGTTGGCCGTGTTTAGAATCCTTCGAATGGTCTCCGATGTCCCTGGTTTATATGGGATAACAGCTGTCCCGATGCATTCTCGTTTGGGTTTCTCCACCGGTACCAGCACCCTTCGCAATTGACGCCTAATCAAGCTGGCTGGATATCCACTACCCCGAAGTTTGTTCATTACTTCAATTTGGGCCGCTGTCCGATCAACTTCCTCTGCGCACAGGGCCCTTACACGCCTAAATATTGATGAGGCAATACTAGCGAATACCGACTTTGGATGGGCAGACGAGTAGTAGTAGTGGTAGAAGAGCATAAAATCACTTTGCTTGCTTAAGCATTTCATAATACTATCATCTGCCATATAAGTAGTATAAAAAACTAACTGAAATCGGTTCAAATGAAGGAGGCGGCGTCATACTCAGTCATAAAATATTATAGACAAGAGACTTCACAAAGTTCAGCTTTTATGCCTGCTTCGAATTGTTCTCGTTGTTTTGCGTCTGAAGAACTGTGAAAGTACTTTTTTTGCAAAAGATGGCAATTCCAACTGAAATCCCATGGGACATTTTGTTCGATAATACTCCAACTCAAGAGAGAGTTGGGGGATCACACCACTAAGCCAGCTAAGAAATGGCAGCAGTTACGAAATGACAGAAGACTGAACTATGTCTCGAAAGACAAAACTGTGCTATGATGGTATATTTCTTTTTATCTTATGTGCAACGGGGAAAATATTAAAAAAACTCAGCCAGCTGGCAACAAAATGAATTTTTTTCTGCTTTTATGCCCGAGTATTATGAAGCAAAAAACCTGTAAACACAAGTTCAGCTAAATTTCAATAAAGGGTCCCGTTTACAAGAACCTTATTTGAAAATGAGTGTTTAGCGCAACGTCAGGACACCCAAGTAGGGCATAAGGTAAACGGATCCGCCTGATGATCCCTAAGAAGAACGGTCAAGAGTTCTCATCGACCTAATGAGTAGTATAGAGATGAATGTGACGGCTCACAATAAACAGAACCTCCCAAACAGCCAGGGCATTGCACACCAGAATCGGTGAGTATAAGCGATCAATTAGCAGACTACCGAGAAACATAGATGAATATCAGGCGATAGTCAAAGGTTCAGCAATGGCAGGGCATGCACTAGACACTGGGCACAGGATAGATTTGGAAAATGTGGACATTCTGAGACGGAGGTTAGGATTCACACCACAGCAACTGGTGGCCGAAGCGGTGGAAATCGCCAAGCATCCCAGCGTGAATAGAATAGAGGGCGTAGAAATGGCAAGCGTGTGGAGAGCGGTTTTAGATCAGCCGAGATGACATGAGGTGGTGTGCAGTCATCAGCGAAATGGTCTGGGTCTAAAAGTACAGAATCCAAGCAGAGTAAGATCCAATTAACCACCCCCACCCCCAAACCAATTGTCCAGGCACCCCTCGACGAGCACAGGCGGACAAAAATGTGTGAATGACCCAAGAGGAATATTCCATTACGATGTCCTAGACAGAAAAATCAAGGCCGGAAAAATCCGGGTTCAACATGAAGACAACTCCTCCCTAACCAATCTAACGTAGATGTTAGTCATCCCCACTAACCAACAAACAGGAACATCAGGCTGATACCCAGCACTGATCAAGTCGGCTAGGCATTAGAAATCTCACGGATTGGTTACCTGACTGCCTTAAAACCCAATTAACCTGCTTACTTACTCAATTGGCCTGACGAAGCCTTTGTGTCAAAAGCGAAACGTTGCACAGCAATAGATCCACCGATTGTTTACCAAACCTCTCTGAAACGAGAACCTCCCAAAGTTAAGAGCGCTGCTGCCGGTCTTCTGAAAGTTCTTCGTCCGACGCCAGACTCAATATGTCCCTGCTGTCGGCCCTTTAGTCGATCGAAGTCAGGCCAAGGTGAGTGCATTTGTTAGTTCTACTGCTCACCGGTCGTTTGGATTTTCTTCACGAGTAGCGGGTTTGCATTTGACTCCACTGGTCCCCAGTGTGCAGACCGTGGATAAGGGGCTCTAATCGGGGAGATCTCGTGGTTTGACACGAGATTTACTAATAGCCCGAAGTGAAATCACGGACAGTTCTTTGGCGTGGCTGTAGCTGAGTTCCACGTGTTTGGCGGTCTTATAACGGAATATAATTCACCTGAGTGTACCGAGAAGTCAGTTCATACATTTGTCCGCTGGTTTGCTGCATTTGCTGATTAAAGTTCAACTCTGGTTAAGTTTTAACTTCACGAACGACCGCAACTAGGAAACTTTTAGGTGAAGTCGTATGGAACAGGTGTAGACATGTGTGTATTTTCACATGAGTTGCACCACGGTTTACTGTCTAGGAGAGCAGATGACGTTTCACATTGGGACAAGCGACGACATTTAGTTTTTGCGGGGGATAGAAAGAGTAGAATCGTCGAATTTTTAAACAGACGCTAAATTAAAACAAGTAACAAGGTGTTCCTCCCAAAAAAACCTATCCTGACTACACTTTTATTGCACCATTTTTTGCGTTTCCAGGAGTGAAACTCAAAATCGACGCGAGGGTAATTTTCATCTCCATTTTTGAGGCATCTAGTGAGCTCTACTTTAAGACGGGGCTAAGCAACCTATCGGTCGGTGTCCAGGTGAATTTCGAATCCTGGTAGGTATGACTGACTAACCTGTCTTAGTTACTAATAATATAATGAGGCTAAAGGGAAAAATTTCTATTCTCTGATATATAAATTTTTGCCCCTGAAACGCAATTCTACTGGGATCGCTCGTTTCTCACGAGCATTTGAACACGTCTCTGTTCTGCCTTTATTTTTAGAGCTTATTTGTGCTACAAAAACCTACAAAACGCAAACATTAAACTACAATGAAAACTCTCTTTGGATTTTTAAAAATCATTCAATATTTTGAATGACTATCTTTCATAGTTAAATTCTGGTTTACACTAGACGTAGCAGTGGACATGGAGCAGAGGACAGGACCACTTTGCGTTAGCCAAGTTCCTTACAGTCCACCTTCCGTTGTGGTTACAGGTATTAAGTCCGGAAATCCGCATTGCTCACATTGCTTCCGTTCGTAAAGTTCTGATCCTGTCCTTGCGCAACTGTTGTGGTTAGTTCACAACAACGGACAGCAGGACAGAAGGGGGATTGTTCAAACCAGAGTCCTGAGAACGCAACGTTACAGCTTCCGTAACCATCAGCAGCTCACTCTCAGAAATGCCTTCTTAATATCATATTTTTGGCAAAAGATGTCCAGATTTTGACCAGCAGTTTCACGAGTGAGTAGACAATTTAGGCCTTTGTGATGATTTATTATTTTACCGTATTCCATGTGTACAGTGCAGTCGGCCCAGTTGTACAGTTCGTTGCCTCACAAGCGGAATCCACAACTTTGCTCCAGTTTTAGGGACACTTTGCAGCTATACACTTGTAGTTTTGCCCGTAAAAGACTGATTGTACCCGTCTGCAGACAAGTGTTTGAAAGAATGTAGAAGTGAGCCTATGAGTATCGAGTACAACAAATATATCTGTTCTAGGGAGTTGACTGTTGGCTATGCAGATTCACGAAAGGCAAACTGGTAGCACAGGTCTTCGGAAGGACAAGGTCCAAGAAGTGTTCAACTAAATTACTGAATCCCTATCCACTCAGTTCAACGACGGAGCTAGCCATATGTTTGGTCTCAACTCATACAGTTGCTCGTGAGATATAGTTCAGCATACAATTCAAACCATTTGGTTTGACAAGTGCGTAAGATGCTACTGATGAGGCATGCGAGTAGCATGTTGTTTCCTCGTAAGTTCGCCTCGCGTCTAATGGAAGGTGGGGGTTTATTACGGAACTTGTAGAACTGTTTTGCAGCGTTCGTTTACAACTGCGTGACAGTCAATGAGTACACACGAAGGTTCAAGAAGATACGTGAGGATATTCAGTTTTTAAAAATAAGGTGCATATGAAATGTTTCCTTTCCTGTCCACTAGTTTGTAACTGTTTAGTTGGTGTTTGCGAATAAACAGCCTCACGGCGAAGGGCTTTTCTCCTTACACCTGTAGTGAAGTAGCCAACTAAAAACAGGGCTTGGAACTTTTTGTGCGTATTTTCTGGCGGAAAGCGTAAGTTTGTCCCAATTCAGCTCGACACCGGCTTACCAACTAAAATGTAGTGTTCTGTAAATCAAACGCGCCTGCTTGTAATGAACATTGATCTAACATCGCATAAAATCTGCGTGCAACACCGGTTGAGGCAGCGCTAAATCCGTTGTTTATCTGTTGAAAGTGAACGTCGCCACATCCTGCGGTAAGTCAAGATTTGCGGTGGTTGATGTCGAGCAAAGCTGAGGACGGATTATTACGCTAATAGTTTGTATTGTACTTGGTGGATTTCTGTAAACAAAGGTTACCCATATTTGTTTTGACAAAACGATCGATAAAAAGTAGGTCACGCGAAGAGTTGTAGAAATCAAATCAGACGGTTTCTACGTATCAGGAACGTCAGATTCCTGAACCCACTGAGACCCTAAAATTCCACCAAAAGCTCAGTAGGAAGGCCAGCAAGCATTCAGGCCAGTCAATCACTCAATCAATTCAGCAAAAGCCGATGAGTGTTCGGACACGCCACAGAAGCACGACCGAGTGTGAGCAGCTTTCAGGCATCTCATAGAAGCACGATGGATGTTGACGGGTGTTCACTAAACACCTACCAGACAGTCTGGATCAATGTCAGAAAGTACCCTTTAAATAGCGCGGGGCCGTTGTAACTTTTGCAGTCGCACGCACTCGCTTGTTTGGAATAAAGCTGTTATGTACCCTTGTCTGTGAGTTCTTTCTGGCACCAGGCACTGGAGTGAGAAGAGCAGGTAGATATAACACTATGCTTCACTTACAATAAATTAAACTGAACAGCTCGCTTTTGCGCATACCACCCAAACAGGTAACAAATGGAAGGAATCTTCTACTCAGCCCGTTTCAGATGACATTTTGCAACTGAATTTTTTTGCCAACTATACCCCATCTATTTGTCTTTTATTCGGTGTGACTACGAAAAGTTGTGCGGCGTTTAACGGTTGCATTCAGACTGGATATTTATTTAACAAGGAACAGCTGGTCAGCATTCATGGGTCTGACACACCTCTAGAGAGCTCACTACGGGTTTTGTCCTTCCTGGGATTCAGCAGGTGAATGTAGTCTACAAGTCCCTATCAACCGTATTCCCCACGCCAAATTTATAGGTGTTTCGGTGAGCACTCTTGCAATTTAAGTTTTTTTGAAAAACATTTCAGCTGAAATCCATCGGGGCAGTTAATTCCGCCAACTGTGCTACACAAAGGCACAAAGTTGGAAGGATATTCATCGTAGCAGAGTATGTTTCAATACTACCCATGGGGTCGGTGGGAAATCTAGATAGCTCACTCTCGGCTAGTATGACGTCTCTGCTACTTCAAAATACTGGTAATGCGTTGGAATATTGGTAGCTCGGGTGAGTTTATTGGTTGTTGATCAGGTGGCTGTTGATCTGTTCGCCGAGCTTGGCAATTGGCTTGCAAACGTTTCGTCACCATACGAGGAGACATCATCAGTGAGCAGTTGGGTGGATACTTCTTCCTTGCCTGCGTGCGTTTATATAGCATTTGAAGGATATCTTCTGGCGTGATTGGCTACTTGAGGAGCAACGATTCTCGTGAATCTATTGATCCGCTTGTGATCTTTGTTGCGTTGTGGTCTGCGTTCCTTTGTGTTGATTCCAAGACCTTCTATTTTTATTAGTTCGTTCTTTGGCCTTGATTGGCATTGCGTTGTGGTCTGACATTCTCGAGCTTGACTGGTTGCTTGCACCGACCTATTTTCTCCAATGTAACGGTTAGTGTCCCTGCGTCCGCCGGTTAATACTGAACACCATTCGACAGTGACATAATTACCAGGAGAAGGAAAATTCCATCAGCTTGTGCCTGCTTCAAGGATAATTTGAACTTTTAAGCTAATCTAAGTGCGGGTCATCAATATTTGATAGTACTGAGGAGGTAGTTGTCTCTTACCCGCCGATTCTCTTCGAGAAGCACCATGAAAGCAAAGGATATTTGTCCCTTGAAAGCAATGCCTTGAAACATTTTTCATGGACGAGCCATTGTTTCCAGATCACTGCAATATTTTAGTCTCGCTACCTGGTTCTCCCCTGTATACAACAGGAGCGAATTCAGGTTACCGTATCAGTAAATGGGGATAAAACTCACTATGAACGGGTGGTGGATCATTTGACTTAATGTTCGGGTTATATATATATATATACATATATACATATATATATATACATATATTTACATGTATATACATACATACACATACATTTTAGTCATCCTCCCTGCCCTCGGTCGCTTAGTATCAATCGTAAGTGGTCTATTCTTTCTCCAGAATTTTAGGACTGTTGTACCCCAGGCTCCAACCTCTGTGAGTCACTGGTATTTTCTGCCATTTTGGTCTGATTTGTATGTAAACTTGTACACTTTTTACTCTGTAACAATTTTAATTTCTGCTGTTCATTAAAGAGGATGCAGGTACCTTTAGAAAACAAAGCCATAAATGGCTGAGACGTGGGTACGACTAAGGTTTTCACTATTCTGTATATGTTCAAGGTTGGCATCTTAAAGGTTTACAAAGCCATCCTGGGTTAAAATCAAGCGAAGTTATGTAAAAAATTTTATCTCGTAAAATCAAAATACATTTGTTTTTAAGGCAAAAACATTTCAAAGTTTACCATGTATCAGATATGTATGTCCAGAAGCATACTGAACGCCACCAGTTATTCAGCAACTCAGGAACTAAGTTTCTCGGACCCTAAACTGTGAGTCGCCGAGAGACATTTATGCTTTCCGGACCTCTTGGCATCCATTTTGAACTTCAACAATACCTTAGTTCTTGTATAAGTAATTATAGAAAGCTATGTGTCAATGAACAGTTTATTTTTGCTAATGATATAATGAAACAATGTGTCTTCTAATGAGCCCTGCTTTGTGAGGATACAATGGAGAGGAGTACAAAGGAGTGTTAATGATCTCTCCAAGATCGCTACTAAAAAGCGGACCATTAGGATATGGCGCACTTTTTGATTTTATTTAGCGACTGCAGCTGTGCGAATTTATGCGCCATTTTTCTACTCAAATCCGTGTTGCTCCCCTAACCGGTTGCGCGTAAGAACTGCCAAATTAATGGGGTTTCTCTCATCTCGGTTCTGCATCCGGTGAAACTGTGTTTTGATCGAATGTTGTCCAGAGGAACTCCAACATGAACTACTTCGATGTGCTCCTATTGGTACAATCATACTTCGGAAAATTCAGGCAACATGGATTCAAAATAACTCTGTTTTTCAGCTGCGACTTCGAACAAAATGAACACTAAACAATAAACTACTTCTTCTTGAGACGAAAACGACCTTTTTTCAGGTTATTTGTTTTGATTATATGAACTAAAAGTATAAAAAAATCCAAAGTTTGGGAATTCTGCACTCTAACGAGAAGATGTGTCTGATTAGTTAGGGGAAGTTCAGCTAGCCAGAATGAGAAGTGGTAGACTTCGTGGCACAAAACTTCTAAAACGCTGGAGGAATTGTTTTTCAAATTAAAAAAACATCAAGAGAGTACCGGATGCTTATTTTCAGGTAATTATATAAATTGAGAAATCTTGCTGTCAAGGGAGCCCAGCCTCCTAGAAACAACACGATGACCGAACTCAATCATTTATTGTAAAGCTTCGTTGTTTGAGTTGTCGAACCGATTTGCTTCAGTGCGTCGAAAATTCCAGCAATTTCTCCGCTCAGTCTGCGTACGATTCAACCGTTCAGAATCATTGTGTATAAGTGTTCAGTCTAATCGATTGCAATGCAGTCTAAGCCAAATTGAATAAAACCTTTTGGTTTGGAAAGTCACTGTTAATCTGAATGTAGTGCGTGACCCCACCCCCCACCCAATGTCTAACTCTGTTTTAATCCAATAAACTGTACACTATTTGCCCGGGATACTCCGCTTTTGTACACGTGACTTTTACTGTCAAAAACAATCGAGATTCCAAGTCAAGAAACCTCGTGTCACCCGAGCGAAACTTCTCAGTAGTCTCACACCCGAGAGACAAGAAACAGACAGGGGGATGCTTCAAATGGAACGAGTATGTAGGAATCTTCAGATTCTGGTGAATTGCTCTGGCGGGGTTATTGGCCGCATGCGGGCTGGTACAATTAGGACGCCTTAAAAGGCGGGCGAACATGTTTTAAGCTCGAGTCTCGTCATAGCATTGTCATCAACTTCGGAGAATTGTGTTGGCTATTCGGCAGAACCCTACGGAAGCCAACTGAACATGTCCGAGACATGGATATGTGGACAAACCACATCGCACCTGGCGTTGTTAAAATGACCTTATTACAACTTTGAGCATTTTCTCAAAGCGACCAGGCTCGCTTTTGAAGTGTAAATGCCTCTGTGGTCGTTGGGTTGCAAGATACATTTATTCTGTACAGTCTTCTCCGCGGAAACGGTTTTAAAACGATACCAGAGGTACGCCAGTAAGCATTTCGCACGAGAGGCACAAGTGATAGCGAAAAGAATTCGGAATGAATTTCCCTGGGGCAAAACTGATTAATCGCTTTAATGCCATCCCTTGCGATCAGAGACCAAGGAGTTTGCCTGGCTGATTGGTCACCCTGACTTAGTTTTGTACAAATAATCCAAATTGCGTTCTAAGTTTTTTTCCACTGCTTTGCACGTTTTCCAGTAAAAGAGAGCCCACGGAACGAATTAATTCCTCAACCTTGTGGGAATTAGGCAGGTAACAAGAGTGTTTTAAATTTTAAAAAAACTTGGAAAAACTCAGGGATAGTGTCAACAACCACCTGTTCTACCAAGTCATCAAGTGTTATCCTCAGTAACACCGGCTTTAACCTACTTGTTGACATTCTCCCTGGGGGTCAGAAACGTTCATCAGAAGAGCAGGTAGTCGAAATCCACATCAAACCACACTCAGTTGAAGGGTAATTTCATTTTACCAGAAGTATCAATTAAATTGCTCACTTATGCATAAAAGCTGTCTCAACTTTAAGTTGGCGCGATAGCTGCCATATTGCAGTTTATTTTCTCGACATAATTCACTACTTTTAAGGTTGCTTACAACTCTTCGACAGCCTATTGTCAGTTTCGCCCTTTTTGTGATTCATCATAGAGGTGTATTACCTCGTGTTTTCATCAACGTTAGTTCATAACTCTATGGGTAATCGGTGTTATTGAGGATATTTCACTGACTGGTTTCTTTCCCTTGTGAGCTAAACTAGGACTTGGAAACGTAAATACCGGCGTATCGGCGTATACTACTGATGAAACTTGCGAGTAGTTCCTGGTACGATGTTAAAGCGTCGTCACCGCATCTGATGGAATGTTAGTAAGGAAATTGGGCAACCGCTTCGCATTGCTTGCCCATTGTCGTTTAATATTCAAAGAACGTTCAGAAAGGTTGAAGAGGACACTTGGGAACGTTAATTTTTCAAATACTTGGTGCAAATATTTTTTACACTTCCGTCTAGTAGGTTGTAACCTGTTAGTCCTTTTCTGGTCCATAAACAACTCCTCACTGAAGAGTGCTCTTCCTTTGATCAGAGCTGATCACTGCACTGTCCTTTATAAAAGACACCTCTTTTGCAGAAAACCACGTGACAACTGGTGTCAATTGTGTTAGTACGGTTTCTAAAAGTTAAACACTGGATGAACAATTCAAATCTTCGTTGAACTGACTACCGGGAAACTTAATGACCCATTTGAAGATAACGAGAACAATGTCTACCAATATTGCCGATGGAGTTGTTTATTCTGCTAAGTCAACTTCAGTAGTGCAACATTTTTGCTATTTTATTGTGACTAACTAGATTGTCTACACTAATCCTTGCAGTTCCGCTTGGTTTTAGGAATGTTCTTGTTTGTTGCGCGGTGATGACCCGAACGGAAACAGTCGCCCTGTTTGGATCGGTTCTCACTTCCATGTAGAAGTTATCGGTTACAGTTTAGATCTATGGGAGGAAAACGTGAAAACAGAGAGTTAGCGTTTGTTTCGAATGGAACAGCCTGAAAGTGTAACTGACCGCTCATGGTCGAACGGTTGTGTTTCAACCCCATCGGGTGGGAGGTTGGTGGTTTGAAACTCTCTACTGGAGTTTCATGAGATACGCACCGATGATGTTTCCCAATAAGAAGAAAAGAGCTGTACACTATTTCTTTGATGGGAGGGAGGAAAACAAGGGAGGAAAAACAGGAAAACTTCACAGGTGACCAGGGTTTTTAAAGTTAGTTGGTTCATGGCCTGCAGCTAAGTTTAGGCACCAACATCATGAGTATAACAGGGGCCGAAAATAGTTGATAAGCTTGCAGCTTGTTTTTCAGTTGTCTTTTGTTTGCTTTCGCGGGACTATGTAGAGTTTTAATGTTTTCGGAATAAAGTGTCCTTTTCCTCCAGCAGGCGAGATATCTCGTGGTACACAAGCAGAGACAGGGACAGAAGAATCGGATCAAGATTGCCTCGGTTCGGTTAACATGGAACTTGTAAGTGTGCTGACTGCAACTGGCGGCACTGGGCTCAGACTCGCAAAAATGCACCGTTCGTGTAGCTTCGCTTGTTTAACCAGTCAAGCGAACAACGAATCATCGGGAACATGGCTCTAGTGCAGCGGTCGGTTCCGTCATCACAATGTTTGCCAAAGGTCAAAGGGTAACTCAAATTAACAAGCAAACAAACATGCTGTGCACAGATTTTTTAAACTGTTATTTACTACTGTTTTCATTTTGGGCATCTCAATCAGATAGGTGGTGATATTCAGTACACAACGGGTGACTGAATGCTTAACTGTCTCCGAAATTTCAGCACACCCTTAGAACTAGAATTTATGTGGTCTATGAAACCGGATGTGGCTCCGAAATATCCACGCATATTTTCAGTCTTCACCACGCCCGCCGATTGTGTTTTTTCATGATTCCGGCAGACACAGTAGCTCATACGGCAACGGCGTCCGTACTGTGCGGATTTACCGTATTCTGTGGAATCAAAATGTGACCTTGTGGCTCTTCTGATTGACAGCTTGCCATTTTGTGAACTGAACACAAACCTCTCAACCTCGCTGTTCCATGTCTGGCATCCTCTAAAGGGGCGTTAAATTTGCCATCCAGTAGTTTGTAACGATCAGTTTCGCTCGTCTCGTCTCTCCGGCTTTTCCTCGAATATATTGCAATCAAGAAGGACCACTATTAACCGCACTTGCGTTGCGACATATCTTACCACCGTTGGTAGTTTGTAGAGGTTCAAAAACGTTTACTGGAGATTTTTTCCTCTGAAGTCAATCTGTGTTGCAAGGCGGGCAAATATTGTACAATTGTTTCTTTCTTATTGGGAATCCACAACAGTGCGAACCTCACAAAACTCGAGGGAATTTCAACCTGGCGACTAGTGGTTTGGGAAGTTGACCTCTCGGAGAAGAACGGCCGATCATCAGTGTCGTTAACTCGTATTTAGACGTTATTCTGACGTTAAACTGGACACAGGACATCAATGTTCCACCAAATTAAAGCTGTGTTTTGCTGCTCTGTTTTTTTTCGGGTCTGTGTTTAGCCGTGCCTGCATCAAGGTCTAATATGAGGTAATATGCAAAACTTTATTCGTTATGTTATCTGGGTTTGCATTTCCAATTACCCGAATTAATTTTTTTTCATCACTAATGCGATTTAGTTGCGTGCTCACTATGCGATTGGGAAAATATTTTTGGACCATGTTCGGGCAAAACTCAGCTGTGTTCCCGGGAAGTTATGAACGTTTGTACGAAGTAAACGCATGATTGATCTGTAACCAATCCATTTCTGCGCACGACAAAAAACCACTGTTGTCTGTCATGGAACATCCAAGCGCTTCGATCTTCAGGGATCCCATTAGCGTGCATAGCTAACATGAGTGCATCCATTTTTTCCAGAAATAATGAACGTCATTTACTCTTCAAGTTAGTTTATAATGAAACAGAAAGCGCTATTTTTGTAAAGTTTTGATGAGAACAGTCATAAGAGAGCAGTCATAAGAGAGCATAAGAGAGCAGTCAGTCTCCCTTATGAAGAGAGCAACAACAGCTAACTAAGGCGAGTTAAAGAAGCAATGCTCTCAGCTTTCCGAACTGCTTGTCCAGCCCATCTGATTCGACTCAATGAACACTGGATATCTTCGAGATCAGCAAATCTTATTGCTGCCAGAATGTCCATACCAGCAACTAGCGACTATGATGACGCACGCAGATCCCTCAAACGCCGGATAATCAGGAGCTTGAAGAATGACAGAGAACGCTGGTGGATTTCGAAGGCCCAGGAAATGGAGAAGGCCTTTGCTGCAGGCAACAGCCGCGCCCTGTTTCAACTGATTCGATCAACGGGTCAAAAGAAGGCAGGTGTCAGTGAGACAATATGCGAAAAAGACGGAACAACAATTCACTCCCTCAATCGCCGTCTTGAGCGGTGGGCTGAGCACTTCCAAGAACAGTTCACCTGGTCCCCTTCAACACAACCACTGGAAGAACCAAGCAGGCCCGAATGGAACATTGACACCAACCCACCATCAGCAACCGAAATCCAGCGTGAGATTTCAATTCTGAAGCGCGACAAGGCACCTGGCCCGGATGGTCTACACCCCGCGCTCTTCAAAGAAGGTGGCGAGGTCCTGGTGAACAGTCTGACAACCATACTGCAGAAGATTTGGAGCGAAAACAGAATACCAGCCGAATGGAGCTCCTCGACCGTCATCCCAGTTTTCAAAAAGGGAGCAAGAACGTCATGTGAAAACCATCGTGGTATCAGTCTGGTATCCGTCGCATCTAAGGTACTCTCTGGCATTATTTTGCGCAGGTTGATGGATTATCGCGAGAGACAGACTCGTGAGAATCAAGCTGGGTTTCGCCCCGGTCGAGGATGCATCGACCATATCTTCACCTTGAGACAAATTCTTGAACAGCGCCACTCCTTCAGACGTCCCACGTTGGTCGTTTTTCTGGATTTGAAAGCTGCCTTTGATTCTGTCGATCGTCAGCAACTTTGGCAGTGTCTGGCGATCAAAGGTGTCCCTTCCAAATTTCTGTCTCTTATCAAGGCACTGTATGCGGACTCCTGTGGGCGCGTACGAGTATACGGGAAGCTGTCGCCTGAGTTCACCACGTCCAGTGGTGTGAGACAAGGCTGTCCTCTTTCCCCTTTCCTTTTCAACTTTGTTATTGACATGCTGCTCGAAATTTCTCTGCCTGCCTCTGAAACCTCGGGAGTCGAAATGCTCCCGGGACGTTCCCTCGCAGACATTGAGTATGCGGACGATATTGCTCTCCTTGGTTCAGACCCTTCCGAAATGCAAATGATCTTAAATAGCCTAACTAACTCTGCCGCACGGTTTGGCATGCGCTTCACACCCGCAAAGTGTAAATTGCTGCTACAAGACTGGGTGGGATCAAACCCGCACCTCATGTTTGCAGGTGAGCCAATCGACGTGGTAGGTAAATTTGTTTACCTGGGCAGCTGTATAAGTTCCGGTGGACTGGCTGGAGATGAGATCATTTCTCGAATCGGAAAGGCCAGGGCAGCTTTTGCCAACCTCGGACACCTGTGGCGCCGACGTGACGTGAGCTTGTCTGTCAAGGGAAGAGTTTACAGTGCGGTGGTTCGATCCATACTGCTTTATGGATCAGAGACGTGGCCCCTACGTGCAGAGGACGTACGGAAGATGTCAGTGTTTGATCATCGATGTCTCTGCAGCATTGGTCAGGTCTGGTGGGAACATCGGATTAGTAATGCTGAGGTACGTCAGTTGGTCTTAGGAAGAAGGAAGTCTCCCGCGATAGATGAGTTACTCACGCTTCATAGGCTGTGCTGGTTGGGACATGTACTCCGCATGTCAGAAGACCGTCTGCCCCGTAGAGCTCTTTTCGCCCAGCCCTGTGCTGAGTGGAAGCGACCGAGAGGTGGACAGTGTATGACCTGGCAACTAAGTACGAAAGCGCTAACCAGTAAACTTAGTCGGGCGGGCAACTGCCGCCTCCCTGGATGGGGACCCCGGGACTCAAATCACCAGTGGTTAACGACACTGGCAGAAATGGCCCAATCGCGCAGTCAGTGGCGCTCGTGCATCAAAGCTATAGCCTTCAATGCGTAGCTACTCAATTTCCGAACATACCTTCGCCTCCAAGGCTTCTTTTTACGTTCCACATTTCCGGTGATCGAAACTGTAGCAGCTGGAACCAATGTGCCTATGGTACACGGTTTATAGCTGATAAATTGATTGAATTGATTGAATGTATATTTTTACAAAATGGAGCTTTACTCAACATTGTATCCAATGCGTAAAGTTGGTCTATGCGAAGAGGCTGAGAATCCGCATACGTATGCGAGGGGGGTTTCGCTCTGGGTGGAGTGCGCATGGTTTGATGGTTGTCACGCGAGTGGCTAGATAAAACGTGGCTAAATGATGTAAATCCTGTAATCGAAGGAGGGATAGAGTTGAATCCTGTCCAGGTGCGAGTTGGTCACACTGATGACCAGTTTGCAGTGGCAGAACGATATAGTATTCATTCACTAACCGGAAGGTCGCGGGTCAACATCCGTTTTTGCACCGAAACAGCCGGCGAAACAGCCGCACAGGGAATCCTGACTTCGCAGCAGATTTCTTTCACTTTCAGGATGAAATATCGAAATTCCTTTCTTCCACCATTAAGATAAAAACGGGGTGTCTGACTTGTAGCCTTCAGGGCGCCAGACCATAATTTCAGCTAGACGGAATGCGTCATGCGGAATCGGGTGATGTTCACATCAATGAATTTTGTCAAACTCGCGCATAATTTGTTGGTTTTTAAACCAATGTGCAGTGTGCTGTCTGAAAACAAATAAAAATACTGAATTTTTTCAAACTTTCAAAGCGATTTCAGGTAAACTCGCTAAAATTATCCGTCACATACACTATTTTGCAGATTAATTTGTTTACAAAGCGAGATACAACTGAATCACACCTGAATCTCTCGTTTATGGTGTTTTACAACTACAGGCTCTACATCGGGCCCCCTGATGTTTCACCAGATACGACATTCGATATATTGCAGTATATTTTACTGAGTAAAAAGGTTGATGAAAAGTCTTCGACAGTCCACAACTGGTCTTTACATTCTTCAGGCTCACCAGGTAAGCACATTCCCCGAGGTTCCCTCATTCTTATGTTTTGCTTGAACTCAGATTGTAAAAAATTTGCCAGGTGCACTCATTTGCGCAGCAACATGATTTCAATGGGATACACCTCAATCTCTGTTTTGTGAAACCGGTCGTGGGACATCGAAACATTTTCAGCAACCTTATGAGATGTTTTCCTACTGAAAATGATGCTTTACTCTGATGTGTCCTCTTGCTGTTCGCCATTTTATTGGTCCATGTTGTTGATCAGATAGAGCTGCTTTTTACTGGTATCTTGTTGGTCCCTGTTCTAAACCTTGTATTCGCCGGTCAAATTTGTCTGATGGTGGCTAGTTCACCTTCTACCTAGTTGTTCGGAGATTGTTTCAACTGTGTTGTGGACCTTTCTGATTGGATGACCATGGCTAGTTTTCGTCTTCAACTGCGCGCAGTGAAATACACGGACGACTGGTTGACAGATTATGAACTTCAACTCTGCTGACTCAGCGATTCAGTAGGCACCACCTCAGTGTGGTAACCATTGTTCGTGTTCCTCAACTGAGCACTCTTGTGGCTAGGATGTGTCCATTGTGTTGCATCAAGATGCTGCTTTGTTCCAACAGCAAACAATGTGAGCCCTGTCGGGTTGCACGACATAAGCTGGTGATTCTCTCCGTTATTATAGTAGTAGATTTCAACAAATTTTTCATGCTATAGTCGAGAATACAACGCTTTTTATAGTCTCTTTTCTGTTGGGTTTTAAAAACTCAAAGGTTGCAAACTGCGGCCCGGTTTCCGAGTGTATTAGGCCGTGGGTACCGTGTGTAGCGATTTCGAAATGCATTTTAGTTGACGATGAATGTTATCGGCCTGACCGCAAAGTAATTGCCGCATCAGTCTATTGTAACCGGGCGTCTTTTATTCCTGGTACGCAGTAGCCATGCGGCTCAATTTTTGGTGCAATACATTGGATTATGTTAGATCAGATGCGGGGTAGACCACACAGGTTGAATCAATGTTACCTAACTAGACATTACTGATAGGGGAACATTTCGTGAACCCCGAAGCTGCCCCGGCAGGGTGTCCGAAAATGATTTCGTAGATCCGTTTTTGCCCAGGACCACTTGGCCATTGGATGGCATACATTTTCAACGGAAACCTGGTCACAATCGTTTTGAAAAATCTGCAGGTTTTCCGCACTACCTTAAACTTCGAGGGGTTTTCAGCAACCTTGTGAGTAGTCTCCCTTATGAAAATCGCTTTTATGTTTGTTTTTATCAAATATCCGGGCATTTGCTCATTCCAGATAGTTTTCACATGTTACTAAATAATCATTCAACTGTCGCTGTTAAAAGTTGTCGTGAAATCCTGTCGAAAATGTTTTTTCACAAACAGCAAGATACGTTAATCAGAAGCTCTAATTTAAGTAGTCACATCAAACTAATTTGTATTTTTCAGGTTTTATGAGGGTGGCGACTCACCTGAAATTGCAGCGTACTAATGTCCTCACTTGGACTGAATTGCCAACTTCGTCATTCAGCCCCCTGCTTGAGAATTTTGCTGATCGAAGCAAAACAAGACAGAAACGATGTAGCAGCTGCGACGAATACGCTATGGTCGTGCGGCCTAGAGTTGGCAGCGACGGTGGTGAATATGACGGTTTTAAATACAAGTTAGGGCTGCTAGCGGGAGGACTAACGACTGCATTCAAGTGTTTATCACCTGCTGACAAAAGTTTGCAATAAGAGTTGAACAAGACATAATAGTACCCCACAACGATTTCGTAAACAGCAAAGCAATTACCTCACCATAGAGTTCGTAGAATGGATAAGTCTAGTTTACTTCCCCCCTTATTTATCGAATGCCGCCAGTTAGAATTGGTCAACGGGGCTGCGTAATTGCTGATCATATGGTGAAGGACGGGGGCCTGACGTAGATATTACTGATCGACTAAACAAGCTGGCAGGGTGGAAAGACCAATCAATAATGTACGGGAAGACAAATGAAGAGCTTGGCAAGCATTATGCCTTCAATGCGTTCCAAATTGGGCATTAATATCTGAAGGAACTTCACGAATTTTTATCCTGACGATTGTCCGCTCATTGGGTCTTGCTATTTTTATCACGCCCGATGGGGTTTATTTTCGGTGAAACTATTTTACCTGCAGCTGTGGAACGTATCTTCGTTAAGCGCTTAAACGTGGGAATGTGTTAGAGTCGCATATTTTTAGTTTCGTTTCTGAATCCGCGCAACTCTGACGCAAAAGTAACAGAATTACGCACAAAAGACATGGAATATGCAGACGATTATTTTGGCAGATTAGCGCTATTTAAACCGCGCGCGATTTTGCCCAAAATAGAATGAAACGTCTCTTGCAGCCTTACTAGAGACATCAGGTGCTATTGGCAAAACATTTGACGTGTTATAACACCTCCTAGGTGGGTTCATAGTTGGAGGTCCAACCTAGATTTTCAAGCGTATATGATCTCGCGCGTCTATCACCAGCTTCCCCGAACAGAGCGGTCTAACTGGTCTCACTTGACTGAAAGATCCCCAAGAAGAGGAATTCTATTTATTGATCGTAAAAGTAGACAATATGATACGTATCTATCGGGAAGGTCAGATTCCTGAAGGCAATCACTAAATGCCCGAAATCTACTGAGACCCTCAGCTCTGCTAGATGTTGACCAGATAGATGTACCAGATATACAGCGCTTCACAGCCTTGCATCAAACCCAGACAGCGCGAGTCAGCGTTGATCAAGGTCAGACAACGCCCCCGCAATATGCAGCGCGTAGCAGCCTTGTACCAAGGCCAGACCGCGTGCGTCTGCATTGGACCAAGTTAGACAGTGTCCCTCCAATAACTAGCTTCAGACCGTTGTATTCTCGCACTCGCACGCACTCACGCTCTCGCACTCGCTTGTTCGGAATATAGCTGTTGTGTTCCCTTCTGTGAGTCTCTTTTCTCCGGCATTAGGTACTAGAGCGGATCAGCAGCCAGATACAGCAGATTGGCGAATCAGCAGACATAACAGTATCTCAACTGTTGATAGTACTAAATCAAACGAGTGATACGAATAAAGTGATATCATGACACATTCATCTAATGTTGTGGAATTTGGGTAGCTCGGGTGCGCTGATTGATTGTTGGTCTGTTCGCCGAGCTTGGCAGTTGGATTGCAAACGTTTCATTACCAATCGAGGTGACATCGTCAGTGCGGTGTTGAGTGGGTCACTCACTCACCCACTCAACCCACTCAACTTCACATTCTTCCAAGTCCTGCAATGAGACTAACAACAGTTCATCTTCATGATCCACAAAGATAACCACGGTGTTTAAAGCTAGGACAACTTTGTTAGGAAGACTGTTTTTATTGGATGCCAACTACAGTGGCATTTGTTACTTGCTTTTGTGTCGGGTATCAAAGGGAGTCACACTTTCACATGTATTTTTACCAACTGAAGAGTTGTGCAGTAGCTCAAAAAATTTAGGATACTTTGAATTCTCACATACTGCAGCCCTCAGGGGGGGGTCGCGAAATTCTCTACAGATTCATGGTGATTCAGTCTGGCAATCTCCAGACGTTGTAAACCCAGCCCGAATGCTCCGATACTGATCGGTCACGTGAGACGGTTTATCCGGTAGCAGGTGGCCATAAATGTGACACAAGCAGCCAGCGATTTTCTGGACAGTCACCTACACTCAACTGCAATTTTTTTAAAATTTTTTAAGTCTTTACAAAGAGTAGTCAACAAACTGACAGAAATAGTTATTTTGTCCTTCTCAGAGAACAAATTTACCCGCAATATAGTTCCAAGATTATTTTATTTTGGATATCTAATGAAACCTCAAATTTTTAAAAAAAGTTTTCAAGTGGACATCACATGGTCTTAGATTCTGAGCGGTATGATGCTCTTGTTGTAGTCTTCTGGAATGCAACAACCATGGAGAGGTACTACACATATTAGGTATTCCAACCAGCAGGCAAGTAAATTTGGCAGGTCTCTCTTCAGTGGTGTCGAAACCATAACAGGTGTGTTCTTCCAGGTTGATCATTATCTAGAAAGGATAACTTTTGACCAGCCGCTCCAAGTGGTTTCTCCAGAGCGAAGGTTATCCGAAGGCTGGTTCTTTATAAACGACCGCATGGGAGACTCAAGACATGATGAAAATTTGGGCAGTTGTTTTCTGTTTCGGGGGACTCGAACTGTGTAAGAAGGTTTCAAGAAGCCAAGGCCTCAGATGAAAACTAGCTTGTATAGGATGAACTATGATAGTTTGATAGCATAGACTAAAGAACCACCATATGAGAAGACTTTCATAAACAGGGGATTCAGCCGGATTATTGTGCGTCTCCTATCAAAACCAACTTAATGTGTAAATGAATTTCTTGAAGTTGAGGTCGAATTTGGGGTCAAGAAGTATGTAGTGTGGACGGAAACTCGGACGGACTACGTCTGTCCACTGAGTTCTAAGAAGGATGAAACCGTTCTTGGGCCGTCAGAAAGTTTTCGGTAACCTAATGAGTGGCATGTCACTTCTAGACGATGTACTGCGATACCTCAAACATCTTACCAACCCAAAAATTAGGTGGTCTTTGTGCATCACCTCAGCTGAGTAAGGCCACTGTAAGCGAGACATTTAGCTAGGTCCAGTTGAGCCTCCCGTCAAAACCAACTTTGTGTGTAAATGAAAGTATCTGATGGAATCCTACAAGCTCACACGAAAAATAATCTTCCCCACTAGCCAGGTATTTGACTGATGTTAGAACACCCCCAAAAACCATTGAGAGCATGCTGCATCTCCGTCTTTATTTGGAGGTGATTTGAAGTTACTGGTCTTCATTTCTTTCTAGATAGGGTAGTTGTCTTTCGAAAGACACCAAATTTGGGGGTGAAACTTGGGAGAGAGGATTAAATTGGTCCACGCAGTTCTGCCGATTAAACGATGAGATCGCTGTATATTCTGGAAAGAGGGGGATGATCACTAAAACGTCTACCCACCTTACTCATTTAATACCGTTAATATACTAAACACGTAGTTTGATGTGGATTCAATAGACAGTAAACTAAGTTAATTCGGTTCTCGTATGATTCCTGTAGTAACAATAGAAAAAACAACTATGGGATACTGTTGCCTGCAATACGAGACATCCTTCGTCGTTGCACTGCAATTCGATGTCTTTGACCTCTTACCGTCTTTTCTTAAGTAGCCATTCACATAAAAGTTCAAAGTTCAGCATCACGTTGAAATGGTCACTGGGTGAGCTGAGAATAGATCGAACTGACCAACGCACTTATGCGCCCACTGGTGGTCTCCGCTATAGTTCATCTCCACTTTGCATCAGGCAGGTCCACAATACGAATAAATATTAGAAATCCCTTTGGATTGTACTACCCATGGACAATTGGGGAAGCTTGAAACTGGTAAAGTTTGGGTTTTGATAAATACACTCATTTGCAAATCAATTTTGTTTTTGGTTTCTTTCGAGAAGTAGCCAAAATTCGCATGAAGTACGGCTCAGCGATCAGAGCTCTTGGTCCAGAGAATCTGGGTCCTTTCCGATGGTTGGTCTCTCGTGAGTGTGGTGTTTTGCAAAACAGGTCTGTGGTTTTAGGTAGTAAATCTTGCCTTTGAGTTGCCGCATTGTTCTTCGACAGCCCACGACCGGTTTCGCCCTTCCGCTTCGGGCTCAGCAGGTAAGCGCAGTCCCCGAGTTTCCATCAACCTTATGTTCTACTTGAACCCAAATTGGACTGATTTCAATAAATACACTCATTTGCAAACCAATTTTGTTTTTGGTTTCTTTCGAGAAGTAGCCAAAATTCGCATGAAGTACGGCTCAGCGATCAGAGCTCTTGGTCCAGAGAATCTGGGTCCTTTCCGATGGTTGGTCTCTCGTGAGTGTGGTGTTTTGCAAAACAGGTCTGGGGTTTTAGGTAATAAATCATGCCTTTGAGCTGCCGCATTGTTCCCCAGTAACATCTTGAAATATGCTATATTGAGATGAACATTCTTCAATGTTTCGGATTCAGCAAACTTCTCTGTAAATATTCTTTAGCCCCATTTTCTCGTCATTCCACATCCTTTGATGGAATCAACTCTTCTAAACCACCGAAAACCCACTAGGCAGTGTTTTTCATAAACTCAACTCATACATGACTGTGAAAATGACGCGAGGAACTTCAAAAAGTCGCGACATAGTTGCCCGTGACATTCCCAATCATCCGAAGGCATTGACTTTGTTCTCTCGTGCTAGTTAATTTTTAATTTACTCTGCCAAAAAAATCTCGTTTTGGGTGTAAGAGAGAGCTGCCGAGGTGTCATTCGAAAACTTTGTAGGACAACTTCAGCCGAACAAGTATTGTCAAGTTTTTACGGTGCAAATGACCGGACTATTTAATTGTGTAATTAATTCAATTTTAGAAGATCTTGTTGTTCGAATGGAATCATAGTTTACCAAGGATGGTGGGTGCACATACAGATTTGTTGACCGACCAAATGTGCACAAGTACTCGAATGGGATCAGTCCATCTTCTGAATTCTCAGCACATGATCTGCGTAACTTAAACGAGGCTTTCTCGAAGAGTTCCCGACTGCCCGAACCGCGGTGATCAATGAAACAAGCGAGGTGTACTAATCAGCTTACTGAAGTATGATTTCACCACTAATTTTATGCACTGGAAAGCCGCAATGTTTGGTCGGATGCAAGTTAGCCGGTGTCATGGTTTTTTTCCACCGGTTGTAACTTCTATTTGCAAATCAGCAGTGATAGCCTATGATGCGCAGCAGCTTTGAGCTTCAGGAGCGATGCGGAAGTGGGCTACGCAAACGAACGTTGCGCGCTTTGTCACACAATGTCAGCATGCTCAAAAGCCGTACTTCCTACATAATGACGCACAGGAAATCGGAACCGGTTCTGGAGCGCAGCGGGCTGTACCGGTTGACGGAATTGCTGTTCATGTGGGCAAAAACCGTCGAACAATATATTCGCTAGCAGTCATGTCCGGGACAAACCGCCGAAACCACCATCTGATGCATGCAATCGAAAGCTATGAGTGAAAAATGTAGACCGCTTAAACGGTGGATTCTAATCCTAGAGTAGAAGACAAGTAAACTAATTAAATTTGGCTACTCAAGGTGATGAGATTAGGAAATATTCTGATCCATGCTGTCACCTTCTATCCTTGTCGACCAATACGGGTTTCAACTGAATTCATTTCATGGAGCTTTGAGTTATCTGTCGTTTATCCGTCTTTTGATTTGAAAAAGAGGTGCAACAACTGAGCCGTAGACCAGACGTCATCGCACACTGAACTAGCGCTTTGTCTGTCCTGGGATGATATGAATTTCCTTAACTTTTCAATGAAACTTCTCAGCAAAGGGGTGTAAGCGGTGGATAATGTGCTAGGCAGCTTGAATTTACTTGCCAACTTAACTGTGCCCGCTATCCTGAGGACTTTCCTTTAAGCCCACCAGGTATGATACCCGACCAGTCTTCACTGAATTCAACATGTCCTTTTGCAAAAGTCCCCCCCCCCCGAAAGTTTTGAAAACACAACGCTACTCATGATATGAGATATATTGTTCATAGCCTTCCAGAGAAAAATACGGGAAGTTGTCTTCACAACGGCACACCGCGGTAACCCGTCCTCCACAACTTCAAGTGATCTACTTGAAGACATGCTTGGCTCACATGGATGAAGTAAAGTCGCGACGGAGTGCCACAACGGTGAGTCTGATTTCTTGCAGGAATACTGTGAGAACTACGCAATATTTTAGTCAAAATTTACTTATTGCTTGCTCACTCGTATGGAACTCAATATCAAAAGGAGCTTGGTGTTTTGACCTCTGGGTTGTCTAAAACAAAATCTTACAGGAAGCAAGTATGTACGACAGTCCGAGGCATGCTAAAGGCTATTATCCAATGATCAAAGACCAAGTTGTTTCCAGTGGCATTCAAAACAGTGAGTGCCACATCTCTGGAATACTGGGCTACGCTCCGAATGTAGAAGGATGGTGGGCCGCGTTTGCAGCACTTTTCATGGAAGAAATGAAAGGTCGCTGAACAGGAGGATAGAGTGGGTTGGCTGAAATCAGCTTCCAAAGCTACCATGGGGACACAGTAAAGCTAATCGGGCTAAGTTGCTGTTGGGTATTGCTATTAGCTATGTCTGACGTAAGACCTCACTTTACCGTTCGTACCTGGAATGCTTACAATAGCAAGGTAGCACCTATAAAGTTACACAGACTCGTCATTCTCTGGAACTCATTGACTGAGACTGCACTAAAAGAGAAATTTATGCCAAATCCAGGATCAGCTTTACGCCGCACGAACCTGGGAGAAGAGTATAGTGGCGGACAATCGATCTCGTGGTTTTACTGAGAAGCTTGAAGGGATTTTCGACGTTCGCCTACCAACTGAACACTGAACGACTAAAATTGTTTTCTGGTTTAAACCCCCCTCCCCGCGGTGTTCCCCTTTTTTTGGATTCCAAGCATCTGAATACATACTTATATGCATTTTCCTACGGTAGATGAGTGCCAATGAAGACGTTTGACGTACTACGATTCCGATGCGGGCGGTTGTGGAATTTGTACGGTATAAATTTATTTCACTTTCGCTTGCACAGACGTCCTCCTGTCCTGGCGTAACTATTCTGCTGAGTCCACACCAAAGGGGAGAGGCGCTGGACTCGAGTTTCGCTCTTATTAGAGCTCATCAACAGTGCCGGAGTTTGAACTCTGGACATTCGCTATGCGAGGCAAGCGTCTTACCGCCACTGCACCAGTGCACGCTGCACATACCCAATTTTTCACGTCTGAACCGGCGAACGTGTTCACCCCTGGGTGATATGACTTCTATGCTATAATAAGAGCATAACTTGTTCGGTGCTTCTCCCCTTTTTGTGTGGATTCACCAGAATAGATACTCCAGGACAGGAGGATGACTGTTCAAACAAAAGTGATATGAATTTGAGTACTACAGGTCCCGCAACCACCAAAAACAAAGCGAAAATTGTTCACCGGGTTTCAAGAGTCTGTGACTCTACCTGGCTGGGAAGTCCTGACAGGTGGGTCAGTCGATCGTCGCAGATAAGACAGTCATTGGGTCGTCATTGGAGGGATCGGGCAGGAAATGCTGATAAAATCGGCTCTAGTCAATATGAAAGGCATATTTCTGTTTGACAACCGCGGATGGTCAACGTACATGAATGCTCATGCTGAAAACTCGCAGCTCCTACATTCTTATGGAACTGGAGAAAATACTAGTGAAAAACAAGTCATTTTCAAAAGCAGCTCTCTCTATCGGGCTGCTGAAAAATCCGTTTATGTTGCGAAAACATCCACAAAGTTGTTAGCTAAGTAGGAGACTTCGGTGTGTCATCTGGTGGGGATTGATTGATTCGTCGTAGTTAGGGCATCAGGGTGTTTTCAAGCAAACCGGAGCCATTTGTCCACCACGTCCCACCAACAAAAGCTGCGAAATTAATTCAGCACAAATCCTTCGCCGGACAGAAAAAACATCTATTTGATGTACATTTAAGCTCAACTCTTTCCGTTGCAGGTGGCCGGTTTTGCGCTAAAGCACCTTGTTCCTTCCCCTGAGCCGTTATTGTGAAAACAACTAAATCAACTTCTCTGTTTTAATTTGAATGCTATCAGGAAGGTCAGATACCTGAAAGCAACCACTGAATGTCCGAAATCTAATGAGACCCTCAGCGCCGCTAGATGCTAACCAGACAGACAACGCCCCCTCAATATGCAGCGCGTCACAGCCTTGTAACAGAGCTAGATAGTGTGAGACAGTGTTGGACCAAGGAGTCAGACAGTGTCCTTCCTGTAAAATAGCTTGAGGCCGTTGTATTTTGACACTCACGCTCTCGCACTCGGTTGTTCGCAATAAAGCTGTTGTGATCCTTTTGGGCGAGTCTTTTTCCGACACTAAGCACTGGAGTGGGAACAAACAGACTGGCGACTCAACAATTACAATCCATCTTGGAAACACAAGCTTTTCGAAGACTGCCGTGGTTGCTCAGATTAATGGTTTGATTCCCATTGACCGGGTTTATTGATTGGCCATCCATTCAAACAGCTGGTCATCAGCACTGCCTTTGCTATTCCCTTGAATGTTCCACTTCATGACTTCAGGTGGCCTCATGGACTTCCTGATCTCCGTTCCGGCGAACATTTTGGTTTTAAAAAATTTCGGAGCTAAATTGGAATAGTATAACTGTGCAATTTGGACAATCATCCAGATGCTGGGAGTATGTCAACTTGATTTCCACCTACAATCTGACCACTATTCAAGATCAGCTTCGCTACTTTTCAGAAACTAAATTAGTGAATCCTAATTTCGTAGAAAAGACTATAGTTTCGGTTGTAAACCGCAGACTGCCGAACAAAGACAACTGGCACTCAAAGACTCAAGAAGCATAGCCTTTTTACCGTCTTTGAGAACCGTTAGTATTGTCCACTCCACTAAACTGGTTGAAGCTATGAATTCAAGACATTCTGGTTTCCAGCTGAGCATCATCGTTTGGCCAAGTGTGGCTGTTCAACAGCACTTGGACAGCTACCTCAGACTTGTCCTTCATTCATGTAGTTCGATGTTGATTAGCTCTTTAAACGACGACTTTCTAAGTGGAAAGTTGTACCCTGAGATTTCCTCCCAAATACTTTATTTTGTATACCAATTTGGTTTTCACCGGGGCTTTCTTATTCCGGAAGGATCATTCATAAACGGAAGATTGTCAAGGTTTAACTGATATTATACTCCGCAAATCAAGTTAAGCTACACCAAAAAATCCCAACTTTTGTTGCGTCCTCAGCATAGTGAATCAAATACAAGATATAAATCAATACTTCGAGATCCTAATACTATTTTAGCTTCTATGCATGCTGGGGACAAAGGCCAGATCTAGTTCGTAGTAGTCACTTACAAGCCAATGAGCCCAAACAGTGCACAACGTTTTGTGGGGAGCCTTCAGATTTTGAGCATTTGTTCCATGCAACTTACAGCAAGCAAAAAACCTTTGTGTGTAGGTTCTTAGCGGAACCTCAACGCGGCCTTTTTGATGTAGATCACGCTAAAAATATCAATATGTTTTTGACGGCGACGGAATCTATTGAGTCCGCGCTTCCCTCATGCATTAAAGATTATAAGGGAATATTCGAAGAAATTTCTGTTCGAGTTAAGGCTTTGTTTTCTCAACTTCTGAGGACTATAACTATATGATGAGCTCCAAACGAGGTGAAACATTTGAAGACGGTCTGCAAATTTCGGATAGTCGTCCCACGATATCGTATTCTTCTCTTGCGGATTTCTTGCCGGTAGAATGGTTGACACGCACTTAGGCAGATCATCATGTTACCACACTTCACTTAGTAGAGTATGTCACGTGACTTGGTGCTGATTGGTCTGTTGAGTGATATCTTAACATCTCAGTTTTCTAGTCTGATAGGATGAAATAAAATAAAACGTACTTAAGGCAAAAATATTTACAGCCACTTTGATTTGTCTGGTAAAGAAACCTGATCATTTTTGGTTGGCTACCATGAGGACAAGTGTCGCCCCTTTTCGACTAGTGCGATATACTTGATTGACATTTTGTTTTAGCCAAGTGCAGGCAATTTGCACGCGCGGTCCACTTCATTCGCAGCTGCTTCAACTGTAGTGGCCCTTAGGAACTTCGTTTATGAATTAGTCTAGAAAAAAACTGACCCAAATATTTACTTTCAGTCTTACACCTACACTGATTCCCGTTGTACGTGGCTTTCAAAGCACTAACGTTGAAGTCAACCAAAAGTGTTAATCTTGAAGTGAACAGAGCTCAAGCGTGAGTACAAATCGATAATGTTGGAATCGTCGAAAGGGTGGGAAAATTTAGCATATCCACAAAATGCTCTTTATCCTTCTAAAACGGTCATTAAAACCAAAGAACTGGAATGCTGGGTGCCACATAATTCGGAAGAATATTTGGGCAGCATGAGTGATTTTCTGTAATAGATATATTGTATTATATATACATATATGTAGTATACCTACGTATAATTGACGACAAATATGCTTAGCCCTTGCATCCAGTTACTGTGTAGAGAAACGAATGAACACATTAGCATATTTCTTTGGTAGTCCTTTGTTCATTTTATCCATTGAGGTTTCCTGAGACAATTACTGCAGATAGCTGCCATGATTATAGTGATACCGAAGAGAACGCAATGTGTTCGCGACTCTCTCGCCTTGTGAAAGATGATGCTTGCTAACACAAGCCCCAGGGATTGATTTCCAAAATATGAGAGAGAAATTTCCTGGGCCATCATATTCCTGGAATTTTCAGCACTTTCGCAAATTGTTGGACAAATTATCTATTTTTTCAATTCTCAAGAGACTAGCCAAAATTAATTCCGGGGATTTGTGATTGGCGCACTCTCCCGTTTTCCGCAACGCAGATGCTTCCATCATGCTGACTTCGGCACACTGTCGAGAGGAAAAGCGCCTTTCTCAGCGAAGTTGTCTGTTAGTAAACACAAACTAAGCGGTTACAAGTCTGTAGACACGAAAATGAAAATCTCATCTGCACAGAGTGGTTAAAAACAGAACATTCTCGAGCGTCTTTTTGAAATTTTCTGGATTTTTTCTAATAATACACAATAATGAACGAAGACTGCAAAGCAGTCCCATAATTTCTGTATTAACCTTCAGCTTCCATCAGATGCGTGTCAGAGCTCTGATACCGGAACCCAAACTACTCGCATGCCTCATCAGTAGTACAAACCGTTGTCCGATTACATTTTTTATTTAAAAGTTTTCGCTATTTTAGAAAAAATATTTCTCAATCTTTAATCTGAATTCCGAAACCGATGGTTCCGGGAGAACTGGGTGTGGTCGATACGGGTTAATATTGACCGTTTCCTCTGTAGTCAGTTTTCTGTATTGTACCTGGCATAATAGTCTCTTACAATTTAAGTAGCGTGTAGGCTTCTCAGGCTTCGTGAGGTCCAGACACATTGACCAATCGTGATGCTTCAGCCTCTTCAGGTATGATAAATCCCATGTGTCCAATGTGCACTGGTGAAGTAACAACACCGAGCTCACCCTACGAGTCTGCTCTGCGGGGCTAACTTCCTGGAACTGCTGAGGTTCTGATTAGAGCTGGACTCCAGTTCAGCGTTTGATCGCATCTCCGGAACAGAAGGGCTGCTTGTTAAAACAAGAATGATGCGAATACAAAATCCACAATTCCCCAACCGTCACCGCCAAATCCGGGAATGACCCCCTAATCTAGGAGGTCCCAAAGGGGACAAAAACAGCATCGGCCTTGCCTTACGACTTACAAGGTGGTTTTATATAAGACTGACGAAAACCCGAGGCTCGGGTTTACCTAGCTATCCCCAAGAAAGGTGAAACGGGTCGTGGACTGTTGAAGCGTTTCCAGTAATCTTGCGAGTGATACTTACTGAGAAACAAGTATACTGGAACGTCGTGAATATCGCATCAGCTGGAAATCCAGTCTGTCTTGTGCAGCACATTCAGTTGAAGAAAAACATCATAAACTGAGGACACCGTTGAGTCCCCCGTCAAAACCTAATTGATTGGTGAACAACTGAAGTTATTTCACAAAACATCCTTTGAAGGCGATCGACGGCTGTCACAGATTCTACTTGCACCGTAATATAAGCAAACCAGGCATCCAATCCTAATGGTTTCTGCTTAAACGTTTGGACGAATTGTATTCAAAGGGAACATTTGGCATGACACACTATGCAGTTTAAAAAACAGTGAGACGTGCAAAATTTGTGAGTGTGTTGCTAAGCTGTCATTCACCGCAACGTGGTTGTCTAATTTTCTGTGAAGGGAGTAACGTGCAATCGAAAGACTCTCAATTGCTCTCATATTTAGACGACAGGCAAGGAAACACATTAGCCTACAATTAGAGACAAATGTTTAGGCGTGATACACTACTCACAAGGTTGCTGAAAATTCCTCGGCACCCCACGACCGATTTCTTCCTTCTACACTCTCATCAAGTAGGCACAGTCCCCGAGTTTTCGTCAGTCTTGTGTTCTACTTGAAACCAAATTGCACGGAATCGGAGAACAAATTTAATTGTGCGAGAGACTCACCTACAACCCAGTTAAATCTTTCGTCTATGATGAGCCTCAAGAAGGGCGACATCGGTCGTGGGCTGTTGAGGAATTTTCAGCACCCTTATTAGTAGTTTATTGCGTCTATACATGTATCGCGGTATCTGGAATGTCGTACCAACCGAAACATGAGGTGAGTTGGTGCAGCACATTCAGTTGCTTAGAGACATCATAAACGAGAGATTTAGCTGGGTTCCAGCTGACTCCCGCGCAAAACCAAATTTGTTCACAAATGAGTGTGCTTCGAAAAACAATTGTAGTTTTTTTCCATTTATTCAGTTTTCCTCTTCTATGAGTCACTTTATCATGGTTCAAAGTTCTAAAACGAAAGGTCGCGTAACAGCTAGGGGGAATAAAAACCTGATTAACAGATGCTATGCCATTAGATGACCGTATCAATTTAAGTCGACTAAGAAAACGTTTTCCAATACAACCCTTTGAGAGTTCAATTTCAACGATGATTTCGATGCTAACTGACTCAGGGGATTCCCGATTGTAATTTCCCCTCCCCTTAAATTATACACACATCCAAATTTTCACTGAAAAGTTACCTCTGAAATCACATTAAGATGTCCTTTCGTTTCATCTTGAAAAACAGTGCCGAGTTCTCCGAAAATTTTGTTACACCACCGCAGTTGAAATGGTTGGCAACACTAACATGACTTGTTAAGTGAACCGACCATGAAAACTCCAAAATCAAACTCGAAAAATGTGCCTGCGGATTCATAGTCACTTTGCATTCTGAGCACAACCTGTGCAGATAAACTGTCATGCGTGGTGCAACCGATCCACTGACGCGTGGTAGGACCGCGGGCTGAAAGGATGCCAGTCGATTGTCAGATCTTGCTAAGTCCGGACTAACATTCACCATGCCCAACACAGGCTCACTAGAATGCGTATGGAGGAAACATTTATCAAAGATTTTTCGAGAGATTTATAACCAGCTGATTAAGCAGGATGGACGGCAAAGTTGCCGATGAAATCGAAGGTTTTCGTGATTTTCCAGTATCTGAATTTTGACCAGCGTTTGAAGTAAACACCTCACAAACCTCCTAAAAATTGGAACACGCAACGCTGAACCCTTCAGCCACGAATGGCTGCTCAGAAGTGTGATTAACTCGCAGTCAGATAGGACATAGCTTCACTCATCCTCCAGTCACGAAAAACATATCACGTGGTCATGTATTGACTGATTCTTCGAGTGATAACTCCTCAGATGGAAGTTTTACTCGTATTGCGAATTATTCTTCCGTCTGAGCCACTTATGGGGTGTTCGTAGCGTGGGGTGATTGGAGAGTTTTCAGTGAACATTTCATCCCGTATGTGAATCCATTCTATGCTGAAAAGCAGAGAAACACTGTGCAGTTGTTGGGCGGATTTTTCCAAGATTCAGAAAGATTCGAATCCGTATTCATCAGCAAGGATGAAAGAGGCGTACAATGACAGTTGGCTTACTTGATTGAACATCGGAACATAACTTTTCGTTTCTTTGTGTTGACAGTTCATCAGGTGATGAGTGCAGCCGTTTGACATGAACTCCGAAAGAGTAAAGTACATCAGACTAACAGATTTAATAGAATATAAATTCCCCAATTCTGACTACTGATTTGATAATTAAGCGTACACACATTCTGTTTAAAAGAGAAAAGCGAATTGAACAGCTTTCAAAAACATGGTAACTAGAAATGGCGGTTATAAGTAGGGGCAAAGGCTGTGGAAATTCTGTCGAGAGTTGTCCAGTTATAGATTCTATATCATATACATCATACGAATGACTGCAGTCCGTACCGATCTCCCTAGAAACTTTAACATGAAGGAGAATGTACCACCGCTTCATAGAAAATTTTGGACATTTTCAAAATATTTAAATATAGTTAGTGGTCTTTGAATGCTGACACAATCTTGGTTGATGGTAGTCAGAAGGCAAACTTTTAACCAAAAATTTTCCAACCTGTATATTCATCTTCACCAACGCAGCTCTTCTGATGACACAGGGTCTCACGATTTCGACTACCACCCGGTAGGCTATTACACAAAATGTAATAGGTGAAACCGGGATTGACTGTCTACAGTCATTATGGGTGAACCGGAAACCGGACGAAAAAACATGGACGACAAAAAACAGGAGGAACAACATGGAACGTCGGGATCACTGTAACCGCTGTAAAAAAATTCTGTTTTGGACAGACTGGAAGAAAACTACCTGCCAGCAAAACAAAATGATTTGCGTGTTAGAGGAAGTTATCCATTATACTCCGTCTCCAAATCCAAAGATCGAGAAATCTACATAATCAACTTAGAAAGCAGTAAATTCTCGGTGCCTCGAGAAGTAAAACAACAAGTAAAGGGACTTTTAGAATCAATAAAAAAATCAATTGGTCCATCACGCTGAGCCCAAGATATGCCATTTTTCTGGAAAGGAGAGTCCTCTCGACCAGAAAACACAAGTTTAATCGATTATCGAAGCAGGAAAGCAACAGACAGACAGTGTGAATCACGTCAGCTTGGAACACAAGTAGGGTTTGTGTCACCGGCTGCGTAGTTAAGCACACCGGTTCAATGATAACACAGGAGTCGGCCAAGCTGGTCGCAAGCTAACGGGTCAATAAATATATTTTTCCGGTCACGTAATAAATCATAGTTGAAGGTCAACCACAAGTCAACTCACCCACGAACCCGTTGCACCGCTTTGATGATGCCATTTCGGATTCTATCGAGACGGTTACAATCAAGTTGCCCAGCTGACGAAACGAAACATCGACTACTGGTACACATCCCGATTGAGGCCTGCATCGTTCCAGTTTGACTGAGTCAGTCAATGTGGTATGCTGTGCATAGACTGTGGTGCAAAGTCACGTGATTGTTATTTGGCCTGAATCCACGTGACTTGGAAGATTTACAAGAGAGAGAGAGATTTACAAGGCAGAATAAGACAAAATACACCACTGAGAATACAGATTTATTGTAACTACCGCTTTAACCGTTAGCGTGCCATAAAGATAAGCCTCAGAAATACAGTTTATATTCTGCGGCTATTCTAGGACAATTTTTCGCCCGCTTACAGCGGAGTGGGCATGACTGACCATACAAGTTTTGAGCACACAGTTTAATTACACAGGATTGATACAGACTGAGATGGTCACGACAGATCCATAGATAATTATCGTGTGCATCGTGCATTGTCTGTCCATTTTAACTTCAAGATCTCGGGTTGGTCTAGATCAAATACCCGCAGGTGATATACAAACCTATTTAATAGCCGAACTCAGGAATGTCGTGTTACAGCACTTTTTTAATTTTTCTGCATTTCCTCTAGTAAGAAAACAACGAGAACACCGTGAAATAAAATCAGCAACTCCTGGGATTTCGACTTTGAACCCTGGGTTTAATATGCCTTCAAAAAAGATTGCTACGAAAACATATTCTTCGGCAGACCATTTCTAAGGTTTCCTCAGAGAATTTCAAGTTTTCCCTCAAAAGCTTTGAGAAATCTGGGATGTTGCCGTCATTGTGACGCTTGGGTGCTCCGGGGTCAGAGATGATCGATGATGGCAAATCTTGCCATTGGTCCAGTGTTGAGTGTTGTCGTCCGAAAAAGCGCGATTGATGTTTCTGAGGACACATGCGCATTCGTCCAGCCAGGGTATTGGATGTTGCGCTGGCTGTTGAAAAAGGGATCGGGAATAATTTGACGTCAATTACTGGATCACATTCAAACTGGTCAGCGTAGTAACCTGGATAGACGAACCAGGGTTACTCTTACGACATTACGAAACTTGCTATCGAAAAGTAGGCGCTATGCCTTTTGGGAAAAAGGCACTGAGATTCAGTCGATTTCTACCTGGATCTGAAAGTTTATTGCTTTGCCAAGGAGCCTCGATTTAGCGAAATACACTCATTTGCGAACGAACTTGTTTTTGCGAGAGACTCAGCTGAATCTCTCGTTTGTGATGTTTTCAGACCTCGATTTAGATTCACAAATGTCAAACTTCAGCATTTGTAGTGCTTTTCCCCCTAATCTCTCTTAGGACGTTTGGTAATTACAATTTTGATGGTCGAGTTCATTTCGCCATGACCTTTTTCTATGGCTCCTTCGGTGTCGAACAATTACCAGAGGTTGTTTTAAATGTTGCCACGGAAAGCCAAATTGACCGCCATTAGGACGTATCTGCGGCATCCTTGGCAACTCGAACATCCCCACCCGACAACACTTACCTAAAAGCCCAGTTTCGTCCTAAATGCACTTATACGTCATTCGTCATAACTGCTTGAGACAAAGCAAGTGAACTGGAAATTCTTCGACAGCCCACGACCGGTTTCGCCCTTCTCGGGGCTCATCAAGTAGGCGCGGTCCCCGAGTTTCCGTCAACCTTATGTTCTACTTGAAACCAAATTGCACGAAATTAGCGAGATACAATCATTTGGAAACAAATCTGGTTTTGCGAGAAACTCACCTGAAACCCAGCTGAATCTCTGGTTTGTGATGTTTGTTTGTGATGTTTCTAGGCAAGTGGATGTGCTGCACAAGGCCGCCTTATGTTCTAGTTGCTACGATATTCGAGATATCGCGATACATGTATATAAGTAATGCACAAGTATAAGTAATGCACTTACAAGGTTGCTGAAACTTCTTCTTGAGACGAAGCAAAGAACTCCCATTATCAGGAGGAATTCAGAGGAGATAGAGACGAACAAAGACGCGTCAGTCGTTGCCTACAAAACGTATTACGGGGTACTGTCTCTACAGTTGACCTGCCAAAACAATGAAGCAGAAATTACCGTTAACGGAAACTCGGGGACTACCCCTATCTGATGAGCCGCAAGATGAACGAAACTGGTCGTTGGGTGTTGAAGAGTTCTCGATTACCTTATAAGTAGTGTTCCATCAAAAACACATGAAGATTAGCCCGCCTACACTGCACACGCCGCACTGTGCTGAAATAATACGCATGACCGTTTGGAGGCACGTGCGTGTGCAGAGTGCTTACCAGTCTGCACTACGTAACACTTGCACAAAATCGTTATTAGATTTCGTCAACAAACTCCCAACCACCTCAGTGGCAAAAAGCGTTGTTGGTGCACCAATCTCCGCACAAAACATATTTTGCAATGCAAGGCCAGTAAATCAAGTAAATCAATCACACTTACACCGAGGTCTCAATGTGGAAACAAATGGCTTTGAGTTTAAAATAGATCAGGAAGGACATTTCGATGTCTGGCATCCCGTAAATCCGTCTTGTCCCAATCTGAGTTTCAAGTATTCTACACCCTTCCATTTAACAGCTTTCGCATTTTTGACTCATTTCAATGTGACTTGAAATTCACCGAGTTCTAACTATAATGATTGTGTTGATTGTTTACACATTCTTTATCGACCACTTCTGGGATACTCATCTGATTTCAGTAGACCTTCAGTGTCTATTTGGTGAGCTGGCATACTATTTCGAATTGGCTTGTCACATCAAGTTGCGTTGGTGGACACTGGAATGCATTGGGCAATGATCCATAGAGTCAGCTGCACCCACTCGCATATCTTGTGTGTGGTGCAAACCCGAGAGGCCAGAGGTTAACGGGATGGGTTGGATGTAAGGCCACCGGTATGCCCAACAGGCAGCCACAAGTCATCCCATTCGTGTGAACATAAGTGGAAACCAGAGCTCCGCGATGCACTAAAAGACTCAACTTGTGGACCATACCGCTCAGAAGACGCATCCTCGTCACCCATATGGCAGGCTACTGTTAGCGACTATTCAGGTAGATCAGTGCACCGATAGCTACGGAGAGTTACCTCCGGCAACTGCGAGCTTGGCAACATGGGCTGCTTGGTACGCAAAGGTATATTCATAGGTTTTACGGCGGTAGTTAAAGGAAGTCAATTCTAGCGCCGTCTTGTTACTAGCCATCTGGTAATCTCAGGAATTCAGGGGGGATCTGATAGACTGACCGTCCCCTATTCAGTGTGACGGCAATAAACAGTCGGAAGATTACCTTAGCTCGCGTATGTCTATCAAAACTGTTTTCCTTGACAACCGTTTCTTATTCTCACTTAATTAGTCGATGGCCATGCAAAATCCGTTGAATTTACTGGCGAACAAACGGTGTAGAATAAATATTTTCCGCGCTGATGTTGTGGAATATGTTGAGAGTATTCGATGATTTCATGAGGTCTTTCCTTCTAGTACAACTGTACTTAACTGGGGACGATTTGATACATGCTTTGGACATTCTATTCGTTTGCATACCCCATCTGAAACGGGATAGGTTAAGGCGTCGCTAATCAGCTGATCGAAGATATTCCATTGCCATTGGTTAATGGTGTTATTGCTACGGATGTGAAATTAGGGCGACGGAGAACCACTAGCGTAAATAAGAGACCATACAAGTAGCACCGATGTTGAGAAAAACCACCATCCGCTTGGAGTTAATAGCTGCAAAATCTGGGGACCAAGACGATTAGTCCTACATCTCCGAAGGATATATCCATTCCATGAATATGTGTGAATGTGTGCGCCCAACTCGTCCTACACAGCCCATCAAGTTTAGTTTGCAAAACGCTATGTGAACAAACTGAAATGCTTTGATTACGTTCCTATATAATCCTCCTTATAAAATGTGTATCACGCTTAACAAAAACGGTCTTTTTCATACAGAGTTCCATGGGGAAGCAAGAAGCACTCCTCGGTCCCAAGGGCGTTAATTTAGTTCACCGGTAACTCATGCGGAGAAAGGATTTGCTATGAAACTGGACAATAGTCACCCAAGTTAAGCAACTGACAGCCGGTTTGTTTGCCGTAATGAACAGCTTGGTTTCAAAGGTTTTGTTATTCTCCGAGCGCTATTGTGACCGGAATTTTTCATTAGGCGTGTACAACCAGCTGAGCGAACAAACTAGATGAGAGGATGAAATGTACTGCAGAGACGTAATACAGTGAGATGTATATGTAAACAGCAAATTTTCACAGAAACCGGCAAATTCAGTTTGCCCCCGCGTTTACCATTGTTCGGTCCCAAATCGATTTTAGGATAATATCAATATGATATCAAGTACCATGAGCCCTAAAATCAATGTTCCGATGTTTTCTTTGGAAGAAAGGTTGATGGTTATCGCAACGTTGTTAACGTCGAAACGAAGTATGATTCAGAGATTCCAGTGAATGAGATTCATACTTTGGGCAGTGAGTGTCCCATCAACAAAGTTGTTCACTCTAGTCCGACAATTGTAATCTTCTGTGCACACGTATTCGTATTCCGGATTTCGATATCTATTTCGCGTAATCTGTAACTCTAACCTCTCAGGCCATGAAAAGCGTTTATGAATGACTGGCATCGGAGTAAGATTTACTGGTCGGCAGTGGTCAGACGGCTGGACGGTTGCGAAATATTGCGGTTTACTCCGAGCCAAATGTGGTGGGTTAACGGGCGAAATTGCGGAGGCTTGTCACATCATCAACCGGCTTAAGCAAGATGGCATACCAATGGGTAGTGGCACCAGTCACGCGTTTATCACTAAGGTACCGTCAACAATCCCTTCAAGTTTCAGCGTACCGCCGTTTTCCCAGCATTCAAGTGCCCGCACATGACTGGAAGCCGCGCGTTATTTCAACGCACAGGTTAGTGAAATACCACAAGGTTGTCCATTACAAATGAACATGAATAAAGTTTCAGCAGAATCATCCTAGGACCACACTTCTGACAGTAGCTGGTTGTTTCATACAATAACTTCATTTTTGAACAGATGATCTGGTCATCCATACAAACGGACGGAAACTGCAAACGAAGTTCAAGAGGGATCATCACATGAACTGAAACAGAAGAACTAGACTTTAGGCTGGACCCAAATCCATGTAGATTTCCCCAACGGCCTAACCCTTGGTCATCCACCCTAACACACAAAATCCATCGGCCGACACCTAACAGAGATTTAGCTTGACTTAGCTGATTGGTTCTCGCTCCGCCTCGTAACCTAGCCACATGACCTGACGAAGCTTTTGTGTCAAAAACGAAACGTTGCCCAACAATGAATTTACCGATTGTTACCAAACTTTTCCGAAAATGGTGGCTCCAAGTTTAATTGAGGACAATTCTATGTTGTCTATAGGATGCAGGCCTCATGATGCTAGGCGGAATCCCGTACTAAAACCATTTTATCGCTCGCATTTAGGCGTTCCAACGGCCAGTAAGCACAACCCGTATGCTATTGGCCTGAAGATCGGGCGTATGTTATTACGCTTGTCTTATTTTTTGTTAAAACAGTTTTGAAGGGATTATTTAAGAGTGCTCTCTTCTTGGGAATGCCAACTGTTTTTTCTCCGAAAGTTAATGAGAATTCTATATAATTTACCACCTTAGTTCAACAAGAACACTGAGAATACCACAAATTTCGCGCGCTGTAAATTTTCGAAAGAACCGCGTCGACTAATCTCATTGAGGATTCTCAACGAAACAGAAGCGGTCAAACAAAAATTAACTTTTGATCTTTGGTTGGCTAAGAGGACATCTGAGCTCAAATTGCCCTAAGGACACAAAAAAATACAAAAACGAATATGTCAAAAGTTTCTGAAGAATTTTGTGACAGCTATCAATTTTACGACCTTGGTGAAAAGCAGTTAGGCTGAAAGGACCAATAAAATGGTGCCTGACTTGGTTGAGGGCATATTATCCTGCCTACGGCGTGAAAAAGAGAATTTTTGCCGTGCACAAGATTTTTACAGAAAGATTATTCAAAGGAGATATACCGTTTCACTTAGCTGCGCATCGATAGACTCCTAATGCGTGTTAGAGGCTTTGTGTGTAGTATTCTACTCGAGGTGTAAAATCGAAGGTTTCGTGGAACACACAAATGTTGCACCTTTCTTTTTACATGGTATTTGTTGTCCTATTTCGCTTCCCCGCCCCGTAAAATGCCAGCACTTTGAAACGAGCAGCGGATACAACCTGAGTGATGCTCACGATATACCCACACTCCTTGCATACATAGAGTGTTCAACAGTTTTTAACTTGGTCAAATACACTAGGCTTTGCTGAAGCGTCTCCTTTAAACGTGAATCGAATATTTTATTCAGAGCCCTCCAATGATTTATAGTCGAACATGAAATTCTATGAAGATTATTCCAGTGAATTTCTTACCAAAAGTAGCGTCTGTCAGAGCTCTCCTTTGTCGCCTTTCCTTTCCAACTTACGTTACTTACTTCAACCGTTTACGGAAGGCATGTTCGTTATGACTTGTACCGCTGGTGGGGCTCTTCTGCCCAGCAAGATCCTAAAGATTCGGATGATGCGGATGATAGTTCGCCATTTATTTCAGATCTTGTCCGGAGCACGCCGAATGATTCAGACACTGTCTCCACGCACGTTGCATCTTCAAATAGCAGAGTTTTTTATGGTGCGGAATCATTAGGACCACCATCTGCGTAGTGTCATCACATGGCGATATTGCCCAAGTAGCTAAATTCTTTTCTGCTTTTCTTCCAGTGTAAGATCGTCGTGGTATTAACCAGTCGGTGAACGGCGGCGTTTACAAAGCGGCAGTGTATCTAGGTCTGATTTATGGCTGTAAAGCCTGGACGCTTTGCGTCGGCTACAAAAGAGGACTACTTGTTAGCGAACTACACTCATTTGCATATTAATTTGGGTGTGACGGGAGACTCACTGGAGCCCAGCTGAATCGCTCGTTTATGAAACTCGGCGACTGCGCCTACCTGATGAGTCCTAAGTAGGGCGACAGTCAAAGAGTTTCAACAACCTCATGAGTGGTGTATTACGTCTAAGACTGCTTGTCTTTAAAGAGCAGTCCCTTCCAAACATTGCACATCGAAATGATGAGGACATCGGGTTAGTAAAACTGAAGTGTGATGAATGGTTTTTGTTAACAAATCACCCGCTTGTCAGGCTGGTGAGTTGACCTGACTGAGTCAACTACACTGGCTCGACCATATGTTGAGTACGGCAGGTGGTTGGTTGCATCGCCGTGCCCTGTTTGTTGAGACAGGTTCAAAATGGAAGATACCACAAGGCTAGCAACGCATGGCTGTGAGACAAGGCATGAAAAACATAACAAATGACCCTGATTGGCTGTATATCATTTGCAACCGTTGAGTATCAAATACCCACCAGATCCGTGGGTGGAGGTTCTCACTGACAAGACAAAGTCACACAACATGCACCGGTATTGCGGGTATTTTGTTGTTCTTAGTCATCATTCAGCTTTTCTGTTCTCACTCTGTTTATCCTGCAATACTCACCACCGGATGTTGGGCCAACCCGAACGACCGCACATGCGTACATGCGTTTAGGATTGCCAAACCGGATTGATCGGATTGAACTGAGTCGATGAGGAACCACTAAATCAAACACACGACGTCGAGGTTCCCGATGCGGAACTTTGAGGCACGCGTAGGTTTGACCATTTTGAATATCAAAAGGAATAACTGAGTTCGAAGGTCTACGGTACCATTTACACAATGGTGTGAGCAAGGTTGCACAACAACGTGACATCAACAGCTGTGCAAGTCACCTGACAGGCATAGCCCAAAAAGACCACGAAAATCTCGGTCGATGAGGCAACAGCTTTTAATGCTATCCCATTAAGGTTTGATCAGTTGGTGTTTTGTGTCAGTTGCTTTCCAACGAGATCCATCATTTGCCTAGACAAAATGGCGTCCGTCAGTCATGGAGTATTGACGAGAACTGTGTCGAGACTATGTGCTATCTTGGAACGGCATTTCATAAACATGACAAGCCTATTACTTAATTTTTACTGCACAGTCGTTAGGCTACCAGTTAATCCACATATGTGCTCGACGAAACACGCTAGTTCTTCCGTGTAGCGCAGAAGCCGTGCGACTTACGGATAAGTCCCCTGAGTAATTCGTTTACGGAAGCGAATGGCATTCGTCACGTTTTGCCCTAAGCAACCGCAACTTTTGTAAGAGATTAACAATTTTCTTACATCCAAGAAAATAAAATGAACACAGTTGGCGCAACAAAGACTAGATAATTGACAGTTTTTACTTAACAAACCAATGTATAAATATTTTCATCGCATTCAATACTGAGCTGCCTTGTCAAAACGGTACCGGGCGATTTAGTGACACGTGGACGATGATGCGTCGTCAAAAACCGAGAAATTGAGCTGGATTCCGTTGTTTCCTGTGACAACAAAATCTGCCAAAAGCTCTTCAATTTGAGTTCAAGTAGAACGGGTGCCCGGAAATTCCGGAGACTGCCATGAGACCGAACACGAAGGACAGCAAAGTCGGTAGATAACTGTCGGGAGGATCTCAGCGACTTTATGAGTAGTGTGTCACGTCTAAGAAATAATAAAAATAGCTTCAGTAAGTGGTCTCAACTTTTTTCGGTTTTTTAATAACGGATTTGTTCTGCCGAAAAGATCTGGACGAACAGATTTGGAAGAATCGTGTCGCAGAAGAAGATCTTGGTTGGAATATTCAGAGTAGCCAGCCTTACCGTCTTGATTGGGACTCGTTCGTTTAAATGTTGCAGGACCGATAGCGTGTCCCCTTGTCTACGTCTAACCACACCAAAGCACCTGGCAAGTTTTAGTTTAGGTGTTTTTTTTTGACGGAACACAATACGCATAAGGTTGCTGAAAACTCCTCGACAATTCACTAATCACTTTGTCCTTCCTAGGTTTCATTACGTAGGCACATTCCCCTAGTTTCCACCAAATTTAATCCCGCGATGTACGTTTGTCGCGAAAGGCACAGTTTTGTACACTAACTCACCTTTAGAGGAAGCCCTGAGTGAATGTGGCTAAACCTGTTGTTTAGAATAATCGTCACCATCAGTGTTCACACACTGCTGCTTCGTTTAAGATGCCGTTCAAATGAACGCGCTGCACACACAATTCCCCATGTTTCAGTTAATAAGATGCTTGAAATATCGTGGTAAATTTGATCTTGATTCAACATGAAACGGTCAAAAAAGAGCATCCTACGTGAGTGGTTTAGCTGAGCTCGAAAAAGGGCAAAACCTGTCATGGATTGTCGATATTTTTCAGTAAACTTATGAGTAGTACGTTCCATCAAGAGTATAAACTTGAATAGCATACTAGCCAAAACATGAGGCGACATACGTTCAACCGAATTCGACAATCATAAACAACAGATTCAGCAGAATTCAAATGAGTTAGTCTGGCTTGTTGTTTAAGCCCACGCGATAAAATTTGTCTCGGGAAATCAGCTGTCCTGAGTGGTCACGTGCTTCTCAATTTTAGGCCAGTTCTCATCAGCCGGGTATGCAGGGATCAGTCGCCTCTCTAGTGAACAATCTATGGCGTTTTAGTCATGGTGACGAGCGGTGCTGCGGCAACCGTGAAATCTGTTAGCCAGCTGGATACGTCATCAGTCCTCCAAAATCCAGCTGTTAGGTTTCTACCAGGACGAAACGTTATGTGGTTTGAGTTCCCGAGTCAGTCCAACTCTGCCGTAAAGTGACCAAGCTAATTTCGATCTCACAGACTTGGCAGTCATCAGGTCCACCAGTAGGATCCCGAGAAGTGCTAGAGATAATACCTAACTATTTTCAAAGAAAAATACTTACAAGGTCTGGTCACCTAAATACTACTCAGTTAGAATTCGAGTTGAAGTCATGAGTCGAGTTGTTTGGATATTTTGTCACTTAGGAACGCTGAGCACTGTTCACTTGATTCCAACTTTGTGTAATGAACAAAGATATCAACGCTTTGCATTCTTTTTTCGTGGGGTTTCATTATTGGCAAGTATTTTTTGACGGACTATTCTTTAATCACCAGACTGAACTGGTAGATGGGGTGGTTCTAGGATAATAGACGAAATATGATTGGCAGGTTCGCAGTCAGTTCTGCTCATTACACCGGCTAATAGCTTCCTAGCTGGTGAGTAAAAACGACATAAACAACCGTCAGTGAAAAATCCGTCCCAAAGAAGTTCCTTCCGTCCTACTGCTGTGCGCTGATCGCAAGAAATATTGCCAGATTTTCAGCAAGTTCAGTTTTCGGGGCGTCACAGGAATTAATCGGCATTTGCATGTAAAAAGTCAGTTCATTTTTAAGTGTTTGGAAATACCATTTAGCGGGTCTGAAAGGGATCAGCGTTTCTGAGGAAAGATTGAGTTGACAAATGGTTTCGGATGCAAAAATCTGGAACGGAGAGTGTTTAAAAACTTGGCGTTGCTCGATTTTTTTGGCACATATGTCATTCACAACGACCATCTTTTATTAGTTCCTTCTTGGTCATGCACGAAAAATGCACAAACACCTGCAATATTTCCAGAGTGTAAGTTGCCCACCTACTGGGATTTGACTATGGGTTACCGAAAGTTTCAGACTTTGTTTTCTTTTCTGGTTACTACAGACATTTTCACCATTTTGTTTTTCCAGTCCGTAACAAACTACTGATATTTTGACCGTGGTAACCATGCTCGAACTGCTCAGTCGTTGCGCCGTGTAGGAAATATTTTCTACGTTTGAAGTCACTTAAGAGAGGACCTGCGCCATCTTCTGAGCACATTCCAAAATATTGCTGGTGAGATGCAGTTTACTCATGAGTAGTACATCCTAATTGTATATTGTGTCGAATAAGTATCTGCCATATCCATTTGACGCTTAAAGTCTTGTTGGGGACACGGACCCCACCCAGGCAGAGGTGGAAACTTGTTCAAAATATTCAACCCATAACCAGTGGGTAAACGTGGGACATGAGTACTTTTCTCATGCGAGTTATTGTTTCACACGAGGCCCCTGGGATACAAAGTGAGTTGACGAACTACTCTGGGGGAAGACTTTTTTTTCAAAGTATTCGTCCGAGTGAAGAATATTTGGAGGTCGCTGTCATGAAATATTCTTCATGGCAGCAACCAGGGATTTTACGCGTTCGGTAGACTTGCTTTCACGGGCAGTGCCCAATTTTCTTTGGTGCAGACACCGTTTCTAAACACATGTTCTTTCCCGTATAGTAATGACGCTTAGTCTGGAGGCACACTGCATTCGATTATGGAAGCTTCATAGGTTGCATATTATATGGTTATTTACCATGTGACTATCAGTTGAATCGATCACATGTCCATCACGTGACTGGAACTTGTGGCGATTTCGACCCGCATTATCCGTCGTTGACTCTATGACGTAGTCCATACGTACAGTTAGTCCGAAAACACCCGGCGGCAATGCCCAATACACAACGGCAATCCGTTACGCTGAGTCTAAAATCGCTCCCTAAACAAAATCTGTGTCTTACCGATGGTGCGAGTGGATTTAAGCTAGAAATCTCGGTCAAAGCAGTTGCTGATCCATATAGACTTCGGAGTATTGGTAACCTTAAAGTCATGGGTCTCTAGATTTTGTTCGCAATATTGACACATGGACAGTGTACGCAGTTATTGCGCGCTACCTTAGTGGGAAGTCTCGACGATAATTGGTTGACCATTCGACGCAACCTAAAAACGGGTTGGTCATTGTTTGGAACGTTAGAAAAGCCAACCAAATCACATATTTTTTAGTAAGTTGGCATGTTCGCATGCAATATGTTTAAAATTCGGGACTAGATACGGCCAATGACATGTCCTGCTGATGGTCCCTATTAAGAGCTAAACTCGAATACAGTGTTCTCCTATTTACTGCAAACTGCTCAGAACGATTCGGCCAGAACGTAAAAAACACCATTCAGATCATAGCGCTTTGAACAAAAAGTAAAATCTCCCACCTATAAGGTTGACAGAATGGCCGAGCAACACGAGAATACTTCATGATGGATATACTCCGATTCCAACCAATCCCCGTCACAGAGATGCACCCTGCAATCTTGTGCTACAGACTGATTCAGGCGCTTTTTTAAGGTATTTTTCCTTCTTTTTTTCAGATTAACTGCCAGACAAATGCCAGGTATAATCAAATTTCACGGCTTTTTCTACATTATTGATAGTGTGAAAAGGCCATTCCGAATTGTCTAACACTCCGATAAAACAAAAATCCAGAAAGAATTGCCTATTGACATTAACCTGAGAGGGTGCAACAAATATATACCATTCCCTTATCTGATTTCTGCTCTGATTTGGCGGAATGTACAATCTCAAGGTAATAAACCGTGAAGGCCATTTTTCTAACCGTTGTCATATCGGCTCAAACATTTTGTGCATCCAAAAAGCAACACGCACAACCAAAATTCGGCTAACCAATCAGAACACGGGAGAATGTAACCCGGTATTTTCGCTTGTCATAATCTGACTAATCTTGTCAGCACCGCAATTCTCTCAACTCTGATTGGCTGGCGTTCCACCAATGGTCGTTTTATTGTACTCTATCCAGATTCCTGTTTTGCTGTGAACATATTGTCTTGTATTTTCTGCGCTCTTTAACAGGAGATTACTGTGTGTCTACAAATGTGAATAATCTATGTGATACGCAATGACTGAGGATTCCAGTTTATATTCCGAAGCCTCATTATCACGGGAATTAGCTTACCGTCAAGTGTGTAGTCGAAATGCGGCGGGAAAAATGGGACCTCGAGGTGCTGCCGTGGGTGGAATCGGGCGGAGAGGTGCAGTTGTTGATGTGGAGGCCATTATGGTAAGCATTACTTACGGGTATTTTTTTACTTTACCTCTTCGGATTTTGGTCTATTATACTATATATATATATATATATATGATGCGTCTGCAAGCACCGACGTCTTAATCTCAAGATGGAGGTAGGGATGCGGAACACTGCAAGACTAATGACAGTGTCCAACACTCAGGATGCAGTTATTTTATACTACGTATAATATTATTATTGTATTATTAGATTAGTTATAAATACTTCAATCGCCATCAGTAGAATGAAGTCATTTGGGTTCCTTTCAGTGTGGTTGGCTGCTAATGCGCGACAACTGAATTTATCGGCCTTCTGCAGTTTCCCAACAGAACAGCCTATTTTAAATTCCGGACAATGTATCGGAATGACGACTTTTGAAAAGTTCTTGGGTTGCACACAAAAGGCATTCTTTCCACAGAGTGGAACAGGTCACGAGCAAATTTGTTTTCATGTGGTGACATGTGATCAAAAGGTTTTCAGTACAACGAAGGTGATTGTCAGTCGTTTGTCCAGTCTTCGAGAACCAAAAACACAGGCACATCTTGTTAAATTCTTCAAAAGTTCCCCTCCTTCTGAGCAACAGCTCATTTTAGCTATCTCTTCTTCTCAGCGATACAGTGAATTAGGCTCCTCTTTGTGGTAGATCCCAGCTCTTGCTCACTATTAAACTTGGTTTGTGATATTTTCCCGATTATACTTCATTGTAAAAATCAAGGAATTTCATTTAACTATGTGTGAACGACCATGGTCTTGAATCGTACGGGTTTACTAAATGCACTTTAAGCATTTCGATGGGCCCAGCAACAATCGGTGGTTTACTCTGAGCTACATTCACCTAGTAACAATTGTGGAAATCAGTAAAGCAGAAGGATAATCTACGGAGTGTTTATCTATTTGCCGCTCTGAATTTTTCCACTCCAGATCGGACTTCGTTGTTTTGTATGATATGATTTTGAGTGGGGGCGAGATGGCTCAGTGGTTAGAGCGCAGATTTACTGACCGGAAGGTCCGTGATTCGAACCCGACCTCTGCCTCTCGGCTTCCCCTGTCTAGGCTTGGGCAACGTGGCAGTATCCTAGCCCTCGTGCTTCCTTCTGGTGGCATGGCAGCTAGGCTCCGGAAGGGTGCTACAACTGAACGATTTTGAGTGGAATAGTGATTCTCTCCGAAGGGGTCTGTCATTTTATAACCTTCCATATATCTGTCACGAATTTCCAAGGATGAACCACTGCTGCTCATTCCGCATTGGCAAAAAATCATGCGACAACTTGATCGATAATTTCTTCCACAAGTTCACTTGCATCTTCATATTTCTACATATCTACGAGTTCTTATGAAGTTGTAGCGCAGTGCACAAGAGTAAGGTCAGTAATCTGTATATTTTCAGTCAAACAATGAGTTGTGCTCAACATACCCAGCGATTGGTTAATTCAGTGATTTCATTGCGGATGTAATTAAACGTGTCATTAGACCCATTGTTTGTCTTGTTTGCCGTCTTGCACGATTGCTGTGCAAATGGTCGCTAAACTTTGAACTTGTTTTAAAGCCACTTGAGTTATATGAATACAACCTTGCAGCTTGATCGGCTCCCGGACACGACAAGCCTGACTCCAAGTGCAATAAGTAGCCTAGGCTGCTCATTCGATATTTTATGTTTTGGGTGAAGTGGGCCTTCTCTTTTCGTCTACACGATCAATCGAACTTGACCTACCACAGATATGACCTTCAGTCTGTTCTCTGATTGGTTCCTGTGTTGTGGGGCCTACCCTTGCATGTCTTTGTTTCAACCGTAGACAGCAGTCAGTCAGTTTTGTTCATTTAGCGCTGGTGTTTCCCCCATTAGATCTCACCAATTATTGCTAGGGAAGATTTTATCTAAGGTTGTTGTGCGTTAATGGATTCGATTTCAGAAGTCTGATTAATCTCATCTCCGTTGTAAAGTCTCGTGTTTCAACTCAAGGTTTGTTCTTCTGAAATTCTTCAGCAGTGACGCTGAAACGATTTTCAGTTCCAAACCAAACCTAGTATATTTCATCCGTGTTCGGCTGGACATTGCTCAGTCACTCAGATGTTGGATTTATGTTTTCTCGAAATAGTTCACAGACGCCCGAGGGTATTTAAAAGCCGGTTTTTCATTTTACCTCGATATAATTGTGTTACAAGTTGAATTGGGGCGAATTGTATGACGGTTTAGAACGTCCGGGAAATGGTATCAAATATATGCCCATCTGCACCCCTTCGTTTGAGGGATGAGCCAGAAAGACGTGTTGCTTATGCGGTTTCATGAATGCCAGAGCCACTCTGAGAATAAACAACCTGGAATGAGGCTCACACACATCGGTCAGGACGAAAATATCTGATATTGTTTTGCATTCTGGGGGCTTCCCGTGAAACAACGCGGATGAGGGAAACCCATGAATGAACATAATTTGCCCTATCCTTTAGCCCAACTCCGTAAACTACCGTAAGATTACACAAAACGATTTCATCCAAATTGAACAAGCATTGTATTCAACGGGACAGTGGCCAACTACAGGCTAACTGCCAACCTTGTCTTCAAGATGCCAGTGTCAAACACCGTTAGGTGATACAATATCCATGTCTCGTTAGTTTTGAAGTGCAGCTGTGTGTTTACTTATCTAACGAGCCATTCAAAGTCTGTTATCAACCCAATAAAAATGTCTTTGATGAACAATGGCTGCGTTGTAAGCATGATGGATCTAGGACACAGTTTTTGGTCGAAAAAAAACAAGTGGGCAAATACAATTGTACAGAAGATGCTACACCCCAGTTCATTTAAGCAGAACATCATAGAGAAGAGATTGAGCTCGACTCCGTTGAGTCTCCTGTCAAAACCGAATTCCTGGCAAAAATGAGAGTATTCGTCAAAACTTTGAAATTTTGGGCTGAATTAGAACACGAGGTTGGCGGAACCCCAGTAACTGCGCCTACCTGATGAGCTTCAACAAAGGCGACGCCAGTCGTGGGCTTTTGAAGTGTTTTCAGCAGCTTTGTGAGTAGTGTTTTACCGCCGGAAAACAACCCGTTTTGGTATCTCGAACATTATGCTAATTGAAACATGAGGTGACCTGGTGCAGCACGTTCATTTAAAGCGGGTCTGAGTGGACGAGAGATGAAAAAATTTCGTCCTGTCTATATTGGCTCGTGATGTATCTGTCCCTCGGTCTTCTCTAACGTCCCTTTTTCCTAACCTGGTCCCTTGTGAAAAACCTCTACCTTACGGTTAGATCTCGTGAACACATCTCTAGATGTGGTTAAATTTGAGTGGCGAATTTGGTCGATTATATCATCACCAAGTAGTATGTTGCCTGCTCGGCGAAACGCAGCAAATATAAATAGCCCCTTGACAACGTCATCGTCCCATATTGTATGGTCATTTTTCATGCATTTGCATTTTACCTCGTCGCGATTGCAAACCACCAGATGGACTAATTTTCAATAACCTCTTTCCTTGCTCAAAGTTTGATGAATCCCAGCCCAGTAGGCCATGTTATCGAACAATGTCCACGCTGACGTCATGTATTTCCGTCATCTTTACGAACAGTGAATGATATTTGTCACTGCACTTGTCAGTGATTTGGTCAAACGTATAAACAAACTGCATGCAAGCGTTAAAGTGCCTGAACGTGCAGGCTGTTTTATTCTCGTTTATATTTAGTGAATGACACATGATTGGTATTTCCAACCAGAGTTGATTTAATCGATAAAATATGCTTCAAGATATTCCTGGATTGGGTTTGCTCCCATAGCGGATATCTTCTTACACTGGGTAACACCGCTTTGGAAAAATTAGGATTTAAACCCATGGGTTTTGCTTTACAGCATCATGGAAATCAGTCAAACATGTACGATTCAGGAGAGCTCATAAGTTCAGTTAATTGGTCCGTTTTGAAATGATACTGGCTCTTCTAATGTGTCTTGCTCGAAAAGGGTGTTGTCCTTTTAGAAAACCACACATGCCTTATTCTCAAGGCTTTAAACAAATTGTCCAATGTGGCTAACCACAAATATCAATGTAACAGTTCATCAATAATACTGAAAACCACCGTCGATAATTTCGCTTGTTACTGTCTGTACAGACCCTGTTTTTCCGTCACGCACAAGATTTAAGAAAGGGGGTTCACTTCACAAGACGAAACTAGATGTAGTTTCCAGCCCGTACAATACATTGTTTTGGTATCACGTGATATCCATGTCACACCGAATCGTTTCGTGCGTAACTACCCTCAAGCGTGATGAAAGCACATTTTCTCCAAATTCAACGTGTGTCTGTCGATAAAAAAGGTGCGCAATGCTTACATTCACATTAGGAAGCGAACAGTTTGAATAATTCCGGTTCTCCATTACTTCTGAAACATTTTGTCCTGGAACTACAAATGTTTACGTTTGAGGTTGGTCGGCTGAACATGAGGTGTGGTTTGTCCTCATAGCTGGATCAATTTTAGGCACATTGAAACGGAACACATGTTGGCATCCAAAGTTTGGACCATACAAATAGTCCAGATGCACGGTAAATCTACCGAATGGTAGCACGAGCATAAAAAAACGTTTCTGTAAACCGGCGGCAAAACACAACGTCCGCATGACGTGCTTAGAAGTTTGCCGGATTTTGTTCTGGCATGGAGATATTCCCCGGGGAACTGCAGTGCTCACAACCAAGCCTTGGGGAATTACCGTGTAGAAACAGGGGAACGCTATCTTTTCCCTCGCCATGAAGTTGTCAGCTTCCTTTAGCTGTTTGCTTGCTTGTACGGGTTGTCAATTTCTATTCGCATCGCTCATTCCTTCTTGTTGCAATTACTGTCATTTCTACGCACCAAAAGAAAGTAGATAAACTCAGTAGTTTTTTTCTGTTTTAATAGTTAAACCACGAACCTTTAACATACACGACAAACGCGGTGCCAGACTTCAGCGCAGGCCAGTAAAAAAGCAAACTAATTCACGGTAGATTTGTTTTAAAGAATTTGACTTCAGCTTGTTTGGCGGGCCAAATTCGCTTCTTTTTTTACTCGGGTAAGTAGGTTTCTGAAGAAGCTGGAATGTCCATGTGAAGAGTTTCCAGGCTTTAGAAGGCTCCTCATCCAGCCCTTGCGAACTAGTCCGGTTGTGGTGCCTTATTAAATTCAAAATTCAAAATTTTGAGATATTTTTGTTCATAAACTCTTGGAGCGGGTTAATTTTTATGTTCCGGTTTGAAAATATTTCCTATGTATTACTTGTTTTTGTGTTCAAAAAACATCACATCTCAAAAAACGACGTAATCAGCCATTTGTAACTTTTCTAAAGTCCGCATCAGTGGTCCAAAGGGAATAGGCTTTTTATATAAAGAACCCAGTGTATTGTATGCTGTTTCTATCAGCGAATTCTCTATGACCTGCCTTAATCCAGTCAAATGTCTATTGTCTTGTGTAATTCATCCAGAGTGAGATTTCATACTTCAGATTGCATTCGTTTTCAAATTAAATTCACGCTCTGTTTGCTTTAATTTGTCCGGCTCATGAAACTTTCTTTTACATATGTTGCGCATTTTTTTTTCATATATTGTAGACGTTCATGTCTTTATTGATTATTTCAACTTGCTCGGGGACACTTCGACCCCTAGGCTGGTAAAAAAACCAAGAAATAATCACGCATTTGCAGATTTCAGTTCACTTTTGCGATTTATGAAACCGCTGTCGGTGACCCCTTTGTTTCACGAACAAAAAAATGACTTCTGAATCTTCTACATGCAACCGAAACGTTCATCAGATTGAAAAAACTCAAGGTTAACAAATACACTCATTTGCAAACAAATTTGGTTTTGCGAGAGAATCGTCTGGAACTCGGATGAATTTCTGGTTTATGGCGTTTCTAAACCGGTCGTGTCCTGTCGAAGAATGTTCAGCAACCTTATGAATAATGTATTACGTCTATACATGTATCGCGATATCTGGAACATCATACCAAGTGAAACATCAGGCGGCCTGGTGCAGCACACGCAGTTGCTTAGATACATTATAAACGAGAGATTCAGCTGGGTTTCAGGCGAGTTCTCCCGCAAAACCAAATTTGTTTGCAAATGAGTGTATTTGTTAACCTTGAGTTTTTTCAATCTGATGAACGTTTCGGTTGCATGTAGAAGATTCAGAAGTCATTTTTTTGTTCGTGAAACAAAGGGGTCACCGACAGCGGTTTCATAAATCGCAAAAGTGAACTGAAATCTGCAAATTGGAAAAATTGGTGTGACCAAGTATAAAATTCCGATTCAATGTACAATACTTGCTTAGGTTTTAACAAACGTTGTTGAAGATTTCGCCGACAACATTCTGCATTATAAGGCCAACTACAGATTTTCCGGGACTCGTTCTTCTTAGGCAAGCGTACAGCGCACCAACTTCTGTCCTGATGAAATTTGTCTCGTAGAGTTTTAATCTAAATTGTTGTCAGGTTTCTCTACCAAATCCCTGGGGGACAGTGGAAGGGCAGACGTGGTTTTTCCAAAATACGTCGTGAAACTATTAGAGTTAGAAAAACAAAATAAAACACTACGTTTTGGAGCAAGGAGATCTTAAAGTTACACCTGATATAAAATAATATCAGTTATAATGAATAATCAGTCAATGAATTTCAAATGGAATCACGTAGGATAGGAAAACAATTGAACTTTTTTAAACACCACTTGGACCGATTCTTTTCGAGCAAACCATACTGTCGTCCATAAATTAGCAACCTGAAACGTTGATTTTTTTCGAAGGTGATTTGCCTCAAATCGCCTTTTCGACAGACACCCCGGAAATTCCATATATCGTCTTTTCTGAACTAAACATGTCTCTTTCCGTTCGCAACACGAATTTTGTCTGTCCAGACAGTTAAACCTTCGCTCCTTTCGAAAAACACTGACGTTGAGAAAACGCAGGTGAACTATCAAATTACAGGAGTGAACACTTCCAGTCACAGTTTGCTTAAAAAGAACAGTAATGATGAAACAATAAAAAGACTGGCGATTAAAATGCGCCAGCTGATGCATAAGCAAATCACTGCTGTGTTTAGTTTTTTTTTCAAAAAATGAGTTGATTTTGTCTACAAACTTCAGTAGTAAAAAAAAATAATTTTGTCAACTTACGTAATTGGTTTTGCTGTAAACCAGACAAAACTTTATGTTTTCTGAGATAAATCTCTGGCGAAAAAATGAGCGGCTTTTTTGTAAGGAAAGCGATCTGTTTGTGGTTTGTTGTGCCTACAAGGAGTGCGCATTTCAAGTTCTATCACATCTTTCAGCTTCCAAGAACTTACATTAAAGCCGCCTGGATACCTGGCTGGCATCAAGTTCTGACTCACTTTGGCGGTCGCTCAGCGACAGACAACGATCTTTAATCAACAAAACAGTGTTGGAAAGTACTTGTCAATTGTACTTTCATATTCTTGAAGGTCGTGAGACAGCCTCAGTAGTTCATTCAGGCTCCCGGTAAGCGGATGTTTAAGACGACCCCCAGAAGTTCTTTTGTGTCCATGACATGTGTACGTGGACTTCTTAATTCACGATCTCTAAAATCTCCTTGCAACCGTATACAAGTGATTATTTTTCATTTACCTGGAAGGTAGAAACTAGCCAGTATGCCCGTGATACATGAATCTCAGAATTCTGGTATTCAATGTCAACTATTGTTACTGGAAAGCATAGACAGCCCCTAGGGAGTGACTAATTTATGTGCTGAGTTACCTTAATGCAATGATTCTCAACCTAATGGAAGTCCATTCGAGGGTTAGGAGAGCTGAGGAGAGCTACAGGTCATTGGTAATTAGCGTTCGGCATTTGTGACAGTGAGGCAGTTCCACGCAACAATGTAACATTTATGTATTTATCTCGTCAGAATTTCAAGTTATCTGTAGGAGACTGTCTATGAAGTCGACAATTTCGGGTTTTTTGAACGCTTTCTCTGGAAAAAAAGAAGTTCCTTCGACCGTTTTCATGAGGGAAGTTAAACGTCCAAAAACCTTTGGTGTTTCATAATTTGTATGAATAGTATAAAAGCACATCAACATAACTCTCAGGCTGAAAAACGGTCATTCTTATTAATGATGGAGTCGGGAATAATGCTGACAAGTCTTGAGGAATCCCGGTGTTCTTACATTTTCCGGACCCATAATGCAAAAATATTTCCAAACCTGTTATATAGCTTACAAATCCTATTGTGAGTAAGCTAGTTGAAACGTCTATTGACTGCATCCCGTGCCTTTGAAAAGCTTGTGTTCGTGAAGCATTTTTAACGATGCGGTTGGATGTTTGAATCAACACAGCTTGTGGTGTTCCTGTCGCATTTTCAACAAAGCGGTTGGATGTTTGAATCAACACAGCTTGACTCAAGAAAGTGTCAGAGTACTGGGAAGCTGCGACTTGAATGTCTTCTAGTATACCACTGCCTTTCATATGACCGTTTACACTATTTGTTAAAACAAATAACCTGAATTGTTTTCAAGTCTCGTTTGAGCCCCCTACCGGTCAGTCCGACCAACAACTGCCAGTAAGAATATGCCTCTTACCTTGGTAGTGACCCTCTCTGAGGACCAGATAATTCACAAGCAGGGGGATCGAGGTTTAGTTTGGACATGGAAAGATTACACGGCACCTTACCCTCTTTGGGTTTCATCAACTGAGTTTGAGTGTATCCGACTTTTGACCCTGGTTAACGCCTATTTTACGCAGATACGGTCTCGATTACGTACTACCTGTGCTTACCTGTATAAATGTCAGTGCACTGGTTGCCTAATCGATCCATTGAGGTCCAGTGAGGAAAAGAATTCTCCTCATTGCTAAAAGTGTTTAAGTAGTATATGCTAATCATCGAAAATCCTGCTTTAAAATCATAAAACATGAATTTTCCTGGATTATGATTGGACCATTAAGTGCTGTAGATTTTACTTACTGCATGCCCCCTCTACGTCTCAAACATTTTGTTTCTTTACTGGTAAAGTGGGCAACAATTCCAGTGTTTTCAACCTGACATAAGTGATAACCCCTTGGAAATGTCCATCATATTCCGGGAATGAAACACTGCCAGCTAGATGAATGTCTCAAGTTGTGGAGTTTCCGACTAAGCAATTGTTGTTTTGGTATGCGGACTAACAAGAATATCAGTATTGACCCAACTTCTACCAAGATTTATCTGGCAAGCACCATATGTCGATTGTGTTTGGTTGGGACGGATATTATTGACACGGACAGTAAATATCTTGATTGAGTGGATTTATATGAACAGCTGGCCGGCTGAACACACAGCGGATTCCAGAAATCGGTCTATTTTGGGATGTTTTGCCCAACCGAGTGAATCACGCGGTTTCTGTTGGACAGACAAACTAGGTAGAGCAATTCTCAAGAGAATTGATCAAAGCAGGTCCGTTGAAAATGGTTGAAACTGCTGAGGTACAAAAACCGAATAAGAAGCAATCAAAAACGACTACTGATAAGAGGCTGAGGAAATTGTTTCTTTTTTTGGAGGCAGGATGCAATCGTTCGGGCATCTGCGAATAGGTTTTTGGTAACAACACCTGACCCAGACAACTTAAAAAAACCATTCACCCTGTGTCTCTACAAGCGGTCTGCTTGTTTCAACTCTCAGTTTTTGTAAATTTAGCCGTTGCCCATTGGTGGAGCATGGCTCTATGTCCTGCTGTATGTGAAGGTTAATTCCAGGGTATTCGGTACAAAGGGTCGGGTTTTTTTTCCAAAGTTTTAGTCATTAATTTGGCAATTTTGACCCTAATTCGCAGTTTATTTTGTCCTGCGCATAATTAAAAATCATTTTAGCCGTAACGCTGAACAAAAGTTAACTTATGGCAGTGTTTGACTGACGAAAATAAAAAAAATAATTTTCTTTCTCGTGGTAAGGTTTACGCTCTTGCAATAGCCTTACACTAAAATGTTCCTCCCAATGAAGCATCTGTCGCAGTTCATATATATCCGAAGAAGACTTCCAGTTTGTTGCGCACTGTGTCAAGGGTAACCTAAAAACACCTGCCGACACATCACTCTGTAGCGTCATCAGCCAATAACCACTCGTTTTTTTCCTCTACTGATATCCTTTGCAAATTTTCATGCATTGATTGACAGTCAATTTGTTTACTCATGTATGGTCAGAATGTAAAAAAAACACAGAGCTCCTCAACAATTGGAAAAAGCCTAACGTGTAGGGAGCAAAATGTCCATCTAGAAATACATGGTTTCAATTTAAACCGTCTTTACATAATGCCTGGTGTGTCTGAGCTTTTAGTTGGTCAATTTTCGAAATGCTCCGCCATTTTTCGTCCGCCAAATTTGCTAGTTTTATGGTTGCTCAAACCTGCTTGGTAATCCACTAACGGTTTTTTCTTATTTTTTCCTCATCATGTATATTTTTTTGTAAAATCAAATCCATCTTTCTTCCTCTAACATCGACCAAAACGTAGATTTAAGTGTGTGGTTTAAAGCAGTTTTTTGTTGTCAACTTGTCCCGTAGAGTCGGACAAGCAAGTGTAACTGGGGAATTGGGGAATCATCATCATCATCATCATCGACAGCATGACATCAGTGTTGAACACCGATGCTTCGCTGCCGTACAATCATGATTTATTTGAAAGCCTTATTGTGAAGAAAAAGAATAAAGATGGACGGGGAGGGGACCTACTGCTGCCTTACTACAATCATTCCGAGGTGCCTACACCTCCAAACACTCATTCAGGCAATCTGGATAGAAACTGACAACAAGATCGCCACTGACATCGGTTGGCAGCCATATCTTGCAGCGTCTCCAACCAGGCGCAGTGGGGATCACGCGGTCCCCATCCTGGAAGGCGAGTAGCACCGACAGCACCCAAGCGTTTCGTGATTTCTTTCATACTCTTCTGCCAGGTCAAGGGTTGGCCACCTCTCTGCTTACGCCACTCTGAATTGGGCATGGAAAACAGCACTCTCTTCGGCAAACGATGATTAGGCATGCGCAACACATGTCCCAACCAACGTAGCTTCTGGTGCTGGACACATTCTTCAATGGAAGTACCCGTTGCACAACCCAAAACTCGCTTTCTAACTGCCTCGTTACGGATTCGCCGACACCATCCCACACGAGCTATGGTTCTGAGACAACGATTGTCGAACACCTGAAGACGTCTCAGTTCCGCTGCTCGAACAGGCCAAGTCTCACAGCCATACAACAAAACAGCCCGCACTGTAGCTTGATACACACGTCCCTTGAGATTCAGGGACACACCACTTTGACGCCATAGGTGTCTCAAATTAGCAAACGCGACCCGAGCCTTGCAGATTCGCGCATTTACCTCATCTGTCACACTACAATCAGAACTAATACAACTTCCAAGATATGTAAAACGCTCCACAACTTCCAGTGCCTCTCCCTGGATTGTAAGTGGCGTGTTCAGTGACTGCATGTCCAGGAGCATGACCTTACACTTTTTGGGTGCAAAGTGCATACCAAAGGACGGGATGACTTTGGTCAGTTCATCTAAAAACACCTGCGCCTTCTCCTCCTCTTCAAAGATAAGAACGATGTCATCTGCATATTCCAGATCGACAAGGTTTTCGTCAGAGGCTATTTGAACACCGGGGTTTTGGAGACCTTCCAGCGTTCGTCTCATTATTTCATCGATCACGAAGTTAAACAGGAATGGGGAGAGTGGGCATCCCTGACGGACGCCACTTTGTGTACGGAAGCTTTTGGAGAGCTCGCCGTATACTCTCACACGTCCGGAAGTCTTGGAATACAAAGAGCTTATTATGTTCACGAACTTCCGGGGCATTCCTTGGTGGGCAAGCGTGTCAAGTAGAACAGACCGGTCAACCGAGTCAAATGCGCCTTGGAAATCCAGGAATACTAGAATTGTGGGTCGCTTATACGTATGGCGTTGTTCTAGCACCTGACGAAGTGTGAAGATTTGGTCAACACAACCCCTACCAGGCCGGAATCCCGCTTGCTGCTCTCGAGACAGTGTCTCACGAGCCACCGTAAGGCGACGAAGCACAAGTGACGCCAACAGTCTCGTTACGACCGGGGTCAAGCTGATCCCCCTGTGGTTGCCACACTCACTACGAGCCCCTTTTTTGAAAATGGGCACTATCAACGACTCTCCCCAGTTGTCTGGGACAGACTCCTTTTCCCAGATGCAGGCAAACAGATCAGACAGGCGTTGACTGAGGATTTCACCCCCATCTTTGAACAATGCGGGTGGGAGGTCATCCGGACCAGAGGCTCGGTGGCGCTTGAGAGAACATATGCAGTCATAAACCTCCGAGGCCGTAGGTGGTTCCACGTTCACCGTCCAGGGTTCTACGTCACCTGTGGGTTCCAGATGGGCGCCAGCTGGTGGCCATGACAATTGTTGTTCGAAGTATTCGGCCCATCGGTCGAGACGTTCTTCTTTATTCGAGATGGTCACTCCATTCCGATCCTTGATAGTTTCGCTCACAGGTGGTTTCCGGGGACCGGTCGCACGGATCAACTGAAATAATCTTCGGGCATTACCGGATTTCTGGGCCTCTTCCATTTCCTTGGCTTTCTGTGTCCACCACACTTCGCGGTCGGCTTTCACACTCACCTTCACTTGACGTCTGATAATTCGTCGCACCAAGTTATGTTCCGGGCCGGCTGGGATATTTCTCCGAGATTTAAGCAGTGCCACCGTTCGGTCTGATATCCAGTGCTTGAGTGCGCCTGGTGGTGCCGTGCCACAGGCAAAATTCCCAGCACTATGCAAAGAGGTGGCAATCTCGTCCCAGTATGCGTTCACATCTGATGGTGGAGCATTTGGAAGAGACCCTAGAAGACGATTCTGGTAAGTTCGTCTAACATCCGGATCTGCCAGTCTCTCAGTTGCCAAGCGATTTGTCCGCACCTTACGCGGTCCTGGAAAACGTAGGGAGAAGCGACTCCGGACGAGCGCGTGGTCGGAATCCACAAATGTGTTCCAAAACGACCGGCAGTCAGTTACTGATCCGCGCCATCGGTAACTGATGGCGATGTGGTCGATTTGAGTTTGTGGTCGGCGTGTCGTTGGAGGACACCATGTGGCCAGACGACTTCGGCTATTCCGGAAGTTAGTACTGCATAGAAACAGCCTGCGATCAGCACACAGCTGAAGCAATCGTTCCCCATTGTCCGTACGTACCGAGTCCAATCCATGTCGACCTCCTAATTGAGTCTCAGATACGCTAAGCCTGCCCACTTGTGCATTCAAATCTCCAGCAACCACCACGATGTCTGAGCTTTTAGCTCGCCGCAGCAGGGCATTCAGGGCGTCATAAAACCTGTCTTTGACGGTGTCGGAGCTACAGTCAGTTGGGGCGTACGCAGACACGATAAACAAACATCGATCAACATCCCGCTTGTGAGACCCCTTCACAGACGTTGCCAGACGAACCGCACAGAGGCGACTATCAACAGGTATCCAGTCAAGCAAGGATACTTCCGCCCGGTGACTTAGGACGATACCAACCCCTGCACATCCAGCTGCAGCAGCCTCTGGATCACCAGAGGTGCGCAGTCGGAAGCGAGTGGAGACTGATGGGGCGGTTAGCTCAATCACTGTGCTTGCATCTTGAATTCTTGTTTCCGAGACACAGCACACATCAATGCCAAGCGAGTCCAGTGTGAGAGCAAGAGCAGCTTGTTGTCCTGCTTGCTTCAGAGTGCGCACATTGAAGGCGGCCAGATAGACTGAGTGTCGAGGCTTGAAGAGTGATTTGGAGATACCTGAGGATGTCGGCGCCATGTGACGAGCAGATGCTGCACGCAAAACCGATGCAAGGCGCACGGAGTCATCAGTCCTAAGTGCTGGGCCTACAAGAGGAGAGTTATTAATGGGGCGGGGAGAGGGGGAAGAAAAAGTATGTGAAAGAGAAAGAAGGGAGGCGTCAGCAGTAGCCTGTTTTCGCTTACCCGCCCTGCTGTATGCAGCAAGTAAGGCGACCCGGCTGATGGCACCACGCGACGGCCGATGTGGCATGAGTTTATTTGTATGTGTGCAGTTCATGGTTGTACGTGGGCTAGGATACTGTCAGGGCGCTCACACCTAGACAGGAGGACGATTAGGGTCCTCAACCAAAGCCTTTGGCTCAAAAGCCTAACCGCAAGGCAGCGGTGTTTGGCGGCAAATGCAAATGCATTACTGTTTCTACGGACTAATTCGCCACATGTTTCAACCCCCAACCTGAAGGACCAGGAGACTGTGTTCGTCAGACCTCTAGCCATTGATTAACCTGGTATGAGAGACTCTGTGAGTGTCGCAGGGACACTCCCCAGTATAGCTCAATGGGTCTCTGAGGTGCGCAAACCGCCACACCACGGTAAGGTCCAGTCTCTTCGTGACGGTGAATAGTTGGGGAATATTAATAGTTAATAATTTTAGTCAAAATAAAACCTATTCTAATAGAAAGACACAAATAAATGATAAATTTTTACCACGATGGAATAAAATGTTCAAGTCCTGGGCGAGAGGACTTGAAAACCGTGTTCAGCTGAGCCGAGCTGGATATGGTCTGTTTCAATCGGAGGACAGATGGTCAAAATCCATTCAGACTTGCCCCCCAGAATCGTTCGTTGCTTCCTTCTGAACAAAATTGCCTGTCGGTCATATTTTATGGTCCTTTTATTTCACATTACTTTGTGACGAAAAACATACCGCCATAACAAATTACATTAATGCTTCGTTTAGGTTTCTAAATGTGGACAAATTCTGCAGCATGGGCAGCTTAAAATGTACGTAGTTTCTATGGCGTGGTTGCCTGCCAACTCAGCGTGTACAATAAGAAGGAAAACATTTTTGCAGAATATCTTTTTATTGCGTCTATCACACACATGAAACCCAGCTTAGTGGCTGGCAACCTCAGTGCTCTCATCAAGTTACGTCTGTAAATTCGCCGCCACCGCAGGCCTGAAATGTGCATAGTCCACATCATCATCAGGCTTCACCCCAAAAGCTTGTCACATTACATTGCTCTAAAAAAACACTGATCTGCTGCGGAATACCTTATTGTCAATACCGTCGTTTTCGTGGATTGATTAAATTTTATCGACAAGAGTGACGTTAAATGGCTGTGAGACATAAAGACGTCAGTTCCGTTCGGTAACGCGAAGTGACGAACGAATTACCAGCCATGTAGGTACGTGACAACTCTTTATTGAGGTCTCATCTATGAACCTTTTAGGTTGCAAATAAGCCTAAATTATCGGATAACAATGTGGACCAACTGGTTGATATCTTGCCTCCGTCGTCAAAAGGATTCTTCTGAGTTTGTACCCAACACCTAATCGACATCCAGTTAAATGGTATATGTGTTGGTGATTTGGAGCCAGTTCGCTTCGTAGGATCATTGAAAAATGCTTCAAGTTCCCTAAAACTGAACAAGATGTACTCTTTCTATTTAGATTTCGAAAGAACGATTTTTTTAAATTTAGTTGATAAAACAGTATTCAACTGAAGAATAGTCCATTACATGCAAAAGGACCTTTTGGTCTCCTCATATTGACTAATGCCCAGAACCCAACACTCATGTGCCAGCTGATGAGTCGATTGAAGTAAAAAAAATCTAAGGGCCTTCAGAAATGCCTCCTCACTAGACTCCTGAGTATGTTTCCGGTCATTTTGTCTTCTGCAGCTCATTTCTAATGCTTCTAATTTGGGTAATATCCGTAGTTGCGGCTTGAAATTATTTTTCTGCGTGACCTTCAAACTTGCTTCAGTCCAATTGCTATCCATCCACCATTCGTAAACACATCCAGTCGGATATTAACTAAAACTAATATGGACTTGTAACAAAAGGCGGCGATTATCTCGCACGATTACCAGAAAGTCAGTCCAAGAATACCTATCAGGTGTAAGTTGAGTTCCGTCTTAGGCTGAACTAGTTTGAACATCCCACCGTTGAGCAGTGCAACACAGCTCCCCTTTCTTTCTGTCTCTGCACCCTGGACGGAATTAGGCCAGATGGCAAATGCATACTTACCCGTAATTTGTCTTGAGCGCCTCTCCTAACACAATTGGAGTTAGTAACAGAACAGAATTGCTGGAGCGACTGTTACGTGAAGGTTTCTGGGGCACGTGCCATGCATGTATAACCACAGTTTTTCCAACAGAACGCTAGTTTCATTTCCGACTGTCCCAAACGAAAATTCTAAGGAGATCTCAGCGTGGTGCAGCAATGCAACTCGCAGACGCCCAAGGTCAAACGTAGTCCTCCTGGATGAATCCTATTGGCAGAATACCATGGCGACGGACCCAAGTAACTAACATCATAATATCACCGCTTTTATGAAGTTACCGTCTAAACTTAGTATGTGACACTTCAAGGATGGTGTCTTCTCAGTAGGCGTTGTTCAGGGCTGTTTACCTTAGTCCTGCTAAAATCCACAAATATTTTGTTTCAACCGCCGCACGTCAGTTAAGCTTCCCAAGTTACGATCGGTGTCCAATTATCGATGAGGATTTTGTCTCTCCGTCAAGCACGCTGGCTAAGGCTGGAAAGGGGTAATAATGATCTCAGATACAAAACCACGGCCTGATTACTGACATTGTTATAGAGAAGTCAACAAGTATATTTGGGAAAGGAATAGTTTTGCTGATTGCTCTCCTTTGTGATTTGTATAGTGGCACTCCTGAGATTTCGGGAATGCACTTGAATCGATTTAAGAGCTTTCGATAGTTTTCGAACAGTATAAAGACATTTGTGGATTGCGGTGCGTACCCAAATTGCCTATCGAACCCTAGAAATACACAATTTCTTAGTTGTGCATGTATTTTATTTTATGGCAGATTAAAGAGAAGGCAAAACGCTGTTGAAGCAGTGCACACATTCCACCAATGTGGCATGTTAGCGCAATACTCACGACGTCTGGAGCGGAACTTCTCATGGGGTATCCAGGCTACACGAAAGTTACTGCTCTTGTGTGTTGACACATAGCCCACACAACTGGCACTCTTTTCGCCACTGACTGTCTTGAGGATGCATAGACCCCCTAATGTCACCAAAAATCTAGGAACGCGTGGTTATACGAAAATGAAGATTTCACAATCGTCCGTATTCATATCCTTTCCTCGATCGGAAAAGAGCGTTTCATTGTTCACAAAGTGTATGAGTCGATATTTCCAGGATTTTCCAAATCTGCTTGCTTTTTTATGCCTAGCACAAACAACAAAGTACACGGATACAAACATCTGTCAAGAAAAAACTGCAGATGTATGGTCAGTGTCCCCTAATTTAATCAGTTTTTTTAGACAAGTTGGTATTAGGTTACCAGAAGAACCGTTCGATAAGCATGCCCAGAACAATGATGAAAACAATGGGTTGCTCGGAGAACAAACTAGTCACCAAATACGAAGTGCAGACCTTCAAACAGGAGGGTGGACCAAGTCGCTGAAGATACCTTCCGACTATAACAGTATGGCTTTCCTTCATCGCTCCAACATAACTGGTTTCACCAACCTCACAAAATCTGTCGGCAAAAAAATTATTCATCATTTTACCTGGCGATATGAGCATGTGGATTGTTTCGTTAGACTATCAAGTCGTGTTGTCACTGGGTTAGGCTATGTGTCATTTTAGAGGTCTAGCAAAGTCCTAAAGCACTGTGTAGCTGTTCCCGACTTACTTGAAATCGTCAGCAGTGCGTCTGACGAAAATCCAAGGAAACCTGAACCCAAGTCCTCTCCGCTAATAGTTTAAACACCTAATGGTTATGCCACAGGTGGCTGAATTTTAGCCACTGGTCTTTTGCTTACAAAAACCACATGAATTATTGACTGATTGTTTACCCGTTTTGTAATTCATTGCCTTTTAGATGATGTCCCAGCTTAATGGTTCCTAACTCTGTTGAACCAAAATGAAGCTAGTCACGTGAACCATTTGAAAATAATGAATCTTTGGTCATAATCAAGGACACTTCACTGCAGTTAAGGGCTAACAAGTATATCTATTCTCAACGTATCCAGAGTGGTAACAAGAAAACGTCGTAAGTATTACTCAACATTGTTTCCTGCACGATAGGGGCCTGAAAGCGATGACACAAGCAGATTATCAAGAGCAAACGAACAGCAACCTGAAATCGTGTGACAGTGTTGTTTCTTGGGCGATATTTGGCTTTTGAGAACAACAGCATTTCTTGGCAGTTGTACGCAACACACAGGATGAATACAAATGACACTATAAAAACAGTTTTTCTTAACTGCGGCTAAGTCGTCAACCGTCAGTAGGTACGTGAGATTTTGGATTTTGAACAGATATCACTTGGGAAAATTTAAGCATCATTCGGAAGTCCCTGGTCAATTTACCTTGCCAGACGAAGTGTAAACCCAGTACTAGGGGACTAGAAACACGGGTCGAGCGCATCGGCCGTCCGCAGCCAGGATAATGTGTGCTTTTTCGTTACGCCATCTCAGGGCCCATTAGCAGGTAGTCTTATTTAATGACGATTAACTAGCGCAATGAAGTGATATTTTCTACTAAGAAATTCAGACTGCGAAACTGCGCAAGACAGCCATATCGTATTCAACACTGTGTGCGTCTTTCAGTGTTCTTCACCATTTGTACTCACTTTCCGAAATATCAAGCATGCTAGCAGAAGAGCGAGTCTACATACTTGCACAAAGCTTGTGTTGTCGGACAAATGGATCGAAGAACAAGGAATGAAAATTCAAGCAAACTGCTCCATGACTCGCGGTGTTTAAAACAACACAACCAAGTAAGTTTGTGACTCAACCCAAAGAAAAGATAAGCACACATATATTCATAAAAAAGTGTACCTATTCCACTGGACACGGGTATCCAAATAGATCTGGGTCATATCTTTGTTGCGCTACTCAGCTGCGTATTCTACATACCTGAATTCTGTTGCTAGCTTTTTAAGCCAGACTAGTAGCACTTTTAAATTACGGCCTCTAAGGTGCACCGTGAGTTGATCGATCGTTCGCCTTCTGATCTCACCTCTTTAGTTTACTGCTCTGCACAGCAGCAACAGATCAAACGGAATGATTCATTCGAAGAAGCAGCCACGGGGATTATCTAGTGTGGCATCCAAACTGCCTGGTCCGTCAAGGTTAACTACAAACTGAACGCGGACGCGTCGAACTGGGAGAGTAGACCTCGAATTGTCTGACTAAATGCCGGCCACGTGAGATATCGGTTAACTGAATCATCAGATCTCATATCACATTTTGTGAACAGAGATCAGTGTCAGCTTCTCAGTCAGCTTGATGTCTGTCAACGAGCTTACATGTCAATTATCGATCTGTTGTTCCGACTTGTTGTGGCTGCCATTTTAGTATAAAAACGTCGACTATAATTTTGCACGACCCTGTCAAGTAAGATAAATCCGGAATTATCCTTTCACTTCCTTGATTTAGTTAGCTGAGCTCAACGTGTGTCACAGTTGGAATGACCGGTGAACACAAACATCAGTTCTAATTTGCTTTCCACAACATGGCCTTGCAGTGATGCTACGTTTTATGGAGAGGTACAATTTGGCGGCACGATACAAACGCCTACAATTACGTGGGTGGAACATTTGGCTAAATTATGGGCTGAAACTGACTTGGTATGCGCAAAGTTTGGTACTCTAAAAATACACAATGGAGCTTGAGGAAATAGCACACTGCCCTTGGTGCGGCATTCAGGTGAACGACAAAATCGTGCAGCTTACGCACCCACACCAAGTTCACCCAGTATTCATGGGGAAACAACATGTATTTTTGCCAAATTTTCAATTAGTTGTCCTCTAGAAATCGCAAAGTTGTGCTTAGTCAGATGTCAGCATATGATGTGCGGGATGTTACTCAGGTTGTCGCTTTCTTTTTGCTCCTGTTCAAAAAAACATTTTCAAATTCCTAAGCCATATCACTCAAGGAGGGTGTCCGCTGAAACTGTGGTAGTTTTGACTTCGTTCGCAGGACGATTCTAATTTTATGTGATGATGGAGTGTGGAGCATCAACAAGGTCTCCACATTGATCACGGTGGTAAGCTTCTTTGAGCTACGGTCAGCATCCTTCGGTTAGCATTAATCGCGCCACTACTGTGATGTACTGGATCATGACGGGCCTTCTGACAGATGAGTTGTGCTCTCGATGAATGCAATGGCCTACACAAATTGACTGAAAGATAACAAGCCCATCCTCGTTGCCGTTTGCGGATGGAGGACTTCATGGACTTTAGAATAGGTGACAGATGCAATGCAATAGTAGTTGTCCGATCGAAATTTCCTGACCAAAGTCTCTGGATTGGACATGAAAAAGTTCAGGTGTTCAGTTTAATCTTCATGCTATAGTGCGGGGTGCAATATGTGAAGCACTGTAAGCGGCCATATAACACGCAGTTAGCATACGAAAAAGACCGCTTGATTTACACCTGACGGTTGATCCTGTCAAGCATGTGCCCTGCGGTCCTCCGTATTCGAAGGCCCCCCGGACTGACTTGAGGAGACGTGAAGCTCAGAGCCATCGAAGGCAATTCCACATGGAAGAACAGTGACAGTCATTGTCCACGATGGTCTACACACACAGGTGAGAAAAGGCGAAGAGATCCAAAATAGTCGAATTCAGGCATGACGCATGTTTAGGGTTTGTAGTAGTCACTTACAACTTGGACTAACTAGAAAAACCTCATGGTTTGTTTTCTACTGCAAAGTACTCACTGGTAACACACCAAGAAAGAGAACTGATCCTGTGCCAGAGCAAAATTTGCACCGTAATAGCTAGCTGGCCGAACCATTATTCTTTCCCCGAAATAAGTGCTTCTTGGGTCGTCATGCATCTACAGACTGTGAAAAATCCACTGCAAAACCGGGCAAAGCACACAAAACAACTGAAACCGGCTTGTTAACATGAAAACTAGGTATAAAACACACATGTTGATAGATGTTCAGGACAAAACTTTTTGATAAATTGATTGGACTATCTTGAAATGTATAGTTTAGATTTCGACTTACCGTAGTTAGTCTAATGTCTGTGCGTACCACGCTAAAGTCTTTCGTAAGTTTATTCAACATTTTAAATTTTACCTCGATTTCAAACGGGGGGTTCGAAAAAGGTGGTCTTGACCGAGTTTTCTGTACAACGCATGTTCCTCTGTACCCTACGCGGAATCCCCAAGGAATAAAAAGCCATCGAAGAACATTTGCAAATCAATTTGGTTTTGCGGGGGACTCACCTGGAACTCAGCTGAATCTCTCACTTGTGATATATTTATAGAAATGTGTATTTATCTTAATCAGTCCAATTTAAGTTGAAGTAGAACATAAGGTTGACGGAAGCTCGGGGACTGCGCCTACCTGATGAGCCCCAAGAAGGGCGAGACCGGTCGTGGGCCGTCGAAGAATTTTCAGCAACCTTATGAGTAGTGCATTGCGTAACAACCCACTCTGTTCTTACTAAGCAAGTCCCTGGTGCTCCGAGATCCTTCGAGATAAATAAGGATGACCAAATTGCAACAAGGCGCGTTACTATCTGATTATTTTTATTCACCCAAAGTTTTGTATAAATTTTAGTGTCTCTACTGATCGATTTGCTTAAAAGATCGATACCAGTTGGCACATTCCCACTTGGGTTGATTTGTGTCTCATTTGTGCTCACTTGTTAATCCAACCCGTGTGAAATTGTGAAGGACCTAAGTTGCTATTTGTAACTGTGACATAAATCAGGTAGCCATTAAAGAATAAACAGAAAAACAACTTTGATCGATTTTGTCTTAAAGGATATTGCGGTGAAAGACACACATATTCACGACCCTCAAGGCTTGTACTCTTCACACTGAAAAAAAACAGTGCCTTTATTCACACATGCACTTGCGTTCACTTAACTTTGCGATCGATTGTTATTAGAAACAGCCTTTCTGCTGGAAAGAGAAGTTTATTGACAAATGTCAAACACAAAGTTCTAAAAATCTACTTGTCCGGTTATAGAGTACAAGAACTAGACAGACCATCGGAATTTTTTATTTTTCAACATATTACTCATTACCAGTCTTAGTAGGCATCCACAAGACGTCAAGGAAACGAGCTCAAGGGTTGGAAAAGGCACTGTGGAGTATCCATAATCGTGAGTGATTTGATTCGGTCAAACTAACATTTTTTTACGTTTTTATACCCCTCACCTCTCCAGTTAACGCAGAGTGTAAGAAAGTATGGAAAAAATTCAATCTGACTTAAGTTAACTTGCAGTTTCCCAGAACGAGGATACACTTTCTCCGATTCATCATCACAAGAACCACTGTTTTAGTATTCAATTAAATCTTTGTTATTTTTCTAGTTCTGCAATGGCCCCAACATTTTCGAGAACCAAAGACTTTACTAGGATTGTCCCACTAGGTATCTCCCGTTGCGAATAAAGCAGTATTTGCCTTAGGTTGTTTGATTCCAAAATGAAATCGGGACTCGAAGATGGCAATTAGGCAATACCTTCTTCTGGGTGTATTTTTTCATCTATTCAATTTGCCTCAGAGAGAGAGAGAGAGGGAAAAGCCGCTTGGCACGGCGCCATGCTTGCAGGTGTGCTAGTATGGAATAACACGCGAGCATTATCGCTGCGGAACTCAATGTCGGAAACAAAGGTAAATTGCGGGTTCCGTGTAAATGTCAAACTAACCAAAATACGCCTTGTTAAAAACCGCAGCTTGAAAAACAGCTAGAACACATTATACCGCAATTGTGCTGCCCTAATCTTGTGTTTTATCAAAAAAGTTATTTCCTATTTGAACAAACTGGGTACGTGGACTGAAAACGTCCAAACCGGATGCGTTTGTTCATCGGCACTAATCATATAGCTGTTGAGGGAAGAAAACAAAAAAAACCTAAATTCTGTAATTTCGACCTCAGGGCTTTAGGCAATTGCAAGTAAAAGGAAGCAGGTCTTCGCTGCGGAGTTGTCCATTTGAGAACACCAACTTAACAGTTACAGATTATTGAACAGGGGAGCAAAACTCTCATATGCATCTCGTTTAAAAATACTGAATACCCACCTTCTCCTTGAACGCGTCTTCCTGAACTTTTCTGGATATTCATTGACTGTTACTCAAATGCAGGCAAATGCTACAAAGAAACCCCACAAATTTTGTAACAGATCTCACTTTTTAAGAGACGCACTACTCACATGCCTCATCAGTAGTATCCACCGTTACACAGGTAGTTAGTTTGGTCCGACTACTGTGCATCTGTCCTCGAAATTTTGGGGGAAAATTGAAAAATTACCCAAGCTGGTCGGTCAGTAAACGAAAACGACTAGTGATGACTATAACTCATATTTATTCAAAAACAGATAAACAGTAGGGAAGCATTGTCTATGGTTATAGTCTCTGCGTAGCGATTCCCTTGGGTTTTACGCCATCCCAAATGCACACGAATAAAGCGGCAAGTTGAGTTTGTCAGCATGAGTCATGAGTAGTTTAATCGTAGCCTTATTCTGCATACCCGCTGCGAATGAGACTGCCTTAACGCATTTGGTTGGGTGTATTTGCATACCGGTTGATCTGGCTGGTAGGCTATGGCGACGCCAAAGAATGATCTGTGGTGGCCACTCAAGTCTACGTAGCCTTTCACATTCGCGCGTTGCTTCGAAGCCAACTCAAAGGAGTGGAAAATTTTCTTGGTCACCGCGGTAGACCCAGGTGGGATTTAGGTTAATTGCTGAAGTATCAGAACGCAGGCGATTGGTGGAATGGCTGAAGCCAGATTTGGGATGTGTGCCCATTATCCGCAAATTGATGGAGCTTACTGGTTAAGCCTCGTCCGAGTTCTTGTTCTCTGTGGCCCCGTGAGAAGAGAACCGGGGCAGCTCAAACATTCGCACCCCCACTTTGTCTGGTTTTACGTCCGATCTATTCTTCTGGACGGCAAATAGGGGACCGGATAGTCGGCTTGGAGAACAGATTCCACCACTGTTACCTTAACGGCCCATCAATCACCTTAAATAATATACAAGAAAACACGCCTTCTACTCAGTTCGCGGCAGCCTTAAGAGATAAAGCCACGCAGAAACCTAAACCACACACAGCCTTGTTCCAATTTATGAACATCCAAGTGACATTCTAATCGTGGTTCATGAAATAACCTCGGTCCAGATTGAATAAACTCGGTCAACAGTAGGCCACTCAGCATCCTGTTTTCTACGGACCGCATAACACTTTGTAGCAAAACGTGGCCAAGTAAAACGCAGGTTTGACAGAATCTCGGGGCACATACGCTTACCTAATGAGCCCCAAAGAAAACAAAACCGTTCGGGGGCTGTCGATGAGTATCGTGCATTCTCTTTAAAACTTTAGCATTGTTAATGTGGGTTCCAAAAATGAACCTCCACTATTTTTGAATCAAGAACACAAAAAGAACGCCAAGTCAATCACTTTTCTGCAATTTCATCAAGGTGTGCCTATGGTCTTTTTACGGTGAAAATGAGGGATTTATTAGGCATTTCAGGTGAGCGGAACAGCCTGCGTGGCACGGTACAATCCCACTGTTGTTTGCTACCTTATAAGTTACACATGTTCAAATTTTTCTTAATGTGTTAAATCACGATGTCACTTAACCGTCGAAAAAACACTGGATTGATTGAATTATCTGTCGCTCTTCGTGTTCAGAACCTCACAATCTACGGGAACTATCAGTCGAAAAGGATATAGCATTGTCGATTTTTATACCACCGAGGCTGGACCCTGGCTGGCACCGTCACTGAAATCGATGGCTTTGCTCAGACTGTGTATTCAGCTTGTGTTTACTCTGTTATCCCGAAAGTCAACGTACACCAGTCTTTTCTTGATGGACGTCAAGTCATTCATTTGAAATGCAAGAATTGAACTGGTGAAAAGATATAATGTCCACTCTGGAATGACTTGTCGGGGGAAATTATTTTTTGTAATGTTTAATCATCTTTATTTGAATAGAAATTTAAGACGCGATAGTAGGTCAGCTGGTGTCAGAAATCAGCATGTTTATGCAACCTTGTTTCTTTAGATGTCTACCTTCATAGTTAACGGTGGATACTACTGGTGAGGCATGTGAGTAGTACGTCTTCTCGTAAAACCGCTTTGCGTCTCTTGAAAAGTGAGATCTGTTACGGAGTTGGTGGAGTCTCTTTGTGGCATTTGCTTTCAGTTGGGTAGCAGTCTATGAATATCCAGAAAAGTTCAGGAAGACGCGTTCAGGGAGAAGATGAATATTCAGTTTTGTAAACGAGATGCATATGTGAGTTTTGCTCCCCTGTTCAATAGTCTGTAACTGTTAAGTTGGTGTTTCTGTAATAAACAACTCCGCAGCGACGGCCTTCTTCCTTTCAATAGTAGGTTTGAAAACTGTTATTTGACTGGGTTACGTTCACCTGTGGCTTTTCGACTATCTGAGTTTATGAGAGCTGTATTCAACTTTCTTTAATGTTCTGAAATATTTTAGGGGATGTAGAAAAACGTAAAAGTATAGCACCGGGGATATCATTGAATAAGCAAAGAAAACAAATGTCGTAGACATTCTTTTCCCCGATCGTTTGTCGTTCTTTGCGTAATACGTCTACTCTGTCCAACCACTACAAACAACTGTGCCCCCATAAAACAGCACAGCAATGTGTTTGTATTTGAAATTACACAGAGAGAATTTCAGGTGGACTACTAAATCGTCCCTATTAACTGAATGCAGTGAATTCGGTGACACCAGAGAGTTGGCTAACCGAAATTTACTTGACTGAATTATGTCACGCTGTTACGTATTCATAAATCTGCTAATCTAATTTGACGGGTGCATTTCAACTTGCGAACTATCGATCGATTGGTTAATTTTCAAACGTTTAATCACTTGTTGTTGTTTTTTGGTTAAATTTCCCGATTTGAGCATAAGAGAAATTGCGTCTTACTGAAAACACTCCAAAGTAGAATAGTTACATATAAACAAAGCAAATAAACTTTGTCCAATCGTCCACATCTAAGTGAGATTTGTGAAATGTCCGTTGAGCTAGACAAAACAAGCAGTTTCATGATGCTTCACAATGCTTGTCTGCTAATCATGTTAAATTTTCTGTTTCACTAAACTTAATCAAATATTGGTTATTGAATTTGTGTCATTTCCGGCTCATTAACTTGGTCAATTTTCTGACAAACAGCGGCTTCTGTGCCTCACGCTCGTTGGACATAATCAACCCAAAAAATCAATATTAAATTACCCGAATTTTTCTGGTGAATTTATGCAACCGGTGCTCTTCTGACGTTAGTCCAGCATCGGTCCGATGGGGGGGGGGGGTTTAAACTTCAACCTTTGCTTTGCGTGAGATGAGAATTACGGTTAAATTTTGCCAAAACTGCAAGTATACCGTCAGCATTTTTTCAAAAAGATGAGCCATTGTAAAATGATTTATGCATCAAATGCAAGCTTTCGTATTTGAAACTCAGTTTACTTTAAAAGAATGATATTCTAAAAATCTTTTAGTTTCAAAGTAATGACTTCTTGCCACCTTGAGCTGTACGAACAAAAATTGTGATTACTTGGGTTATTTTTTTTCAATACATGGAAAGATGGAAGATCTTTGAAGTAGGAAGACTTTCTGGAACTACGCAGCCATACTCTAGAGTGTGGCTTTCTCCTCCTGGAAAATTAACGATCAAACGTCTGTCGGCCGTACCAAAATTTAGGCAGCATTAGCAGGACATGGTAAAGCCGATGGGGAGAATTTCAGCTCGATGTAAAAACGTCCTCTCCGGAAATATCACATAGAAACCTCACAAAAATTAACATGATAGAAGGGTTGTTTACGCAGTGGTTCTACCATTCTAAAATGAGCAATCTTATTGGAATGTTTCATTAACTAAGAAACTTGACGCCCAACGGGATGGTCTTTGCCATTGTGCGTTTATGCACACGTGAACTGGTAATATTTTCAAGTTTGGAGTCCGGTTATGGCATAAGCAAAAAGCATAAAAATTCAGTCGGGAATCGGCCAAATTTCAAAATCCGATGCAATTTTCGTTCCACTGCCAAACACAGTGCAGAATGCACAATCGAGTTCATCTGTGGACTTTCCGGTTTTCACTCTCCCAATGAAACAAAGCAGTTTGTTGTAACATTATTTCTCCAAAGAGCTAAATATGTGATTTCAGCTTAAAACTCCATACGCAAGAGCAATCTTGAGTGACGTTCTACATCGGTGAGCTCTCTCCATGGAAAGCAGCTTATCTAGAGACATGAGACCCACTGGATCACCTCCAGCGATTTGCGCAGCATTTTTCAAAACAGTGAGAGCGGTAAGAAATCTGCATGCACTTTGAGTACCTGTACGTTTCGGTAGATTCGAGACACTGCTCAAACCTACTCTTGTATAGAGAAGATTTTTCGGGCGTGAAATGTCCAGATGGTCCATTTTTGAGGCTGGCATTGGGCACTCAAACATCATCGATCGTTGGACAAAAGTCCACGGAAACTCAATAATTTCGTTTTAACTACAGTCTATACATTCTCGATATAACCGAAATGCAACAGCCTTCCTCGGCCTGCTGCCGGTTTGTTCTTTGTGGGACTCTCTAGTAGTTAGGTGTAGCCTCCACAAATATAGGACCATAACACCCTTCCCGGACGTGGAAACAAATGTCCTAAAAGTTCAGCCGAATTTCTAGCTCTAGAAAATATGACATGCATATGATTTCAAAAGCAAAAACCACTCATTGTTGTGTCGAATAGTGTGGTTGAATTTTTGTTGCCTCCATTGATTGGAATAAGAATGAAAAGGTGCAACCAGTCAACTTTTTTAGTGAGTACTTAGTAGTTTTGCACAAAAGTTTATATTTAGGAACACAAGTTGCGAATAGTAAACAGCAAAATGAGGTAAATATCGCAACTCTAAAATTTTTTACATCAGAAATCGTTCGGGCGTTACTGAATTTCCAAGTGACTCAGACATTCCCCGGAGGTTTGCAAATAACGGGTGCGCAGAAATTTGTGAAATTTCATCTGTATTCTAGGTTGTAACTGAGGAAGCCTCGTCGAATACTGTGACCAATAAGATGAACGCATTAGATCTGCCAAGCAACATCTTTTTAAGAGGGACAAGAGAGTGCGTAGAAACCACGACAAGAATCAGTTCTTATCATGGTATTAGGTGTGATGCCGTCTGTGTTGAACGAACACCACATTTTTCTAACGTCGATAAGGTAGATTAACAGCAATTTTAGAGACAATTACTGCCTTAGTTTGAAATGCATTCGATGCCAGCTATTTTCGTCTTCCCCGATGTGATTTCCCGTCAGATCCCGTTAGATGCTGCCAACTCCTGCGTTTTTATGCCTTTGGTAAAAAGGTCATGGTTTATTGCTTTCGGTTTTTCCTGAAGGCAAAGCACGCCTTTGACGCATTAGGTCATGTTCATCTGGTCCGAAAAAGACTATGAAAGAGAGGACAATGTCAGTAGGGTTTGGAATTTGGTCTTGTCCTTAATGAAAAATTTGTCATTATCTTGCCTCAGCTTGTACCGCCACGCGGTAGGATTGGGCAATTTATGGTCAGAAATGAGGCCGCGCAAGACAACAAAGAACATTATACTCAGAAAACCGAAATTATCATTCCGAATCCGAAATCGAGTATTCATCTAACTTGAGATAGCAAGATGGTCCTCCGTTAGGAAGGATTCTCGGGAAACCGACGATAGTGGTCCGCTCACACTGCAGTCTCTCTCAGTAGGGATAAAAGCTGCCAAATCGCATACAGAATACATACGCACGATTCTGTTCTATTTTTGCTCAGTGTTTAGGTTCGCAATATCCGCGTGGATTTCTAATACCTTGTGCATGAATTCCCCAAAACGAATTGGAGAGAGACATTTACAATGAGGAGACTGGCACTGGCTTCCCCCACAATGGTTCAGCTTTAGATGGATCTTTCTCTCTGCAGTTCACCTCTTTGGTCCATGCTGTTCATCTTGTCAAACTTGTTCTCTATAGAATTTGCGATGACTGTATCACCCCAAGACACTAGATTGCTGTCCACTAGAAACGGGCTTCCAAACACAGCATGAATTGGCTTAGGTTCACGGTAACTTGCATCACAAAAGATGAATGACTTGACAGACAGATGCTTTGAAGTTGAGGGCTTCATCTAGGAGATAGACTATAGCGAGTGTACACTGGAAACAATACTGAGTTCATAATTCCAACCGGGTTGGAGGACCAATAGGAGGGTGCAACTAAAAGCAGTAGTTTCTTTTTCTAATTATCACCAACGGGGAAGTTCCGATCCTCAAAAATGGGGCTGATTATGAATTCACCAAAGTGCAATAAAGTACTTAACGCACTTACGCAAAAGGTTGTCAAAATCCGTTCCAAGACTGGGTTGGTCCTACTTGGGGCTCACCAGATAGGCGGAGTCCCCAAGATTCCGTCTACTTTCAGTTTCTACCCAGATCGGGATGAACTCCCCAAATGTTCTCATTTGCACACGAATTTGTTTTTTTTGGCGGAAAACTCCACCAAATTCAGCTAAATCTCCTGTTTATGATGGACTTCTTCAGCGGAATGTGATTCACCGAGCCGTCTTATCTTTCATTTGGCATAACATTCGAAATGTCGTGTTGAAAACAACAGACCCGGCTGAATTCAGGTGATTCTTGTGTAAAAACAAAATCGGCGTGCAGCTGAGAGTGTTTGCATTGAAATATGTTCAATACAACGCACTTTACCTACAGGAATTATGGTGAAAACATTTCTTGACCAAGAGGTCAAACAGGGCATGAGACAGGTAAGGTTTCTCCGAACACGAGGCAAGTAAAATCCAACACGGAGCAAACACCAACAAAATTCGCGTGTGTTTAGCTTTGAAAACGTCGAATTTTTTTAATAAGACAGCTTTCGGTGGGATTAAGCATTATTCTCCGGCAAAATTTGTAGCAGATTTTTTGGAGTTCATCGGACAATTGGTCTACTCTTCAAAAGTGGAGAGCTAAGGGCTATCTTCGGAGAAGTGAGCTTACGCTGAAGACATTCATCAGAGTCCTTTTTTCATCTGTGAAAACAGGTGTATACCAATTAGCCAGTCACACGAGGGAAAACTAGATACTCTTCAAAACTGTATAAACGCAGCTAGGTAAGGAGAAAGCACACACTAAACTGCGCACTGACGACGTTCCATCGACTGGGGATGAGAGCTTTGCAAGTTGACTGCTAAGCTCGGTGAATTGTTCAAAGGTCATCGGATCAACCACCAGTAATTTTACCCGTTCCACTCTAAACTGAATCAGGTATCTTAGATACACGGCTTGATAACAATCTTGTTCAGGGTTTCCTTTCCAAAAAAGCTATATATTTGCCAGGACATTTTTTCACTGATTGTCCCAATTACTGAGATACCCACTGAAAAAAATTCTTCTCTAAGCAGGGTAAAATCTACGTCATCTAATAGGAAAACCACCAAGAAACAGTTTTTAGGAGCCCGCAATTCGGGATGCAACGTCTCCACGACCTTTTATTGTTGATGGTGGTTGATCTGCATTACTGGTGAAGGGAGTAAACCCCATAGACGAAAACATAATGCCCATTTTGTGTGGCTTGCCTATAAGTAACCTAGAATAGTTAGCGCGCATTCAGTGCTTAAGTCATTCAGCCAATGAAATGCAAATAAACTCAGGTGAGATGTCTTCAAGAAACTTTTTACTTGCTACATTCGAGTAGATCAAGCCTGTTGACCGAGGGGTTGCTCATCGGGTTAGAAAATGTGGCATGTTACCAATCGGACATTGAATAAGACTTGTCAAAATTTCAAAATGAGTAACCGTGAGTTACGTTCATCCCCGTCTTAAGCCGGTGTTAACGGGTGGCTCAACCAAAACTCAGCCGCATCTCTCATTCGCGGGATTCTGCGAATGATTGTCCACATTTAGTAAGACATTCGAGACCTTGCAGCACATCTTTTTGAAGAGAACTATTCAAAATTTTACTGGAAAATCTTCCGTGATCTATTACCGGCTTTGCTCTTTCGGTTTCAAGGTTGATCGCGTACGCTGTTTTCCGTGTTGTTACGTAAGTAAAACTGATTACCAGTTCTGAAGTTTATTGAATAATACATCCAGTGCCCCCACACAGTCAATTATTCAGCGACCCATTCATTGAAATATTTTTTAGAAAAAACAAACCTGAGTGAAATTAAGAGGGACTTTTTAGAGGTTCCACCGAGAGCACTACTGAAGCGAGACACTAACAGACTACTCTTTTAGTGGTTTTGATTTAAACAGATATTACACAAATACCCTGGCGTTGCACTTTTCATCGGTGGCTGACAGCAAGAAGTTGATTCAGTCAGCATTACTTACCTCGGTTTTCGTAAAACAACTTCATCAAAAAAACTCCTTCAACACGTTCTGCAATTTTCGCATAAAAAGTCGTGTTTTCCTACAAAAGTTCAGTTTCTGAGACCGAAGCTGCCAGCTTTAAATTTTTACTGAGATTCGCCAAGTTTCCCCACTTTTTTGTTTTACCCGCAGTAAGACCGTTGACCGAGCTATGACCTCTAAGCGGATAACTCTTGGTTTGGCGTATTGTTTGAACTCTGGCTTTTCCGATTATTACACTTTTTTACTTTTGCTAATTCGCATTAGTATACAAAACCCATTATTGTTTCTAAAAACCGGCAAGATTGTGATAATCAATACTGTTTCCTTCGCACTGCGTGCCGCGCGAAAACACGTAGCACGGAGTTCTCGGCAAATTTGGTTAATTATAGTACAATGTGTAGATCAATGAGTTCAGGCGAATGTTTACCCAAATGGCAAACTCCGAATTTTCCCTATTGCAACGCAGGTGGTGTACAGTTCAGTTGCATCTTAGTTCCATTATTACAAAGCTTTGTTTCGTTCATTATGCCCGCTAATAATACCACTCACGCGAACATCACGTGACTACAGTAGAAATGAAGGATTAGCAAATCTATAAATAATCTGAAAGAAACCACAATAATCAGCTGTTGTTTGCCTTAAAAATGTAGAACTCGTGTAACGTCCCAAGTAACTGTTTTGTCTTAGATCTACTTGTGTTCTGTCTGACGGGGGCAATCAAACTCATTGTTTGGTTCAGACGGGTTAGTCACAAAAATTCAGTTTACGTTTTTCCACCATATTCACACATGTCACAAATGAGACATCTGGCCAAATTGATTTCAGCAGAGGAAGAGCCCTGATGACGTCAGAAGACTGTAGTGCGTTTCGAAACCTGACGGGGACAGAAAGGTGATCTGTAACATTTGTTTGAATAGCAAAGGAGAAGTTTTGCAAAGTATAACTGCGCGCCATTCAACTTTTGAGAATTTGGGGAAGAAATATATTTCATAAACACCAGTTGACTGAGGTTGCTCAGTGTGATTGAAAAACCCGTCAGTATAAAACCTGGTGGTTGAACTCTCGTTTTGCGGGGCTATTCTGTCGGCTTCTTGGCTATTTCAAACAAGATATTTTATCCGATAATCAGCTCAGTTCCCCGTTATGACCAAGTTAACTTGCAATTGTGTACATAAATCCGATTGCATGGAAAGTGCTGTTTACGCTGGAGAAAAAAATTAATGCCATATGCATACATACTGAGTTCCAAGGAAGGAAAAACCCAGTGGGCTGTTAAACGTTTTTCTCAACTCTAAAAGTTGCCTGTGAACGGTGTTCACTGAGTCTTTTTCGACTGGAAAGCTTACACCGACGTGATTGGATAGGTGGTTGGCGTCTAAATCATGTTTGCCGGTTAGTAGCCATTCAGCTAATGAAAGCTCCCATATAAACGGACAATTGAAGGTCATTCATGAGGAGTCACATGCAATCTTTCGTGCACGTCAGTGTGGCCAGAGTCAAAGAAATTAGAGAGGTCCGTCCAGTCATCAGCCAGCGTTAGCGAGATGATACAACGATAGCTCGTTGGTTTTCATTGACTTGGCGTCAACCATCGATCCCTTTAAGTTTCCTCACAATACCACACACTAACTTTCGGGGAACCACGGGGAAAACTGAAACATTTAGAATGAGTGGTTTGGTCTACGCCACTTAGTCGCGTCCCGTTTCACGCCCCTCATGAACAAATACTACCCAGGACCACTTGGCTAGTGTCTGGATCTCATAAGGTCGTGAACCACGAGGTTTTGAACACACTGGATTGCATACTCAGCAGGCCACCGCTAGACTATATTCAGGTGTTCCTTCGGCCGTCAGTGTCAGGTGACTTAAACGGTAGTTTTGTATCCGTTTTTGTTTAGTTATATGTTCACTTTTCGAAAATCTCCAGTGTTCCTGACCTGGTCAGTCCACTCGATCTGGCTTGTCAAGCGTCAAAAACTGCAAATGATTCCCCGAGAATATCCTGTAGAGTACACAAGTTTCAAAGTCGCATTCTTTTGTGGACACTGAAACGCTGAAATTTCTCCGTGAGCGGTGACGTCTGCAGGTGCGTTTCTCAATTCGGCCGGATTCAGGTCTAGCCCCCGCGATTCCTGGGATTTGTCCACTGGCAACCTGTAAACAACTCGTGGCCAAGGCAACGAAAATTTGTACACTACAGCTCAAATGTTTTTTTCTAACTTCCGGTGGAATCGATACTTCCTCCACTCAACGGGATATGCTGCTAACCCAAGAGATGTGAACGTTGGATGTGAACCATTTCCAACCAGCGGGATGAGGACTTTGGAGGCAGAAATCGGTGTTTTGACCAAGAAGCTTTTCAATTGGTTTGACATTGAAACAATACATCACACAGATAGCGGAAAACGCACCCGTGTGGATGTTTTTTCAGATAGACTGAACAAGATTAGGGCAAGGACACAATCCGAGATCAGTCTCGCATCGGTTTGGAACTCGGAGTGGTAGTTGCACAGCCCGAAAGTAGAGTTCTACCCCGACAGGATAGCATTTTATACAGTCAACGATTTGTCCAAGCTTCGGCATTTTTTCGTTTGCCAGATTTCCTCGTTGACTGACTTGCTGAAGGTGACACAGACTACAAATTATCCACTTAAGCATCCCTGGCGTTTGTCCTGAATTAAAGATTGAGTCAGTCGGGCTTCGGGCAATGAATTCTCTCATACAAAATGCAAGTGTTTAACCGATAAATCATGATAGAGGGACGTCTTTAGTTCGATTATCCTCGCTAATAGCAGTAGGCTATCAATTCATCACATCCAACGCCCGCGTAATGTACAGCACTCATAAATTTGTTCGCAGCTGTTTTCTAAAATTGGTTAACATTTCCAACAGTTCGGGTTTTTTCAAACCTCCATCCCGCTTTCAAAATTTAATACATTTTGCATTCAGATGCATTTTATTTGTCCAGGGTGAGGAGAATTGCATGTGTTATTTTTTTCAGGTTGAGAGTGACCGCGAACAGAGTTGGTGACATTTGTGCATATACGCCTTCATTATTTTGAGAGGAAAACAAAGATTTTTCAAAGACCAATTTCCTATAAATAGTTGTTCAATATTCCAGAGGGGAGTGATGCATGGTTCCAAGATTAGAAAACTTTTCCGCTATGGAAAGTTTGATGAGGGGTCCAACAAGTGGAGCATTCCAAAATAGTTTGATGCATTGTCATAATCTCTCGTCTCTGCCTCTGGATTTGCCTGAAAATGACCAGTATACGAGTTTGAATATTGATCCACAGCATGTGGTTTGGTCCTCAGATTTTCAAAAGTTTTTGTTGTAATTTCAGCTCATTAGCTACGTAAGCTCAACGTGGTCATGCTTGACGTGGTTGACAACGGAATTAGGACAAGGACTGTGTTGCCTGATATGCCATACAAAAGACAGAAAAATTTCTAGGTGCTTACGGTCCCCCTAAATTTATTTAATTTCTCCAATCGGACTAAAGCCACCCTCAGTGCAATCTCAACGGTCGTCTGATATCTTTGTCAGCTGGCAGGAGTTGAGCGTAACAAGAATGACAACCATTCACTACTGTTGACGTCTTTAGACGACTTGCAGTGTACAGGTATACGCAGAACCCTTCCATCAGTTTGTGTCGGTACAACTGGCCTGCGAGCGTTTCTGTTTGTCACTGATCACGCCTTGATAGCTTTCCAGTAGCGGTCCAGTCCATATTGCGGTTTACCACCAAATGACCGACACATTTATACCATTTTTGTAAAACAAATAAACATGTGGAGTGTTTTTTTCCAGAACATTAACGAACCTGTGCGTTTGATTTTTTTACTGACTGCCATACTGCGCAAACTTTTGCGTGGAAGCTTTTCGATTTTGGGTTTGCTGTACCGGAAATTACAACATTGGGCTATCTTCAGCTAGATCGTCTTAAGTTCTGAAACGCTTGAGAGCTTGTGCATGTCTTGCACTGCCTAGCACAAACCTTCCTCAATATACAATATTAGGGTCACCGTTTGATAATCAATCAGTGTATTCTTTGAACAAACACTTTCGTAGACTGTCTGTGCTTCACATTTGGCATACTCTGGTGACAGAGACAGAGCTGATTTTAAGGGGTGCGTCTTCGTGTGCAGCACCTATTTACCGCTCTTTTGAACTCAGTAGAGAATACATACGAATACATGAGAAAGTCTTGTTACGGGACCAGGTATCTCTAGGCTTTTTGGTGCGTTATGACCATCTGATATTGAGTTTCATACACATCACCTATATATATGCGACGAAATACAACGCCTGTGAGAGTGAAGTGTCCCCCGATGAGAGGGAGAATGATCGGACCACTGTTGCATTTCTTTGCATCTGTTTAGTAAAACACAAGTTGTGTTTAAACAGCAATAAATTATCTCGCTTGATTCGGACTAGGTATGCTAGATCTTAAGCCCTCTTGGGCGAGACCATTGCGTGGAACCCCCGGTGAGATGGTACAAGTACTTCTGATGCCATCTAGCCGAGTTCGCATAAGAATAAGAACGAATTTTAAAAAAATGCGCTTGCGCAGTAATGAGAACAGGAATCGATTCCAGGTTCTGCGTTTTCGGTAATGTCGTCGGTCATTCTGCGTCAAATCCAAACAAGAGAAACCGGTCAGTGTTGCGGAGTAGTGTGTCAGCATTGCTGACAGCATCAGTCGTTTAGAGTGACAAGTGATTTACCAAGGTCACTTAATGTTGCAGAGAGGTGTTCCACGTGCCGGATCACTTCGTGGAGATCTCACCAAGAGGGGGACACTAAGGATGGTCGCCACCATAGCAGAACCATGATCCTAAAAGAAACCATCTCCGTTTGATTAATTACTGCATTTATTTTGATCTCGAATGTCAGTTTTTTGTAATTTAACAAGAGCGAGTTTTATGTCAAAATCTATATCTTTCAAGGCTAGTTTCAATTTAGATTTTTTTTACTACCGAGTGAATTCCGGCATCTAGTTTCAAAGAACTATATGTGTAGGAACGCAAGACAGGGTCTGCACTCGACAAGCTGATTCCACGAAGGTTACAAATCGCTTGAGGAAATTCGATCTAACCAATAAAATTGAGCTTTGCGCTGACCAGTCGTTTGTGTTCACAAAAACAATTGAATGGTACTGCTGTATCCCGGTGCCCTTAATATCAAGCCTTTTTGTGCCTGTAAACATATCCCAATCGCTTCAGCTACCGAATGAAACAACTTCCATATACGTAATGCACTACTCATAAAGTTGCTGAAAATTCTTCGACAGCCCACGACAACCTGGAAACATCAAAAACGGGAGATTCAGCTGGGTTCCAGGTGAGTCTCTCGCAAAAACCAAATTGATATGCAAATGAGTGTATTTCTCGAAAACAGTCCAATTTGGGTTCAAGTAGAACATAAGGTTGACGGAAACTCGGGGACTGCACCTACCTGATGAGCCCCAAGAAGGGCGAAACCGGTCGTGGGCTGTCGAAGAATTTTCAGCAACCTTATGAGTAGTCCATTACGAACGTCTTGACAGATTTAGTCAACCCTCTGAAACTTCGCTACACGTTATTCGGCAACCTTCAGTTATCACATTACATGTGGTATAAACATTGATAGCATCTAGACGGGATCCAAGCGGCATGGAACAGCATCCGGCGAAGGTGTGAACGTTTCCAGTTTTGAGTTTACCAAATTACTAAGCTCAAATGCAAGAAAATCGAATTTGGCTGACTTTTTGTGTCTTTCTTGTCGTCATCATCAAGCCTCGGACGCTAACATTTGGGCGCACTGCATTTTAGAAATAGAATTCGGGGATAAATGACGTGTCTAGGTTTGCCATCAATAACTTCCAGTTACCATGGCAAGCCGATGTGAGCTCTCGCCCCGAAGCTTCAGTGTCACCAATGAAGTTTTACAGTTCCCAGTTGATTGATGACCATTCCCCTCTGTCAGGGCTGGAAATCCGTGCCTAAATAAAATAACACCAACCATTTCTGGATAGAGGAAAATATGTCCAGAGTTGTTGCGTAATGTGACTCAACTGCTAGCATGATGATTTTTCGCTTGCTTTGCTCTGCCAGAACATTGAGGAGCTGGGTGCCGTTTGGTTACCACCACGAAGAGACTGGACCTTACCGTAGTGTGACGGTCTATCCTTCCGACACTCGCAAAGTCTGTCAGTGCTTAGAGATCTGATCGAGTTCATGGTTCTCCGGGATGGGAATTGCAGCATCTAGTTTGACTTGTTCTATAAAAATGCACCTGCATTTCCTGTCATACAACACCTCCTTACGGTCGGACTTTTGAGCCAACGGCTTTGAGCGAGGACCATAGTCGTTTTCCCGATTAAGTCCGGGCGCCCCGGTGGCATTCCATCCAAGAACAACCATGATATTAGCAATACTGTCATGCTGTGAGACAGCGAGAACACTAATTTTACGCCGTCAGTGGTGGTAACGACGATGAAAAAAAAACATTTTAATTATGAAGACCCTAATGGGAAGCTCTTACAACCGAAAACAATAAAACTGACCGCAAACGCTGTTTATTCTACCTAATTGTATCGTGGTTCCACAACAGTGGAATCGCATTTTCTTCGAGGGAGTGAGTTGTTGTCCCTGTTTGTGATGACGAGGTTCTCAACTTCAAACAACACTGCCCTAAAGCACTTGCATCCTCATTAGCAAACGTTTGTTGTCGTTGCTCCTGCCAATGTCGATGTTTGTTTCATGTGACACTGGAGTGGAACTAGAGGGTTGCTCAGTGAAGTGGAAGGCAATTATTCATTCTGGTCAGCAGACTCCATCGATCGATGAATATTTTGAAAAAAAATATCCAGCTGGATAAACTAAAAATGAAGAGGCATAAAGCGCTGAATTGGAACTGCTGATGAGTGGTCTTCAATGAGCTCTGGAGCGGCACGATATACGGTTTAATCTAGTATATATGAGGCGTTGTAGGGTATAGTGGAGCATCGTAGGTGAGAACTTGCTTGTGTAGAAATCGCGATACTAGAGAAGAGCATAGGTTTGGTACTACCTGACACAGTTTCCTGCCTCTCTAGTGTGGTAATGCGTTTTAAACTTGACCTTGTTACCAAATTCGACATTAAACGAGCGGAAAAATGTTGTCTAGCCCTTACGAATCCCCACATTACGTAACGTCATTCCCCACAGCATACAAGCTTCAGCGTTAGAAAACAGTCCTGGGGGGAGCAGCCTTGAGAAAGTTTCGACGACTTTGTGTGATCGAACGCTGCGCTTGTCTCACGCTTCCAATTGTTTCCCACCCTTGGAAGCTAAGATATGCCGAATGGCCCGTCAGACCGAATCCCGTCACCCGATGGCACAGTTGTTTGACCTCTAGACCACTTTGGAATGCATCGCATTCTGATGTGATTGAACACTCGTCAGGTTAGCCGTATCATCAACAAAGTGATGCAAACGCAGAATGTGGACACCTGGGTAGATGCAACTTTAGTCAAGACCCAGAATAGAAGTCTTACGGAATCAGTCCAATTTGGGTTCAAATGGAACATAGGGTTGACGAAAACTCGGGGACTGCGCCTACCTGATGAGCCCGAATCGGAAGGGCGAAACCGGTCGTGGGCTGTCGAAGAATTTTCAGCAACCTTATGAGTAGTGCACTACGTATATACATGTATCGCGATATCTCGAATATCGTAGCAACTGAAAGATGAGGCGGCCTGGTGCAGCACATTCAGTTGCCTGGATACATCAAAATCCGGAGATTCATCTGGGTTCCAGGTGAGTCTCTCGCAAAAATCAAATTGATTTGTACATGAGTGTATTTCTCGAAATCAGTCCAATTTAGGCTCAAGTAGAACATAAGGTTGACGAAAACTTGAAGAATTCGCCTACGTGATGAACCCCAAGAAGGGCAAAATCGGTCGTTGGCTGTCAAAGAGTTTTCAGCAACCTTGTGAGAAGTTTACTTTAAAAAGTTTAATATTGTTTTGGCTGCTACCCAACATAAACAAAAGCTGTACAATGTTCACGAGTTAAATTTGCGGGCAGACTTTGGTTGACTATGTCTTTTGTCGAACAGTTGGTCTCCAAATAACATAATCAAGTTGAATTCAGTCTTCAGATTCTTTTTATATCATCTACTGTTATCTTTTCTAGGCTAACTGGAGCCGCCTGTTCATTTTTCAACAAAATGCGCAACCCGTCGAAGAACATCGTCTCAATAGCGACCAGGTTGAAGGCCATTTCTTAAAAACCAGCTTACAAGGTGGTTTACAGTAGTCTGTCTGAGTTTAGGATTAACTAACTGATGGGCTAAACGCCAAACTGCTTGAATGCGACTGTTTTTTTATCAGATGTGATCAAGTGTGTGTGTGTGTGTCAATTGGTTTGCTTCGCGCAACGGTCGCGTGACAATCGACTCAGGTAACAAACCTACATTGGGTTTTGTTGTAGTGTGCAAACTTTACTGGCAAAATGATAAACGAACCGATTTGAAAGTCTATCCCGTGTTCGTGGTTTTAGAACAATCGAATGTCGTTTTATCTCCTGAACTCGGTTGTCAGAAATACATTCGCAAGAAATAAGATAATGCTAGATGCATTTGTAAAAGAGCTTGCTACGGGCTAATACAAGTCAACTATTCACTGAGGCATTTCATGGAAGCTCAAGTGGACAGTATCATTTCAACGTTTTATCACAACTTGACCCTTCGTGTTATTTGAAAAAAAAACGTCCGCAGAAACAGGGGGATTTGTAAAAAGTCAATGAAACTAGAGAATGGATTTTTACTTGACTATTGGAGGAAGTCTTCACGTAATCCACAGGCCGGCTACCAGCGGTTTTGCCACGTTTGGGGCACATTCATCGGATAAGCGTGGTGGATGGAAGCTCGGTCGATAAGTTCTTGATCTGAACGTTAACTTTGTGCAATGTATGCTTTTAGGATGAAGGTGGCAAAGTCAAGGAATCGCTGGGGCTCCTTCTGGTTGGTGGCCTGTGTTCAACACAATATGCTAAATAACTTCTATCTGCTGTTTCAACCAAGAGGTGTTCTATTGAGTTTTCATCTACAGTAACTCCATTATGCAGAGAGGTTTAGAATTTTTGACTCGTGTGTAGTTAGTAGTTTCCTGTAGAGGAGAACGTTGGTAGCACACATGGGATAGCATTTGTAGCAGTGAGTACATTTCTACTCAACACACAACCATCGACCCATCACTAGGCTCCACTAAGCTCCCTAACGACGCACCGATGATGTCACCTCGATTGGGGGTGAACCGTTTGCAGTCAAATTGCCCAGCTTAGCGAACAAACCGACGACCATGTTTGTAGTTAACAACCAAACAAACTAACTCACCAACTAACCGTCAGCACTGGCGGGTGTTTTTTTCAATCGGCTACCATCTGTTTACTCTAAATGTTGGCACAAAACTGATTAGACCCTGTTGAAATGCGTAAAATACTTTTCGCATCAGAGGTTTTCCCTAATGTCCTGCGGCTCCTTTTAAATTTGGGGTAGCTAATTTTGTGAAAAATGTAATCTGACTTCACAACTGACGTAAGAGTTATACTCCTTAAAATGCACACAACTTGATGCGAGGGGGTGAAGTACCACTGAGTTCAGTTCAAACCAGGCGAAAAAACCATTACACTCGTTCGCGCTAGCTATATATCGGGCCAAACAAAGGTTTTTGGTAGCTGTTTATCACCGTACTCCACCAAAAGTAATGAGAATCTCGCCTCGGATGTGAATATAAACCTTATCACTGTATGCCACGCTTTTCCGAGGTACCAATTCCCTGTTTCTTTCTGCATGATTGTGACTAACAAATATCCAGGGGACTAATTCAGTAAGTCATCAGTACGAAACAACCATGATTATATTGACGTATCGCTTTTTCTGCGTGTGCTTTTTCAGAAAACCAACCAAATATTAGTTGCTTTGTTTTTCGAGTTGACAGTACCATTTTGTGCTTATGTGATATAGAGACCGAATATAGAACAGTAGTATCTACTTCGTCAAATTTTTTATCCCCTATCTTTTCCCCACACAAAACCACCTGGCATATCCGAATATCATCTACATTTGTCGCTGAACACAATGGTATCTTTTTCGTAGTTCCATAAGGTACCGTTTGCTGCTAACTGGACTTTGTACCTACCTCACGTCAGCCCATCGGCCTCCCTCATACTCATGTGTTCCAAGTGCAGAATGCATTGGTGCACTTGATGACCTCAGACGTAACAGTAAGGGATATCCTGCGCATAAAAATGCTTGATCTTCGGCCACTTCCGCACCGAAATGGTGCGCAGAGGTTGCAAGACTTCCTGATCTTCTTGGTAGTCCACTTAAACAGCCTGGTCAAATGACTGGCCACTAAAATTTCCAGACAACAGTATTATTTAACAGTGCTCATCGAGCATCCCTGCGGACATCCCCGTCCGGACAGGTGGGCCAGGGGATCGACACAACCAAAGTATGTTGCTGGGTCGTCGTTTGAGGCGTCGGGCATTTCGTTCACATCACTCAAGTGTAAACATGTTCAGACGTGAAAATTCAGATGTGTCCAGCGTGTGCTGGTGGACTGGTGATAGCACTCTCGCCTCGCATGTCAGATATACGGAGTTCAAAAGCCGACACGGCCAAAGACATTCACTGCTGATGAGCTCTAATAAGGGCGAAACTTGAGTCCAGTGTTTTCCTCCTTTGCTATAGACTCACCAGAATAATTGCACCAGGACAAGAGGATGATGGTTTAAACGAAAATCATCTGAGTGTGCATTCTACAAATTTCACAAACAACAACTAAAAAATATTTCTATAAATGAAACTACTCACAAGGTTGCTGAAAACTCTTCGACAGCCCTCGACCGGTTTCGCCCTTCTTGGGGTTCATCAGGTAGGCGAAGTCCCCGCCAACCTTACGTTTTATTTGAACCCAAATTGGACTGATTGCGACAAATACACTCATTTACAATTCAGTTTGGTTTTCACCGGAGATGCAAGTGAATCTCTCGTTTGTGGTTGAATAGTGGTTGCCCTGAAGGGGTTCCCGGGCGTATGTAAGCTCGTATCGTCCACAAGGCCATTCAATGAAAAATGCTGTCTTTTTTGTTGGACGTATACTGGATAGAGGTAACAGAATCAACCGTTTTTTAAGTGATAGCACTCTCGCCTCGCATGTCAGATATACGGAGTTCAAAAGCCGACACGGCCAAAGACATTCACTGCTGATGAGCTCTAATAAGGGCGAAACTTGAGTCCAGTGTTTTCCTCCTTTGCTATAGACTCACCAGAATAATTGCACCAGGACAAGAGGATGATGGTTTAAACGAAAATCATCTGAGTGTGCATTCTACAAATTTCACAAACAACAACTAAAAAATATTTCTATAAATGAAACTACTCACAAGGTTGCTGAAAACTCTTCGACAGCCCTCGACCGGTTTCGCCCTTCTTGGGGTTCATCAGGTAGGCGAAGTCCCCGCCAACCTTACGTTTTATTTGAACCCAAATTGGACTGATTGCGACAAATACACTCATTTACAATTCAGTTTGGTTTTCACCGGAGATGCAAGTGAATCTCTCGTTTGTGGTTGAATAGTGGTTGCCCTGAAGGGGTTCCCGGGCGTATGTAAGCTCGTATCGTCCACAAGGCCATTCAATGAAAAATGCTGTCTTTTTTGTTGGACGTATACTGGATAGAGGTAACAGAATCAACCGTTTTTTAATGAAAACTTCTCCTGTACATGAGGACAGACTGTTATAAAGGGCCAAGAGGCACTGCACATTCCTTTCATCTTCAATGGAAATCACCAAAAGCGCGTACCTTCCAAAAATCCAGGGAGTCAATCAAGTACTCATGATACTAGCAAAGAGGTCACTGATTTGAAACTCTCCGGACGAACTCTTCAATAAAATTCTCAGATCTCTTCCCACTACAAGCAGCGCCAAGGCATTTGCAGTCCGCAAATGTGTTTCATCTTGCTTTTAGTGATCCGGTACTCGGAAAGTACGCACGCGGGTGAAAAACAGTTACTTTGCCTGGAACGTCTCTGGATAGAGTAAACGATGATGAGTGATCGTTTCAAGTGGTAGATAACTTGTGTATGCACACGGTTATGCAAGATTAGTTTGAACCTACTGAGTAATTTTCATTCAGTTTGACAAAACACCAGAAAAATGGAAAATATCCTCCTGAGGGGTTGAAATTTGCACCAAATACCTCCACACGACTCCGCTCACACCGCTTTACCAATTAGTTGTACTTGTTTGAATACGATCAACCACATTAAGGGTTAAACAAACGTGTCATCATTCACAATGACAACAACGCTAATATAAATAAATAAATGACTAAATAAATAAATAATATATATAAATATATATAAATAAATAAATATAAATATAAAAACCTGGATTGCAGTAACAACCCTGTTAAAACCCATTTAAGTTAGCCGATACCGTTGTCATTACAAATAGAATTTGCAGTCGCATCAAACGTGTGAAATTTTACCCTTGGCTCGACACAACATTACAGGACCCATAAAGCGGAGAATTTTCTTCCATACTTGACAACTATGTTGTAAAATCTAACTGATGCAATCCTTGTACCGTCATTCCTAAATTGGCCTTAATCGACGTGTCCTTAATGTGTATTCACGTTGTATCAATATGCAGTCCCGTTCCCCAAGAAACAGCCGTCACATAAATAAAACACGGCTTGAATTGGATCTTCCTACAAGTTGGAAAAATTTTGCAAAGACGTACTTTAGGTAACACTGCCCCATTCTGATTCGTGAGGAGTAACGGGAACAGATTTTGTCGGTGCCGTTTGAGACCACTTAATCGCTGACATTATTCGGAAAAAGTTTGCCCTGCAAGTTTCGGCGGCTTAAACACATTCTTAGGGTCCCATACTTCAAAAGCCAACGCATCATGTTTTCAGGGAATTCTCTGTCGTGGAGTTTTGGCGGCACAGTATTTTCTGGCACGTAGATAGATTACAAAACAAAATATTAGATGAACGTTGACGACTGTTTTTACCCTGCTTACTAGTTTTATATAAAGTCAGTCTATTATGCCTACTCTAAACGCACAAACTTGGCCGGTAAAAAAGGTAATGTAATGCGGCGCGAATTTTTTCAATCTGTATGAAAATTACCATGAATACGACAGCCAAAACAGGCAAACACACCAACGACTTTTAGTGTAGTCAGCTGCTTAGCGCTGAGCTCAAATAAGACTTCTGAAAATTTTACAACTTGTTACAACGTAAAGAATTTTCCCATAAAGTTTTCTACGCGAAGGGACCATCAGACCGTGCCGTGGTGAAGAAACATTGGTTATCGTTTTAACATTGCTTAGTTCAATCATTTGAATAGCGAATGTCAAAAGCGAAAGCATTCCGGTGGAATGATATTCATAGGTGTTAGAATTCTGCTTTTAAAAATCTTGCGTTTCAGGGTGCTTTTCAAAGTCAATCTTTGTTTCACGAATAACGCTTGGTCCAGTTAGGTTTTTCAGCCATCGGAGCGGCATTTTTGCTTCACTATGATCACGTTGGTAATCGACTGGCTCTTGAATGTGGTCTTTGAAGGGCTAGACAAGTGCTTCCCACTGCTCAAGTTGTTGACTTTTCTTGCAGACATCTGAACAACAAACGTGATGCTCCTTAACATTGTAAGCATTAAAAAACGTTTGCAATGTAAACTTTGCTAACTTTTGCTTGTGAGGAAAAATTATGCTCGCTATGAACACATCAGTAAATCACGTGACCTGTTGGTGCGAGTTTCTTCCTATCGTGTCTTTGATATCAAAGCGGTTCTACAAATGTCAACGCTCACGTATTGATGTTGGCTATTTTTGGATCGCCAGAAGTCAAGGAGGTTGATTAAGTTACGGAAACACTAAGCTGCCATTGCTGGCCCGGGATTTCCGCGTCATCAGAGAACAAGCATTTTGTTAAAAAACGTAAGGAGCTTTAGGAATTCCAGTGGCGATTTCCTCCTCTTGGTGAAGCCAGTCCATGCTGAAAAGCCGGAAAGCACTGTACAGCACCGTTCCACTCTTACCGGGAATCATCTCCAACGCGCATCCCATGGAACCTCAAGGAATCTCAAACCATTGACCTGTCAGCTAATAGTTTGATCGCTCAACTTTTTCGTCTCATACGGCCATAATTGAGCAGCAGCATTTGCATGAAATTCCATCCAAGATCCCATCATTTCGGGTAGGTATTGATGCTCCAAGGCGTCTATTTGTAAGCGTGACATCGATCGGCGCTTTGAGATGGCTCTACCGAACCAATCGGTCATCATTTGGTTGCATCAGTTATCCCACTCTTCTTGACAGACTTCCAAACACTCATTTAGGTTGTGAGTACCGGAAAGTAGCAGCCAAATGCTTTTCACATCGTATATCATGTTAGAGATCGCTGACAGAGCTTGTTGCTGGAATACTGAACATTTCGACCTTATTTTCGGACTTCCTTGTGAAAAAGCTCAGCTTATTTGTTACAGTGGAACGCTGGTAACAATAGGACGTCTTAAACTATCTGCCACATCATATTGGAACAATATTCTCGCTGGAAAGTAATCTTACCTGACATGTTGCACTCTTTCTCGTCTACTTCAAGAAAACCCGATAAACTCTCCTCGTCTCTGCGATGAACTCATGCGCCAAATTAAAATTTGGTAGTTTTCGTGAGTTCAAAATGGCGCTCTAATAAATAGTTCGACAGTAATACAGCAAACAGAAAAGCTTACCTGTTTTGCTAACTTACCGAACACACGTCATTTGTCTCGCTATTATAGGGGATCTTGTATCATAAATTACACCAAAGCGAATGACTTGTTTATGCCCGTGGACCAATAACGTAAGACAAAAAATATAACGGGACCTCTTGAGTTACGAAAACTAACTTGATGACTGAGGAGATATTTTGATGTAGGACAATAGATTCCCAAACCGATTGATTGGTGCTGTTCTGAAAATGCCAACTCGGAGCGATGTGATTATTTACACTTACTGTCGGTTGTCTTTGAAGTTGGGAACTGTCCTGGACTAAATAAGACGCCCAGAAGTTCACTGGTGTTAGATTTTTTACATGGATGATAGAATGCCAGTCCAGATAAGGGTATCGATCGAGGAAGGCGATACATACAGAAACATCTGGTATGCAAGTAGTCCCGCATAGCAGTTTTATCTTTTACTGCCTACACAGCCAACTGTGGCAAGATAATTAGGGTTGATCGGTTACGTAGTATAGTTTGACAATGTGTAATTTCATTAGGCTATGCGACATTGTCACGTGATCCTTGGCAGAAGCGAGCGTCAAATGTGTTTTGCTGTTAAGCCTACCTTAAATGGAAATCTTTATTTTGCTTGGAATTATCAAGCCTCCTTCAATTGGGATAAATAGTTAAATTCAATCAAAAATGTGTGCCCGTTAGTGAAACAACAAGGTGAAACCGCCCACCTTCCGAGTCAGATCACAAAATGTCGTATGCACTCTGAGGTGAATTTTTGGCATACAGAATAACATCTGTGACAGAAGTGTATAGGAAAAGAGCGGAGTAAGAATAGAGGACGCATTAAATCAATGATATATATATAGATTATCAAGCCAGGAGCTGTGGTCCCTGACCATCTATTAACAAAGCGCAACCACTGACGCACCGCAACGTCCCAGTCCGCTCTTTGACAGCCCACTGGTGGTCAACCTGATTAGTGATGAAACGTTTGAAATCATATCGTTCAGCTAGGCAAACAAGCGAGTGACCGGGTGTCGGGCTGGGACGACGTTACGAGATATCATGGTACTAGCACACCGGGTGTGACCAATGACAGGTTGTTGGAATTTGAAATGTTCTTTTATAAAAAAAAGGGTGGATTGAAGTTGAGACATTTGATACGGTCCCCAGAGAAAGGTTATGGTGAGCGTTGTGCGTACTGGTTACAAAGTTGACCCGTTCATCAGCTCATGTTCCATGGCATGTCATAGTATGCCTTGAAGGTCGTAAAAGAAGGCAAAATCCTATTTCTTCAGTGGCCAGACACAATGAATAAACGGTAACTTTGGCGTGGGGTGATGCACAAATCGCAACACCTTGAGGAAGTTTTTTGAGATACTTGTAGAACCCTGACCATGAGGGCGCAAAGTGCAAGTTCTCGGACCTTAATGAAGGCGGACGCATTCTAACGTCACTTGAGATGACCAGTCCCTCAAACTTCACCACGAAGATCTCGAAATTTCAGAATTTATCACTAGGAAAGAAATGAAACGTACTGGGCTATTTTTTTAACAAAAGTGGATCCTACGCTGCAACTCTCTAGAAAGGTTGGTGTGATCATGTGCCCTCCCGTGACCACTCCAATGGTACAGATCAACGTTGGCTTCAAGCGCGTAGCATAAACTAACCAAAGAGAAGCGGAGATAGGCATCCCACTAAGAAATCCTAATCAGTTTCATATAAGCCAGGTTTTGGATCTCGTAAGAGATCCTGCATTAACGAAACGCTTGGAATTATATTTCTTTCAGGCAGTTGATCTCTCTTTTGAATAGTTCCATTAGCTACTCTGATAGGCATCTGATTTAAGGACGAAATTTTATCACAGAGTAGCACAACTCAAAACAGATTTTGAGACAACTAGCCAGTTAATTGAAGCATTGTGATGTGGTGGTGCACCATCAGAATCTCAGTTTTGTTTTAGGGGCACAAGAATGCCTAATCTTCAATCCGATTGTGTAAAGATGGTAAGCGGAATGACAGGCACTGGATGACTCAAAACAAACCAGTGATTGGACCCAGTCAGATTGTCAGTGTTTCGTAACCCAGGCCAGTTTCGCAAACAGGAAGATTGCACCTGAGGCACCAATAATCTCAGAGTCACAAATCAGCCTAGTAGCTAAATTCACCGGACATTCGAAATAAAATTATGCCATGTTTGCATAATTTTACGTTCCTCGTTGGCTTGGTTCACAATGGTCATTTTTTTCACGAGTTAACATCCAGGGAAACATTAGGAGAGGCGAACGATGACAGACTCATGCTCAGTCAAACAACCGAAGTTTGTGGACAAGTGTTTCCTGGCTTGTAATGACATTCAGTTGTTTTAGTCGAACACCTCACTGAATTGAAAAATATTTTAAAACAAGTAAAGGCGCTTAACCTACAGTAGTACAGCGACCAATGCGCGCGGGTTTTTATCACGACAGGAAAATAACACAACATGTATTATTAGCGCGGCATTTTTAAGCCAGTTGCCGATTTAAGAAGATGGCAAATGACGCATTTGAGGTCTCATCAGTGCAAAGTTTGCCTTTCGGGTTCGAAGTCCCCTCACCACAGCAGGTGCAAAGCTGTGGTGAGGCTATTAATCAACCTGTTGCATGTTTTTCAAGAACCAGGTCTCTCCAGAAAGGTGAAATTCAGAAATTGGCAAGGTTTGAAAACTACTCTTGAAGGAAGTTGACTCTTTGTAAGGTTTCAGAAGAATCTTCAAGCGGCCAATCCCAAGTGGTGGTCTGTGACTTGTGAGTATGCTACCTAGATGAGATTGATGGTCACTTGTGGAACCGATGGAAGAAACCTCATTCGAATTCTTATATGTGGCAGAATATTCACATAATAAACAAACTTTTTGTTTCCTGACTGAGTGTTTTAGGATACGTTGTCCATGAGGAACCGTTCACAAGGTTACTTTAGTGCTCTAAATAAGTCTCTCGTCAAAGGTTCATGGGTGCCTAAAGGCGGCTGACTGTTGGAACCCCATAATATGTGGGCCTGTTTGGAGGTGTAATTTTGATGGGTCCTGAGGGATATTGAGTTGCTGCCGCACCGATCATGTCTTTGGCAGTATTTTTAATAAACGTGGCTGCCATAACGTTAGTCAAATGCGTGCATGGCATACAACTGCAAGGTTTCCCGGCGCCGCAAGTTGGCGTTACGGTCTATATCGCGGGATGCTGAGGGTATTTGTCTGATAGAGAGGCAAACAAATATTTCCAACTTTTTTGGGACCATTTTGTGTAAGGGCGAGGCTAAGTACGACTAACTGCCGAAAAGGACTTCACCAAGCGTGCTTTCATGGACATAACGATTTAACTGCTCGTACGGTTTGGTTCTAAGTTTATTGATTCTACAAAGATTTCGTTTCTTTTCTTATACCCGTTATATCGAAACCACCTTCCCTGGACATCTGTCCTTTGGGAGAGGGTTTAGTGTACGCATGAGATGTTTTCAAAAACTTCCGTTTTGCTCGTATATTTACCACGGGTCCTATTAATATTGCGATTCGTCTTTGTGTCTGAATAACGAGACATTATAAGCACTCTGGACGGTAGTTCTGTCTTCTCGTTCGCAGCCGACCACTACATTGATCCGTATCCCAACATCATAAAGTAATCGAATCAGATAAGTATTTACGACCGAACCCACAGTCTTTGCGAAACAGTTTGTCAGATATAGTGTTGCGTGTCAATGGCGCCGACGGAATAAATGTTACTTTGGTACGAGGTTTGTGGCTTTAAAAAATAAACCGACCTAACTGCTTTGGACCAGAAGAAATTTCAGCGTGGTCATCAGACGCCATTGGATAAAAAAATATGCGCAAAGACTACAACCACCATTGTATATCCAGCATACTTTGAATGATTGCAGTCTCAATTCAGGTGGATGGATTTTTTGCTCCGTCGATCTATTCAAGTGGTACTAAGTCGTAAGTCGAGGAGACAGCCAACACGACACCAAGTGATGTTAATTCCGTGGCCACATTGTGAACTACGCTGTATCCTGTCTAAATGCTACTCAATGACACCGATAAGTAGCTGATAGTTCCTGAGTGACTTGGTCTTTAACTACTTGCCGGAAGGTTGCAAGTTCGAATCCCTCCAGAAATTCGCCATAGTTAAAATGCACATGATTCACCACGAGGACGAAATAGCTGTACGGTGCTGCTTGGCTTTTCAGCACAGATTAATCTCCACAATGGGATCAAAAAACCTCCAAATCTCCCCATATCGACACATTCACAATTAATCAATTAAACTAATTGTGCTTGTTGAAATATGGCCTCGGCCTGCTCACTGTAGCTGTGTATGACGTGGGCCATCATAAACGAGAGACATTTCGCTGGTTTCAGCTGAGCTTCCCGTCACAACGAACTTCGTATGCAAATAAGAGTGTTCGTCAAAATTTATCCTATTTCCGTTCAAGTAGAACGTAAGCTTGACGGAGACTCGGGGAGTGCGCCTATTTGATCAGCCCCTTGAAGGGAGAGACCGATCGTGAGCTGCTGAAGAGGTCTCAGCAACCTTGTGAGTAATGTGTTACCAACAGCTGTGTATGGTTTCTGTGCAAACAAACACGATCATAAATCAGCTGAGTGTACGCCAACTTCTTCATTTTATCGATTAACTAAACTGTAATTAATTCCTTATTAAAATGCCTGCGCGATGTGTGTGCTTGTTTATTTATTCCAGTCGGAGAAACTACCCTGGCCCCAAGTACTCGAATGGGGACCGCGTGTGACCTGAGTGACTCACACGATAGGTTCGCGGGGTCAGGGACAGCAATCGTCCCAACTTTAACTGTGTTGTTTCCTTCCGTAAAAAGCAAGCAACCGTGAACTCATCTGCCAGCACCACGTAGCTCAATCGGGAATCCTAGCCCACTAGAAAATCAAAGGCACAATTGAATCAGAATCAAGCTCACGTGACACATTGCACGCAAGTTTATTTCTGCTCTGAGATAAACACGGACGCATCTGATTAACCGGCGTTTCTGTGCAATATCGTTCAAAGTTTCCGTACTAAGAAAATACCACCTGATCCGCAACCACCCAGGTAATTCAAACAGAACCAGACAGAAAAACCTGTGTTTGTTGTCCGATATTGGCTCTTTTACTCAAGTGAATGACAAATGTGGATGAGTTGTGTCAAGAGGTGTGCAAATAGTTTTTTCTTGTTTGTGCGCAAATTTCATGCATTCGTCAATGAATCGTTTTCACCGTTATTTCATTTCCTTGCCTAGTGTAGACTTTAAAAGGAACACGTACAAGTTATCTCAAGCATAAACGAGGGCAGAGGGGTTGATCGCTCACAGGTGAGCAATTTCAGTTTGGGACAAATGCATCAGAACGATCAAAAGCCTGGCTTAAACGAGCTCAACGTAATTTTTCCTGTGAAATACAATTGGAGTTTTTCATCATTCGGGAGATGATGAACGGAGCAAGAAATTTTGAGCTCCATCGTCGTTTATCCAGGTCCATATCGGACAGAAACTAAGTGATCTGTTCTAGTCTTGTATTTCTGATTGCGTAATTAGAATTTTTCACTGCGGATTGACTTTGGAATAAACATGTAAGTCAGCAATTACATATCTCGAACACCTTCGTTTGACCAGTTGATCATTGCAGTCAAAATTGCTTCAACGGTACAGTGCGCTGACCAAGTCACTTGACGGAAATTTGAAGGATGCATAGAACGTTTACAAACACAATGTTGGGGTGGAATGTGTGGGCATTTATTCAATATGAAACAGTCAATAACCACAAAATTGGATTTTTCTGCTGGTTAAAAGCCTACTCAGGTTAAAATTTGCTTGTTTTATCGTTCCTCAGAAGAAGCTGTTTATCTTGGTCTCTTCTTCGCGTGTAGTTAAAAATTGCAATCCTTATAGAAATAAATTCAAATGTGTTTAATCCGTTGATCTGTTCATCGAACTTCAACCCAAAGTCACTCAGAGAACAAACCGCAGGTCAATGCCTGCATACATAACGGACGAATTGCTAGTCTGTGAACATTTCGGGAGGTCAACATTTGACATGAACGGGTTTCGGCAAAAGTTTGAACTAAAACCTCCGGATACACAAAACGTAAATAAACAAAAAGGAAAACCGCAGGGCGGGCTGCAGCAAATGAACTGCCAAGGGGTACTTTTCTGACTGGGTTACGTAGGACGCTTGCATTCCATTACACTGACTACCTAGAACGTCTCACGTACTTTGGTGACCGGAGTTTGCTCCCAGATGCGCCCCTCGATTTATAATTACCGCATCCCCTTTAAGTTCAAATCAATTTAAACTGGGGTGTTTTCGTTTTCGGTTGATGAAAACGTGCGGTCCACTATGGAAGTCGCACTAGAAGCTCAGTAACGATCTTGGCTGATAGCAACGTTTAGACTACCGGAGAAATGTAATGTGAAATAAACGTCCTTGCTAGCCCACGCAGTAAATTAACCGTCCGATATTCGGAAATTGGTGCCTCAAGTCTACACGTCGTCTAATAAGACATCCGATTTCGTGCTTACAACCCTCAAGTAACTGTTAGCTTATGACTTTGTTTTCAGGCTTCATCCGCAGCGAGCGATCGTTCGTCAGGTCATTTATTAGTTTGTTACCTCATGTGACACTAACGCGTGGCCAGAATAAATATCTATTAATTTATGTTTTAAGGGGTCATTGAGATCGATATTCTTCTTGAAACTGGAAGAAACTTGCATATATTCTGCCGCTGGTTTTCCCTTCTCAGTAGCTCATCCAGTTAAAACAGACCCTAGAGATTTTCAGCAACCATGTTTTACACATATGGGATATGGAGCGGTTATTTGAACTTTTGAAAAATCTGTGGCGCTTTAAGTCCTGCAACCCAAGACCGGGGTGTCACATCAACCTCTTTGTTTTACACCTCCAAAATGTGTGCTCTCTTACTGCGAACAAGCGTGCTCTCTAAAAGGAGTAGTCCGATTATACACCCACTCAAAAAAGAAAACCCGCGCAACACACCAAACAGCGAGCAAAAACAGTTTCTTACCTGCACTATTATATAAATATATATTACAACATTACGTAAAATGCTATCTCAATGTAACATAAGTTATTATAGGATACTGTAATATAATATAATAAATTTAGTATAATAGAATGATAATAACATATAATATACTATATTATATAGCGTTTAATTGTGATAAAACATCGTAAAATAGATATAATATGATTTAGTCAACATAATATAATATCGTATAATAAATTTAATGTAATATAATATATTTGTGTGACATGTTTAAATGTCAAAAGTAACAAAACAGTTGTAGAATAGTATTTTATCCTGATGTTTTACCCGGAATAATGACAATTGATAATTTTATTCTGTTACTTGCCAAATAATTTTTGGCTCTGTCGTTTAATCATTATGGAAAAGGAAACCCAAAAACGGGGAGTTAGCTAAACTTTAGCTGAATCTTTTATTGTACCAGGGTAAGCCTATATGACAACGTATGTAAGAGTTGGTTTTTAATTGAGGAAAACGGCAGTCGTTTTGAAACGCATTGTTATTTCTTCATCCGGCCTCTGATTTTTCGCTAGTCCAAAACTATACAGCAGCTTTGTAGTTGATAAGGGTTGTCTGTGGAGGGACGTACTTTATAGGCCGTTCTGCAAATAAGTATGTCCAGAGTTTGACTCAATGCGTAGGGAGCCAGCCCTCGGGCTGTAATTTCAACGTTCAAATTAGTGCGTAATTAAGACACCAAAAAACTCTGCTAATCCACTCTGCCGTTGCAAGAATTTGGTTCACATGTTTTGGGCCACCAAAGTTTTTCGAGATGCCCGTACCATTCCTGTTTTTGGTCGATTTCGATAAAGAAACTCCGTGGGTAGGTAGTTTATCTATATAAACATTATATATATATATAAACATTATTTATAACAGTCTGACTACTTAACCAAATATTACAAGCCAAAGTTAACACAGAAAAACTGTAAACAGGTACGTAATGCACTACTCATAAAATCCTGGTAGAATGGCTAGCCAAAGTTAACCCAGAAAAACTATAAACAGGTACGTAATGCACTACTCATAAAGTTGCTGAAAACTGTTCGACAGCGCACAACCGGTTTCGCCCTTCGTGGTGCTCATCAGGTAGGCGACTTCTTCGAGTTTCTGTCAACCTTAAGCTAAAGTTGAACCCAAATTGGACGGAGTTCGATAACTACACTCATATAGACATTTTGGGCAATATATTTGAATACATCCTTGCGTTTAGGAGCCTTTTGTTAAACGCCTAATCACACGAGGTAACATTGTGGCAGACTGCCCCCCCCCACCAGCTAGTGTGGAGCAATATTTCGGTCGAAAATCCTTTGAAAGAAACCAGATATCGATAGAGCTACTCTCTATCGTTGATGAAAAGTGTCTCTTATAATGAAAAGGTGTTACCACGGGCAGTGTAAAACAAAAAGTAAGAGGTAATTTGTTTGTGACTGCCTGCAATTGCCATTCAGGACTACGTGCTGATGATGATGATGATGATGGGGGGTAGAATGGTGACAATGTAATCGCAAAGCAGATCAAAATCCCTTTCCGCTGAAAGAGAGTCTAACATGACACATGAGCAATCAACAAGAAAATCTAAGCCGACGCCAACAAAGACCGGATTATAGGCAAAACTAGCTACAGTAAAAGCTTGTGTGCTAAAACCTGTAAGATTTTTTATTTTATTGGTTCGTTACACTACGCCAACGTTTTAGTCAGGTTTGTGAATTTGTGTAACTTTCTCCGCTGAAGGATCACCGGTAAATAAAAAAAATTAAAGAATTTAGGAATTTCATTAGTTTCAGATCCTTTTTATCTCAAATTTATTCAAGTGACAACAAAGCTTTTGGAAAAAACAATGTTTACAATGCGACGGCTATAGGAATGACGCTGACGAAGGCATATTATAGTGAGGAAAAACTGGGAACACTGCAAGCAAGATGGTTGATTTGTCACAAGATTTTATCCTCCGGCATGTATGAATCTGAGACTCCTTACTAATTAAATTAAAGGTCTGATTTCAACTTGTATAAACAGTTGTGGACTCTAGTTCAAGTGACAAACATAGACAAGTCGATTGTGTTGTTGTGAGCAGTCCTTTGGATTTATCGTTAGCAAAGACTTCCATGGAAATGCGCGAACAAAAACCGCCTCCGAAATTCTCTTTGTATGGACGAATTGTTGACGGTACTTTCCTTATTACTGATAAAGAACACGCTCACTCCCCGTTAGAAGTCCGTAACCCCACCCTCCTGACCTCTGTACTACATCTGAGTGTGAGTCGAATGGCTGTCTAACTTTCCTGTATTTTTAACCACACCGACTGGTCCCTGCAACGTTTTGCTTATTGAAAGCCGTCACCGTTCACATTCCCCTAGTTACACCAAATAGCTCAAAAGCCTCGACTGGCAAAAACGTTATTCTACAAGGCGACAAGACTATGCAGTCCAGAAAAACTAGACCAAGCGGAGGAATTTTTAAAGAGTAAACCCTGATGAAGTGCGGTTACCTAGAGGGCTGTATGAGAATTCACAATAGAGCAAGATCACAAGCAACACCCGTTCATCCATCCAATATATCTGACCGAGGCAAGCTCACTTCTGAGTGTTTACAGTGCGGCCAACCAAAGTCTGACATCTCGCACCAGATTACTCGCTCGGCACAAACATGATCTAAGACCATCTAATCTCAGTGTTTTCCATGTATTTTAAGGGTTTTCCTGCAGTAACAAAGGCGTTTACAACGGCATTACGGAAGATGTCTGGCGGAAGGTGCGATAGGACACATCCCACAGGATGCCATCCAGATGTTAACAGACAAAACATCTGACCAGTTGTCAAACCACACTCCTGAATCGTGAATAGTCCGAGAAGGGTTAGGTACCAGTCTTGGAACTGACCTAGTCAAATCCATCCAAATCTTAATGCGCAGCACGAGTCTCGAGGTTCTGGCAATAAGCAAAGCGCTACTGATTACAGTGCAGACTTTGTGCACAGAAACCCTAGGTTACCCTAGGATTGATCAGGTGACTTTCAGAAATCAACCGATCGGTGTCTGTTCAACACCGTTTATACTATCTAGTTACACTGACTACAGATTTTTTGTTTGCGACTAAAGGGAGTAAAATAACCCTTAAACAAATCGCAGCATGTTTCCTATGCGAGTTCTCCTAATACTGATAAACGTATATAAAATATGTTACATCAGAAAAGTCCTAGGTTTGTTCATGTACACCTTTTAATCTGGTGGCATGGGTACCCTCCGAAATCAAGTTACAACAGATCACCGACCAATTTGACTACGTTTTAAATTCTTAAGTATTCTGAAAAGCACCGTAAGTATGTCTCACTGGAGATTATGTGGTGTTCAAATCTTTACTCTGTTGCGTATCCCCAAAAGTGGTTACTTGAGGATATTTTCGTCGGTTGATCGAAACAAATGTGGTGCGAAAAACCGACTTCCGTTTCTGGTGGTATGCGGTTTCACCAGATTCGGGCCTAGAGGAGAAACTGTCTGTAAATACCTGGACCCTAGAAACCCTATAAATAGTTTGCAAGGTTAACGAATCTGATTTAGGCAGACATTTGGCTCTGGGGTGATAAGGATCGGGACGTCCGTGAAGCATAGAAGTTTATAATAGCAACGCTTTGTTATTGAGTGAAAATCATCGGAGTGTTTCCGGTGTGGAAATTTTTCTCGGATTTTCTAAACGCGATGGTAAGCACCCGATGTCGTTTCTCTATAAACCTGTCTGTCTTCAGCAATAGATACTTGTTGGCCTGGGAAGCTGTCATTTCCTCTCGAATCCTGTGGGGCTTTCACACATGAATCGCTTACAGACAGTCTTATTCTTATAATGATAAATTAGCATGATTGTGGCTGATTAGGTTTTTGCCAAATCGAAAACCAACTCCAAACTATTCGTAAAGCACTACTCATGAGGTTGCTGAAAATTCGTCACAGCCCACGACCGGTTTCGCCCTTCTTGGGGCTCATCAGGTAGGCGCAGTCCCCGAGTTTTCGTCAACCTTATGTTCTACTTGAAACCGAATTGCACGGAATAAGCAAACCAATTTGGTTTTGCGAGAGACTCGTCTGGAACCCAGCTGAATCTCTCGTTTGTGACGTTTCGTAGCAAATGGAACATGAGGCGGTCTGATGCAACACATTCAGTTACCTGGAAACATCACAAACGAGAGATTCAGCTGAGTTTTGGGCGAGTCTCTCGCAAAAACCAAATTTGTTTGCAAATGAGTGTAGTCCGTGAACGTCAAACCTATTCAAAGGCTTGTTACAGCCAGACAAACATAAGCAAGACAAAATTAGGTAACCTTTCACGAGCAGGCTCACAGACTAGCCAACAGTCGCACGATACACGACGTATTTGTCGACAAACAGAGATTTTTGCATACCCTTCCATTGTGGCAGTGACCTGGATAACACAATCGTTGATTCTTCGCATCACTAAAACAATACGCACACGAATAGTTTTTTTTCCGGTCTAAAGCGGCAAACACTCTTCCTCATCTTCACAATATATTAAGCCAAACTAATCTTCCCGCCTGCATTCAGTCCAAAAAAGCGTCTGGAAGTAATCCTTGATTTGCTCAGGTTTCCTTTGACTAGAATGTGGAACAAGGGAGAATAGTGGAAAATCCCCACCACCAGACTGATCAAACATTTCTTTTTGGCCTGCGGTAACCGTTTAGATTTTTATCGTGATTCGACTTAAAACACACCGATACCTCTAACGAATTCGCATTTATTCCCACCTTGTTGACTGGAGGTAGGATGAAACTCCCTATTCTATACGGTAAATGATGCTCTCCTCGCCTTTTTCGAGACCACATCAACTGGCCGTCAAAAAAGATAAGGTGAAAACCAGTAGTGGGTTCGATCGCTGTTCCAGTACATTTCTGTTTCTTTTTTCATTTAAAAGGGGAATCATTGTTCGACGTTTTTTGTTATCAACAAAGAGCATTTCGTACCTGTGGTCTACTTCTCACCACGGACAGCAAAAACCCACTCAGCTGTTAAAAAACCGGACCGAAATACTGTCAGGTTTCCAAACCCTAGACAGGAGCAGTCAAGATGTCGCGATTGGATTCAAACGACGGAACCTCTGGTTAACTATTTTAACCATGTAATAGGAGTTTGAAAGGAAGAACATTTTCAAAATTTAACCAGTTCTGCAGGAAAGATCAGCCAAGGCTGAAGCAGTGCTAGAAAGCTATGCTGAGCAGCTTGAATCATGTCTGGAGTCGTAAGACCCTCCAGAGGAATTCGATATCATACCTGAACATTGTGTAACAGATGACTGATCGTCAGAGCGAGTAACGTGTCTCAAGACGGGTCATGGTGCTATTCAGCTTCCGTCGTTTAAGGTTAGTTGACATTGACTTTGTGCTCAAGTAAACCCTCCGCCTCACGAAGTTTTAGCCCATTAGGATGAATTGAGCGGTCGGGTTTGACTCAAAGCTATTTTGCTGTGTTCATCTGCACCTACCACACTCACTGAGAATCCTGACACTTCTTGGCCAAATAATCCGTTCTCCTTCTAGGAGAGTCTCCTGAAGATCATGCCACGGGACCCCAATTGCCATAAAAAGGCTTTGTTAAAGTTGACGAACGTGTTTTAATCAAAGGACGACACTTCATGCAAGTTGATTACAGCTGTGAACGCTGTCGATTCGACTGTGTCACAACAAATTAGTTCATATACTACTCTTTAGAAAAATTGACTCAGGTTTCCGGTTTTCTATTTTACCCTTGTGGTTGACCACTTGCCAAAGTGGAAAGCAGCAGTGGCAATGTAATCGGGATGTTCTCGAAGGTACTTCGCAGACTATAACACATTACCAGGTGATGAGAACAGAATCGATTGTTCGCTCCTAGAAAAAACATATACACGGGAATTTGACGAGGATTCTTTTAACACCGTTTGTCCAAAATAGCTGGCAAATGAATGGGATCTTCTCAACAACTTATCAATCAATATATGCGCAACTGTTTAACTAGTCCAGTGGGTAATTAAACGTTGAATGGTTCTGACTGGATGTGGCACAAAATAGAGAGCCTCAACAACCAAGCTTATGACCATCCCTTTCTGCGACCGGTGGTACTGGGTCACTGTCAAACTAACCGGTGTAAATATCAGCGTTTTCACCCATAAAAGTAGTCCGTTTTAAGACTGTACTACTTTCTAGAGCTGAAAAAAGAACCCTAAATTATCCAAAAAATTTTATTTTGCTATTATACCGGAAAAATAAAAACATGTAAAGTTTGCCTCGCCCGTTGTCGATAATCAGTCATCTAAGGAACCTCTTAGAAGACTGAATTCCGCAACATGTTGGTTAAAAACTTTGCAACTATTCAGCTACTGGCGGCCAGTCCACTGTGTGGTCAAGTTGCGGTTAGGCAAGATATGGCGCTACAGAACGGCAAACAGGCAGTTGACGTCACGTCCACTCTTATTGACTGGCCTCTTGAGCAACAATTTCTGCGATGGGATACCCACACGACTTGTATAATCCTTACTCTATTTGAAATTCGTAGGTCTGGGGAGATTTTGGTGATTGAAGCGGAACTTGGTTATGCAAATGAATTCAATTTGCTTTGCAAATCAAACGAGTTCGGACAGTTGTTTCATCCTTGTTGAAAGGCATCACCATCCCTTAAGTCTTTGGAGAATCGAGAATTCATTATTCTGTCGGCTGTCTCTACTGGTAATTCGTCATCTCCCTGAAACGTTGTACATTATTAAAAAGTTGTTAGGCTTACTATTACGATTATTATATTATTATTACTATTAGATTATTATTATATGTATATATTATATATACATATTATACGTATTATTTATTATTAAATTATTAAATTTAATAAGTTATGATTAACTTACTTATTGATTATTGTTAAAGTAAATTAAATACTGAGTTTGTGGAAAATATGGGCCAGTGAAACTTTTAATCTGAACAACTGCGATCCGAACTAATGGTCTTCGGTTTTTACAAACTAAAGTTTTTACTATACGGGTGAAATTCCGCATTGATTTCGAAAACATTTTTTGTGCACCAAATATCTCAGTTTGGTTTTGCGAATTTGTTTGGTCACACTCGCCCACTGGATACCCCAAAACCGTGGTCAGTATCACAGATGATTTGTTTTTATTCCATAAGAACTTTAGGTCGTTTTGTACTTTTACTGGACTGATACGTTCTTGCTACTATTCCGATAGTAACAAGTAGTATTAACAAGTAGTAATAACAAGTGTTATTCGTTCACACATTTCGATTCCATTAGATCGCATCCTATAAGCATTGTACAAACAAAAATCTTCTTCACAAGGGTCGAATAGGAAACAATTTAATTTAAAGTGAACATCGAAAATACAAACAAATAATGGCGCATCTTTGTTATTAAACACTAAGTATGTGAAAACGAAGGAAACCGTGATAATTATCGTGAGTGTGTTTCTGGTACATTGCAGCGTGCTTCTAAATTTTTGACTTGGTGAAAAATAGAATTCAATTCCGTTTGCATAAGTTCAACACACTATCGATCGGGCTTTTGGAGAATATTTCTTTATAATTCCATGACTTCACTGCAATTTACTTATTTTTTCTGCCTTTTACCCGGTTATACTACTCATTTCATCGATCTTCAGCCAAAAATCTGAGGAACCATGCAACCATTTCCGCCCACTGTCAATTTTATGCACTGTTTTGCTTTTTTGTGAGTTCAAATTGTGGAGTCGACATACCAGCTTGCCTTTCGTAGAACAGATACTAATTTGTCTGTTCACCTGTATCCACTAGAGTTCTCCCCTGCATCACTGAATTTGATGTTCTACCTATGATCTCATTTGCGTCAAGACTGATCAAATTAGATCCGCCATTCCCCATAATCCAATTTGCTATCTTTCACTGTCATGTTGAATTTGTCAATCTTGCAACTCGTGATACCCGCTTAGCCAACCGCTGTTAGCACGCACAAATCCGTCGCTCCCAAATCAGGTAGCACAAACAAAGTTTGTTGGATATTCGTAATGTACTACTCATAAAGTTGCTGAAAATTCGTCGACAGCCCACGACCGGTTTCGCCCTTCTTGGGGCTCATCAGGTAGGCGCAGTCTCCGAGTTTCCGTCAACCTTATGTTCCACTTGAAACCAAATTGCACGAAATTAGCGGAATGCACTCATTTGCAAACTAATTTGGTTTTGCGAGAGACTCACCTGGAACCCAGCTGAATCTCTCGTTTGTGATGTTTCCAGGCAGGTTATGTTATCACAGAACTTGGAAGCGTCAAAGACATAGAGGCTCCTTCTACCCACAACAATGTTTATGTAATGGCGCATTTACACTTTATTTTAGTTTAAATCGACTATTTCCTGAGATGTGATTAGTCAGTTGCGGAAATATCTTAAACGAATACTGCCCGGAGCAGTGGTCGACTGATAGTTTCATATATATATATACATATATATATATATATATTAGTTCTATTAGTTCTATTGTCGTCCGAAAATCTTCGGCTTGTGGGATTTTTTTTCATCCGAAGCAAAGACCCAATTTGTTTAAGCAAGCTAATCTGGATTTTTGTCTCCATGGAGCCATGTGGCCTTCATTAGTACAAATCTTATTAACGTCTGTCTATTGCCCGAGGTCAAATCTGAGAGATTCTTAGCCACAATAGAGATGTTTCAGCTCCCTTTTCCATATCGTTTTTTTTTGTCACAACAGAGCGGGGGATTGCGAATGATGTTGGCAGCACGGGTAACCTAGATGAATGTTGGTTTGTGTAGCTGAGCTAGACAACTTGTTTGCGAACGTTTTATTACAAACTCAGGTGACATCATCAGTGCTTTGTCAGGGGACGGAATGTAGCTGCTTCAGCGGTTGTGCAAGCAAACTACCCGGCTCCACGAAAACCTAACAACCATTTACGCCACCTGACCCACCAACATCCTTCGTCAACCGAGGGCTTTCATACCTCCGGTCTGCTTCCCACATCAGACCTACTCAGCTGTTAAAAACCACTTCAATTCCGAGCACCCATGCAGCCGGAAGAATGCCCGAGGATTGACACACTGGCGGTTGATCAGAGGATAGTTGATCTGTTCTCCGAGCATCGGTATTTGGTTCGTAAGCTTTTCGTCCCCAGTCGACAAGACATTGTCAGTGCGCAGTTGAGTGGGGGCGAAACGTTTGCAAGCCAATTTCTAAGCTTGGCGAACAGATCAACTACCGTCTGATCAACCACCAGTAAACACACGGGTCGCCAGATATCAGATTCCAAAAGCCTTGACAGAAGCATTCGAGATGTCGTGGTTGAATTCGAATCACGGTACGCGCCTTCGTGTGAACAACAAACAGTAACGAAATACTTTAAGCTTGCTTAAAGGGGTGTTCTCTGACAAGTCTTAGAATCGCTTATTAGTTGGGGTCAATTTTAGAGCTGTCTATCTAATACCTTAAAGAAACTGCTCATTCAACCCAAGTGTATTCGATAGGTCCCAATGACGCGCTTGAACTTGGCGAGTAGGTTGGCTAAACAGAGGGACGAAAACTTGGCTACTTTCGACAAACAAACAGTCAAAACAATAGGTAATCACGGACGAGGGTTTTTAACTCAAAAAATGTCCCATATAGTGTAAAGCTTGCTTGAAAAGGGTACAGGAATTTGGAGAAATTGAGTATACTGTCAGTTACATCATTCTTTGTTCAATGTAGTAGACGTGTGCCAAATGCATTGCATGAAGAGACCGTCAATTTCATACATCTTGGTATAAACATTGGACGCTTGCAAAAAAGGAACCTCACAAGCGCGAGATTTAGATCGGGCTCCTGTGAAAACCGAATTAATAGGCTAATGGGTGTATCTCACGAAGTTCGTGCAATTAGGGTTCAAGTAGAACATAGGGTTGAAGGAAACTCTAGGACTGCACTTATCTGATGAGCCCCAAGAAGGCGAGAGAGGTCGTGGGCTGTCAAGGAGTTTTCAGCAACTTTATGAGCAGTGTGTTGCGTTTGCAAATCGCCCGTGTTTGTGTGTTTATTTGCGTGTATATTTATTTCATAAACATCCTCAGGTGTTCAATACACTATACTTAACAATAGTTTGTCAAAATAAACCAGTCTGAGGGGTTACGAGAATGAAAACAGCACCCCCTCAAGCAGTCACCTAGGGTTGAATACCGACCAAGTCTTACGTGGTTCCATCGTGACCAAATTCACAAAAGAAGGATCAAGTTATATGCCTCCCAGAACGCTACGCAGACGCATCGCAAGCCTTCTTAGAACAGCGCTGAAGTGCCTGCTGTCGTGAAATTTAACCATCATAAGAACAGTTTCGATTAGACAGACTTGAATAAAAAATCCATCGAATTTGGCAGATGCTTGCCAATAAGCCTGATTGGCTGAATCGCGGTATGTGGCATTGCCGCATTCCCGGATAACAGTAGAGCGTCATTCACTCAAATGCACATCGTAAAAGTTCATACAGACTAGTAGGACGGCAGCAAAATCCGACATCGCCGGCGTTTTTCTCATGCATCAACTACACAACAACTTGTCATTGCGGTGTCCATCTCGTAAAACTGAATGCTAGCTCAATTATTCTGACTGGCCGAGAGAGAAGGGACATGAGGTTCATTCTTACTATGGTTCGTCTTCAACAGATCAACCGAGCTTCAAGCAACACGATCGTGGCATGTTGGAGAAGCGCATCTTTGTGTGTTGGACAACTCTAGATCAGGTCTGAACAGATGAACACGGTTATGGAAGCATTTGTCCAAAGTCCCAACCGTCTCTTTAAAATGGGATGGCTTGGAAACAAAGTTTGTAATAGTTCATAATCTTTGTCGTCTGAAAAAGTAGGGCAAATTGTTGAAAACATTTTGAAATCCGATGCAACTGACTTCCAGACGAGAGGATAGCTTTGAAAACACGGTTATTTAGAACTAAAGACATACTGTGTGAAACTATATGGTTTTAAAATGTTATGCAACAATGCCGTGTTCTGTGATTCGTATTCGGGGGAACCTAGTTCAGTGTTTGCTTACTTTACATACACGTACCTGTTATACGACAAGCGAGGAGTTTTGTGCCGTCTGTGGGTTTTTCATGGCACCTACTCTATTCAAATCGTGGAATCACAGTAGCAGGAAATGGACCAACCTGTTTTTTCGACTATTGGTGCAGTCGTCTCCCCCTGAATAGACTGTCCCTTCATGAGGGACCACTTTGAACTGATCCTTTGAAGCACGTTCCCTTCCGGAACAACATTCTCGGTGGGGGTGGGGGCAAATAGTTTGGTCTCTTGAGGTAGGACTGCAGACAAAGGCGGCTGTGTTTCACCACACTCTAAGCTACACTGTCAGGCAGTCACAGTTTGTCACTCAAGACGCAAGGAAAAGTTCACCTGTATCCGTAATGCACTGCTCAAAAGGTTGCTGAACATTTTTCGACAGCCCACGCACGGTTTCGCCCTTCTTGGGGCTCATTAGGTAGACTCATCAGGTTCCCGAGTTTCCGTCAGCCGTATGTTTTACTTGAAACCAAAAGTTCACCTAGCCACATGGAATGCAATAATGAATGAAGCAAGCAAGCGGTCATCTTTTTTTGAAATGCGCCTACCTGATGAGCCCCAAGAAGTGCGAAACCGGTCGTGGGATGTCGAAGAATTTTCAGCAACCTTATGAGTAGTGCATTACGTATAAAACTTTAGGATGTTTCGTACGATGCCTCGAGCAATAGCAATACGAATGGACCATATCACTTGTGCAAGACAGCTGCGTAGAATTGTGAAAACGTGTGATGATGCGAAAATTGCGCGTACGCGTACGAATGTGTGTGTCTTGCTCCTCCCTCTATCTATTATAAATGAGCCGAGAAAGTTATCATTGCATAGGAAGAAAGTCCTTATCCATGTCACAAAACGATTACGCTCTTGATTAATTACCCAGCGAGCACTGCTCACGGGTTTTCACCCCTGCAGGGTAACGTCGCCGAACTTTTACTATGGACGTCACAGCGTAACATGTTAGAATAAACCACGGATGGGAACTCGTGCGTCAGGTAAACCAGACAGACTAAACCTTTGCGTCATTTTAGCAGGATGCATATCATTTTCAGAGATGAATGCTGGTCAGTCGTGTTTCACTTTCTTCCCGAGTTAAGTAGTTTAGGGCTAAAAATATCCCACCTTATGGTAAAAGTTGGCGAAATCAACTACTCCGGTGGTCGGTTGACCAATTCAGCGCCATTGGGCGGATTCTTCGTTAGTTCTTATTGTGATATCTGGTAACCACGTGATGCCACCTGATATGTCTGTCACTTGAAAAGACTCCAATGAATAGACAATGCAGTGTTTTTTCCGCCGACGAAGTTGCTTCCATTTTTAGCCGTACTGTCAGATAAGCAAACTGGAAAAGCGTTCGTTTGAATTGAATCTTTTTCCCAACAGCTACAGACAGAACTCCTCCCCCATACTACTTGTATTCAGTAATATTATGGGAACAACGAAAATCTCAGTTTCGTTTTCTTCCAAAAGTTCTTTTTCATTCAGTATGAGGCGCTCAAATTCCCTACGGAAAAGAACGAGCTTATACTCGTCACGGTTATCTAATGTTTCGCTAACCACAGCTTGACGAATCTACGGATAGTATTAACTGTGTGATGCAGTTGCGTATACCAAAGATTACTACATTCTATTGCGTGATGGTTTCCATTAAACTGGTTGAAAATTTGTCATGTGTTCACCAAAATGGTCTAAGCGGACGGGTATCCTCTCCTGAATGTAAGTCTTCAAGCCTGACCTGAACAAAGCTAGACCTTGCGTGTGTATACCAGATTAAAACAAACCACGTCTTCCACCGTCGCTCAGACCAGGAGTAGACGTGAGCAATCAAAACGAATCCCACCTTACTGCTTTATTCCCATGTAGATGTCATGATACAAGCGCTACTTCAATTATAAAGGAGGAAAACATTGAACGTCTTCTAACAAGGCAGTTAAGTTTCCAAATCAGGATTGGTAACTCACGCTCTGTTCCGGAACACGTCACCATAGCAACGGACGTGTCCGCTTTCTGGAACAGGCTTCCTTAGGCCCGTCAACTCGCTCCCGCTCTCTTACTCAGCTCACACGTCGACAAGGAACAGACCGCTTGCAACTTGTGGTTACCTGCATTCTTCCTGTCTGTCGTTGTGGTTTTGTCAAGTTAGATACAATCCCGAGAGGAAAATTGACAGAAGCACAACACGTCCGTAAGCCCCTAAGGATGTGCTGTCAGACGCTTTCGACTTACGTGACCAAGGGGAGCATAGCTTGTGGTAGTGTTCTAAGTCAGAATGAGGTGGACTGGATGGACCCACAGCGAGTTTTCTTAACAAATAGAGTTCAAGAACAGCTACATGAATCTTGTGCATACAAACACTAGATTAGGCATCATGATGGAAGAACTCAAGCGACTGTTGAACAAACACCAATGGTCATATATGTTGAATTTAAACACTTAAATTTGGTCCGATCGATACTGATCGATGCGGAAATCATCAGTAGCCATCAGTTTGCATGGTGTTAGGTGACAAGGCAAGGGAGCGATCTGATCTTCTTAGGGCTCATCAAGTAAGAAATAAAAGCGGTATAATCAAATTATTGAGCTGCTATTCAGGTAAGTCCCTCATGAAAAACAAATTACTACACAAATGAGTGTATTTGTCGAAATCTGTCCAATTTGTGTTCAAGTAGAACCTAAGGTTGGGGAAACTCAGGGACTGGGTCTGCCTGATGAGCCCCAAGAAGGGCAAAACCGGTCATGGACTGTCGGAAGTTTTCAAAGCCTTGTAAGTAGTGTATTGCGTCTATACAATGCCTTGTTTCAGTACACTTAGCTGAAGAAGTGTCCCGTAAAAACCAAACGCTACAGAATGAGTGTATTTCTCAAGGCTTTTATTTCATTGCGTTGACCCTATCTAGTAGAACGGGAAATTTCTACCTAGGGTGATGTCAGCAAGGACGCTTAAAAAATTACACGTCTATTGAAAGTAGACTTTGTTGATTGCTTCAAGAGAATGCTAACCGGGGTTTTTACATAAAACAATTAATTTCTCGAACGGAGGGCCTGTGTGGTCTACACTGCTTCATTTTCGTAGTGTCAGTATCGATTTCGGGTGGCAAATTCAGAGATCAAAGCCCCCGAATGAACATTGCCGTGCTAGTTTGTGTCCAATTCAGATGATCAGATTGACATGCTCAAACAGTTTCGCAACACCATGTCTTACCAAGCAATCTTTGTTCTTCTCAGAAACCCAGCTCAGATACCCTTCAGTGGAAATTCTGTGTATGACATCAGCTGCATCTCAGTTCATTTTCATACGTGCTCTCTCTTATACCTTCCCTCCTGTTTGCAAGCGTCCAAATGTACTATAAACTCCAAAATCAATTAATTGGGTCGCTCTTGCAGCAGCAGCATTAACTCGGGGACACAGTTCAGGGTCTAACCAACAACCGGCTTGAATACGTATCCGAAAGTGACAAAACACTAAATTAGGTTTGCACATTCAGCCTATCATACAATGTTGTAGGTGTTTTTCAAACAAAGAATAGCACATGTTCAACCGAATTTCGCAGCCCTTAGTGAAACCGGAAATTTGGATAGTACCGAAATCAAATTTAAGGTGCACACTTGCTGGCACTCCCCTTGAAGCTGAGGAAATATCACTCATCACCCGACCCGTAAAGGTAGCTTTCTCCAAACACGCGTAAGGAACACAAGGTGTTTACTTATCGGATTTCACTTTCAGGAAGGTTTTCAGATCCCACAGCTATTCAGCTCACTCAAGTACTACCCAGTCCGTTTTTCCTCACAAGGGAGCGCCATTAAATAGAGACATTGGTTAGCTCGTCCACCCAGACATGGATTTGGTGACCTACGTCCGACCGACCTGATGTAAAAATGAGCAAGGACAACTGAACCACATCTCCATGAATTTACAAGAGGCAACAAAAATAGGTAACTCAGCCGCCTTTGTGACAAAATCTGTAAGGAAATGCTGTCTAACGTTGACAATTTTGGTTTCTATGCTGCTAGAGTAAGAAAAATGAGACGGATTAAGCTAGAAGGAGATACGTAGCTGGACATTGTTCAAGGACCAGTCTGTTTACAGATGAACGAGCTTTGGGTCTCACTACTAACAATGTATAAGTAACTCAAAGCGAGAGAAAAATTCACTCAATGAGTGAGGGTTTCAACTGCGAAGTCGTCGCTCGAGGAGCCAATCAACATACGTTCACCTCATTTCCGATATCCGGAGTTTAAATACGGCCAGATCAAACTCTGGCAAGAGTGTGAATCGTGTGCATTGCTTCCGCTCTTTGGCTTCACTGAGCCCGAATAGAAGTGCGACTTTTCAGAGGAACGTGATGTGAACGTGGGTTCCAAAAGTCTCGCAACTATCCACAAATAAAGCTGAATGGTTGCGGATACACTGAGTGATCAGAGCTGGCAATCAAGAACACCACGGTTTCCCCCTGATCACCTCACTTGTGTCAGCTTTTATGTTTTTTTTTCACGAATCACCTTGTCGTGGTGATGATCAACGCCACAGAATTTCAAACACCGACATCATGCACGGGTGTTATTCAGTAGTTCACCACGGGATGTTCGTCCAAAGTTAAACGTATTCTTCACCCTCGAAACTACATACAATGGAATCCAAACCAATCATAATTTGGGTTAGCTCGCCAGGTGTCTTTCATCTGCCCTTCTTGGTCCGGTAAAATGTACAAGCTTGATTTACTTGATACTAAGCTCGCGTTTAGTATCCTTTGCTGCACCTTTAAAGTCGTCCACTGCATGTTGTACAAGGCTCCAGTACCGGTAAAACATCCTCACCATTTAGGATTACGAATGATATCCCCTCATGACCTTTTTTCTTGTACCCAAGTTTGTCCCCGTCGTAAAAGCTAGAAACTGGTTAAGAATCAGTGATACCACCACTGCCGAATCTTTGTTTGACTAGCAGAGCTCAAAACTACAGGTCACGGTATTTTATCTCAAAGCTTGCGTGATTTTTGGGGAGAAGGTTAGAGCCTATCAAAATGCTGATTAGCTGTTCGTGGCCCAAACATATATCCTTAAGCTACTATTTTGGAGTATGCAGGTTTGAATCTCCGAAGAGAGTCGTGAGACGCGCACTGCCACTGATTCCTTGTAAGGATGGAACAGACGTAGAGTATCACTCGGATTTTGGCATAGAATGACTTAATTTGCAAGGCAAGATCACGGTTGAAAGTTCCAACTAGCCTCACACAAAAACGATAAAAATTTGGTTTATTTCTGCTCCGTGAAGATGCGAACTTTGAACCGTGCTATAATGAATCTTCTGCTTCACCAAATGCTTGTTGTCTTACGGCTGCCTGCGAAACCTCAACCCGTGAGAATCATCCTGGATTTCGCCTGGACAGAGGCTTCATCGATCACATTTTCACAATCCAACAAGCATAAGGGCAACACCACCTATACACACGACCAGCTATCTTGGAGTATCTTGACTTCAAGGGTGCGTTCAACTATGTCAGTCGGTCAGTGCTGTGCAATACATGCTTGACAAGGGATGCCCCATAAGATTTTGCGAACAAAATCCCGGAACACACATCTGGGGGGCGTAAAACGGTATGGTGGGCCTCTATAAGCCGCCCTACAAGAAGCGGCATTCGGTAAGGAGCTGTTCTCTCTCCACTCTTGTTCACACTCTCGTTCTCCGTCATCGATCAAAACAATGAGGCGAAAGATGGAAGGTCTTGAAATTTTCGGTGTTCAAACCGGTTGAGCCTCTTGTCGATCAAGAGTAGGCACATGTCATCGTCCTCATCTTTGAAGCTCCGTTAAACAAGCTGACTACTAGTGTACCATCTTATGGTATGCAACTTGCACTTTAAAATTGCACAATCATGCTTCAGCAGTGTCAGAATATTCTCCTTGCAGCTCAAAGAGAAGCACTGGAAATTGTGAAGAACTTCACATACATCAGTAGTTGTATTGGTCTCAACGCAAGTGCGTCTAATAAAGTCAGAGCATGAAACTCAAGAGCTGCTCGCTCGTTTGCGTCACGTGTTTTCAAAAAGCTGAATAACTGGGTCTCAAGGTCACATACACCACGCTTAAATAACTGCTGTCCTGTTGTATGGTTGAGAGACGTGGCGTCTGCGGACAGCTACCCCTAGAGCACCTGCAGTTTTTGCGGAACGGTTTTCAGAAGTTTTACCGGTGTCAGATGTGTTGGAGAATTTGCAACAAGTTAAGTAGAAAACGCACATTTGGCTGTGAAGCAGGTACCTCAGTCACGGAAAACGTCCAGCGTCATCAGCTGAAATGGCCCAACTATGTGCTGGGCATGCCAAAACATCGTCTAATCAGAAGATTTTTGTCCGCTTCACCTCCTTCGAAGTAGGACAAACCGTTAGGTGGCAAACATATGACTTGCAAAAGGATGCAAAAGAGATTATGAATTGTTCGGGTGTTGTTGCTGGTGCCATCTGTCCTCGCAGATATTTGCCCTTTGACCCCACCTTGTGCTCAGGAGGAGCTATTGCAATCGATGTCCTTGACGTTTGTGCCGTCAGTTACTGTCCAGATTGTCTGAATGAAATCTTGGAGCTATATGCCACCCAGAGTATGTGACAGGCTAGCAGCAAAGCTCCGGCCCTCTCTCACTCTTCCTGAAAGCTTGGAGCTATATGCCTCTCAGAGTATGTGACAGGCTATCAGCAAAGCTCCGGCCCTCTCTCACTCTTCCCTCTTTCTTCATTGTAATAAATTATGTTTTGCGGCAGCTTAGAACCAGTGTCAACCTTGATGTTGCTATCTCTGATGATGAAGGAGGTGGTGGTTTTGTGTAGAATGATGATCCCATAGATTTTTGAACGTCCGTCAATTTTAGGGTCACTTTTACATACTAAACCAATAAGGTACCTTTTGAGATCTCCTTAATTTGAAAAAAAACTCGCAATCTACTCGTAGTGAGCATGCCAGATATCCAGACTGATAAGCCTTGACCGCTTATGATCACGACCGTCTGTGTATTGGTGGATGTGTTGACTCGCCATTCAACCGATTGCTGCCGATTTTAGCATGAGCTCTCGGTACCATCTTGACAACCTATCCTTTGATACTGACGTCGCAACGGACCTCCAACACCAAATGTCTGTGACGAGTGCTTAGTATAAAGGAAACGAACACCTCATATCCGTTTGTGTCTACATCTGTTCCATCGTATGGAAAATTCGATCTGTATGAACTGAGGTTCACTCAGTTCGTTGCATTTTAAATGTTTGCAAGCGTAGGCGCTGTCCATTCAAGTTATATGTTGCGCAGTTCCGTGAGCAACATTTTTTTCAAAGATTTTGTAATCCTTCCTAGTTTGCTGAGCCTCATGTTAGAAAAGCTGTTTACGTTTCATCGACCTTTCACCGGTGACGAAGTTAACAGATTTTCCACGTGCCAGGTATAAAATCGATCGTATGGCAGACAACAGTAGACTTGTTGATGTCAGGGGAATCATTCTGAACGATTCGTATAGTTCAGTCTGTTGTCAACTGCCTATTCGATCGTTTAGAGTTATGCCGACGTTGGTCAGAAATTAGCGACCTTCATGTGAACTAGATGTTGAATTCATTCAGAGATTGAATAGAAGAGTTTTAAAAAAATAGGCCTGTTTCGGGTGCGTGATTCATCCTTCAATCATGGAAACTACATGATGTGGTGATATACTGAGTGGCTGGTCAGCTGACGACTTCGAAGTCAGTTTCGATCGTCTTCTGAAATCATTCTTCCTTTGAGCTACTTATGGCTTGTCGGTAGTATGAGGAGATTCGAGAATTTCTCATTGTAACCTTTCATTGCGCAAATCAGTTAACTCAGTTCCAAAAGGTGGGGCGGTTGATGTAATTGTATCTGATAAAGACCAACGGAAGTCTGTTACCTAAACGGAGTGATAGGTCCGAGAAGGTAAACGATTTTGAAATTCTGGGTGAGAGTTTTCGAAGTGAAATTTGTCGCATTTAAGCCATGGGATTGTCTGGGGGCGGGTAAATGTCAGGTGAATTTCGTATTTACAACTATCTTGCTCAAAACCAGTTTCCCCAAAGTTTAACTCAGATTCACGCCTTCATAATTTAGCTTTCTTTCTGTGTTGGCTTTCAGTACAGTTAAGAATTTTACCCTGGCATAGTGCGCCCCTAAGCGATTGGTCCTCATGTTTACCCATGATTCCTTTGGTTTCCTAAGGGATCTTTCATTTGATATGTGTTTATTGCCAAAGTTTCCGAAGTGTCTGACTACCTCCTACAGAGTGCCGTCGCCCGAAGGCCAATTAGAGCGTCTTAAAACGTCAGACCAACTAGCTTTTTGCACAATCCCAGTTCAGGAACAAAAGCATGACATGTATTGATAGATTGCTATTATCAAACTAGATGCAATGATGAGATCGGACTGCTACTGAGATGTTCTCATGGATGGAAAAAGTATGCACAGAATTTACCTTCTGAAACATGATGAGAACACCAAGTCGTTAAATCGGAACACTCTTATGTGTTTATAGTAACCGCAGTTCTCCGTCACTTCTCAGTCTGTTAATACACTACGCCGTTTAACATTTGACCCAGTCGCAAAATGACAGCTTGATCAAACTGCTATGTGTCCTTGTGACGAACATCTTGGTTACATTGTGCAAACGAAGGCGGTACAAGGAAGATCTCACTCTAGAAATTTGTGGCAGTATCTTCCAAAGAACGCGTGTAGGAACACTGCCGAAACTGAATGCTTGGATGTAAATTTTTCACAGTGGATTTTGTTATGACCTGACCCTCATTCTAGAGGAGGGGTCCAGTTGTGTTTTCGCACTCGCATGCACTCACGCTCTGACACTCGCTTGTTAAAAATAAAGCTGTTGTGTTTCCTGCGGTGAGTCTTTTTCCGGCACTAGGCACTGGAGCGGGTCAGCATTCAGGTACAAAAGATTGGCGAGTCAGCAGGTATAACACAGCCGAATGCTACTGTTGCCGTCCGCATTTGTGCCGCCAGTTTGTTCGCGACGAACGTCTGCCTGAACAAGCCAGACAGTTTACGCACTGGGGCAAACTGTTCGCTCTCCAGAAAGGCATACATGATCGGACGTCCGATACCTATGCCATCTCTGATCAGGAAGTTGTAAAGCTTGTATCTACGGGCCAGGTATTCGTTGCTTTAGAAAGAATTACCCAAATCGGTTTGTCGCGGTTTGTCCGAGAAACATCGAAACAGAGCTACCTGCTGCCATCTGGCGAAACATACGTGGCTGTAGTGACCTTCCCCCGACTGCAACACAAGCACACGTCCGGATCCGCGAAGCTTTGCTAGGACCAAAGGCATATCATCTGCCACCATAAAAACCCAACTATCCGTCACCTAATCAACAGAGGTGGTCAACACCTTCACCGGTAGTTGCACACATCCTGAGTGGTAAGGATCTTAACGAATTCATCAGAACTGCCGCTCTTTACACGACGACGTCCCACACTTCAGCAGGACCCTGCAGATGCCCAAATCCTCTCTGGTTAGCCGTCGATTTACCGGAAACCGATCGTACAAAAACTTGGTCACCTTATGACTGCGAGACGGTTCCCGTGTCACCTATTGGCCAGCCGGTGCTTCGCGTACTGTTTGTTACTAGTAAAGCACCCAATTTACTAACTTCTTCGGTTTTCTCGACTTTCTGATGTTTTTTTTCGCCCGCATGCTGCATTTATAGTACACCCACTCGTAACGAAAAACAGCCCTGGTGCTCCGATTACACGCGCAAATACCACATAATTATCTTTCTTGTGTTCTTCTGATGCCTTCTCAAATGCCGTCAAGGATGAAAACCGGACAACCGAATACATGTCTCCAAACTGACTGCCGGCATCCATCTTTGACAGTATGTGCACTTGTTTTTTCTCTAGTAAAAATTTGAACATTTGAACATTTAGTCGATCAGTTTCTGCCCAAGAAGCGACCAAATGTTAGCCGGGTCTCTTCAGGTCGCTCTCAATGGGGAAAACGTCTTACCGTGGACAGGCTGTTCTCCGTTCTCCGACAGTAACGGAGTTATTAACCTATTGGTCTAGTAAACGAAATCTAACAATCGCATTTTCCCCGGAGAAATGACCTATCGGAACAGGTGCCACCATAGGTGTGTTTGGTGACAAACACCATACACCAGACCTCTGAATTTCACTGAAGTACGTGATACTGTGATGTGAACGCCTCGGACGTTTTTCAGACGGGCCTCGATAGTATCTGATATCCCTAAACATAAGGCCAACCTTTGATTTACAGTGTACATAGTTTGAATATAGTTTCAATACATGGTTTGGATGCGCAGGAACGATAAGGACATGGTTGGCCTATTTCCTGAAAGTTACGTAAAGCAAGTTATCTACTGGCGACCACTCGCTAGACGCTAATCAACAGATTGATCTGAAGCCTTCCTTTCGATTGTTATTGCCTAAACCAAACTCAGGCTTTCCGTCTACCCCCTGATTTAACCTCATAAAGGATTCGAAGCAGTGCATCTAATCATTGTAATTCTGATCACGTGACGTCAGTTTTCGCCACCACATTTCTGCCCAATTAGCTTAATTGCTGACTAATTTACATACATGACATGGACATTTTTTGTCTCGCAAATGTGAAATTCCTCTATGGTATTTCACCTATCCACGTTGACACGAGGGATGAAGGGCTCTGAGTTTTTTTTCTTTCACGAAAAAGTTAATCATTTCTGATCATCCGTTTTGCTTCCTTCATCAGGATTCACTTGAAAAAAAACAACTATTTTGAAGAAGGCTCCACGAGCAATTGTAAGCCATTTCATTAAGCTGGCACCAGGGATTCGCACACTTGAAATCCGTTTGACTAATGTTGACAGCTGCGCGAAATGTACCAAGAAGGTGTTTGAAAAGACTGACGTTCTGCTACTCTTGGTTTGGGAGACTATTGAAACCAGCTGGTCAGGTGGGAAGACAACACCTGGCATTCTTTTTTCTGCCAGTGAGCTCGAGGGAGCTCAATAGATATGACACGACCGGAAGCTCCGAGGTTCGAACCCAACCCCTGCATATCGGCTGCTCTTGACTAGGTCTGGGCAGTATATAAGCTACTTCGACTGGGTGGTATGGCAGCCAAGCACCGAAAGGGCATTGCACCTTACCGATTACTTGTTTTCGTTATAACCTTCTGCCTCATAGGAGAAACGTATGATAATTCGGGTGGCCAAGCTTGTCATGATGCTGGTGCTTCATACTCAGGAGATGTGGTGTCGGAGGTGAACCAGAGTTTATCCTCCGGAGTAAACGTAGTCACTCATGTTCAAACCTCTTCACCCGCTGATGTAGAGAACGTTGCGCTGTTATGTAAACATTACTCGGTAAAATCACCGCCCGAATAGGTAACGAGGCAACGCCCATTTTCTATCAGGTCAGCTTGGATTAAGCTTTTTCAGCTAAGCGAACTGCTAAAACAGCTACCATTCAATAGAACTGTGACAGAATGGAGCAATGTTAAATCAGTGTCCAAACAAGTCCGTCAGTTGACAAATCTACGGAGCTGTTTCAGAACAGCTGTCAAGATATGATGACTGTTTATGTGGTCGACCAAGTGTCATCATAACAAACCATTGCGGGTGGGTGAAGACGGAACGGAATGTAGGATAGGTCACATAAGGATGCCAAACATATCACCGATCCGTCAAAAAAAACCTTCTATCCACTGGTGCAACGGGTGAAATCTGAAGGTGTGGCACAACCCGATCTAACATTTTGTGTAATTTGGCGAATGCAGAATGATGGCAGTCCGCATCACTTCAACCTGAACTGCAGATGGGCTCTCATTACGAAAAACAAGCCAGGAGGATGCGATTCGGGAGTTTTGTATGCGAGAGAGGAGCAGACGAAACAACCAGCAGAACAAAACAATGCAGTTACTTAGCTGTGGGACTCCAGCTTCGTTCCTGGTAGAGCTCATCGGCTGTGCCAGGGTTTGAACTTTAGATGTCTGATGTGCAAGACAAACCTGTTACCACTAAACCGCGTTTGAATATTCACATCTGTTCACATTTGAGCGATGTGATTGGTTGTCTAACCGACGCTTCGAACAACGACCCAATAACTGTCGTGGTTATGTCGATCGATATCTCGGCTATTTGACTGGGAAGCCCTGACAAGCGGGTCAATCGATCGACACAATCCGCGCAGTTACTGGGTCGTAGTTTGAGCTGCCATGCAAACCAGTCACACTGCTCAAGCCTGAACAAATTCACCCGTTGCATTCAGTAAGTGCTGATCTAGTAGTGGCAACAGGCTGACCTCGCATTGCAGATATCCCGAGTTCAAAGGTCGACATGAACATTTGCTAATGGTGAGCTCTGATGAGAGCGGAATTGAGTCACCACAATAGTTGCTTCAGAACAGGGGGAGTGTGACGTGAACGTGATCAAAATAACTTATCGTATTTACACAATGCACTACTCATAAGGTTGTTGAAAATTCGTAGTTTGAGCTGTCATGCAAACCAGTCACACTGCTCAAGCCTGAACAAATTCACCCGTTGCATTCAGTAAGTGCTGATCTAGTAGTGGCAACAGGCTGACCTCGCATTGCAGATATCCCGAGTTCAAAGGTCGACATGAACATTTGCTAATGGTGAGCTCTGATGAGAGCGGAATTGAGTCACCACAATAGTTGCTTCAGAACAGGGGGAGTGTGATGTGAACGTGATCAAAATAACTGATCGTAGTGCTTAACCGGTCGAAATGTACATTGTCCGTCGGTCTAGCGATGACACTTAGAAGGTGAAACAGATAACGTTTACAGAATATGCTTGGCTAAGTCCCTACTGTGACTCACCAAAAGCCCAGGATTATTTGACAGTACAGTTCAGTTCAAGCACCTGTGTTTCCACCAGTCAAGTGGCTATAGGTCAACCTAGAGATTAACTCTTGTCTGTTGTCGTCTACAGCGCTTGTTCTAACGTCCGCGAACAGATGGTCAGCGTCTGTTCGCATTTTATCAATTCTATAATGGATTCCCACCGGTGTGCGCTTTTCGAGAACAAAACCTGCCTCATATTGATTAAGGTAACCAAAAAATAGTTTTTAAGGCCCACAGCAACACTTTTGCCGCATGACTATCTCTCATTTGCGATAACGTTGGAACCATACCCTCTTGAGTGTTCCTTTCAAATTGCACCCAGAATTTTTTATTGTTCCACAGGCTCGAGATCACACCAAAAGTGTGCAGGGCCGATGCAACCAAATGTCATCTGTTCTAACCGCAATACACAAGAAAAAATCCTAAATTAAAGACAAATGTGTTGCTGATATCGTGTTAGATAGATGATGAACGACTGCCTCGAACTGTTTCAAACCTAGTTGACTGGTCTTGAAACTGGCTGGAGATCATGACTGAAACTTCATAAGGCTGAAATTGGTGACCGAAATTTGACAGGCAATGAAGTCCCTTTCAGGGAATGTTTTCATCATCATCATCTTCATCATCATCATCATCACCATCATCGACAGCACGACATCAGTGTTCAACACCGATGCTTCGCTGCCGTACAACCATGGTTTATTTGAAAGCCTTATTGTGAAGAAAAGAATAAAGATGGACGGGGAGAGGACTTACTGCTGCCTTACTACAATCATTCCGAATTGCCTACACCTCCAAACACTCATTCAGGCAATCTGGATAGAAACTGACAACAAGATCGCCACTGACATCGGGCTTTTTTAAATATGAATTTGTTTTTCTCTGGAGACTGACCTGAATCCAAGCTGGATTCCTCGTTTCACGATGTTCTTGAACTGAATTCGCTTCACGCTTGGCCACCCCATGTGTCGGTTGGTGGAGAACATTCTAATCGCTAGTTTCAATCGGGATTCGGTTGAATCTCCCGTTAAAACAGATTGGCTTGAAACCAACATAAACGAGCGATTCAGCTGGGTTTACATGTGAGTCTCCCGCAAAGCCTAATTTGTTTGCAAATGAGTGTATTTCGCTAAACCAGCATACATCGACAACATGGGAATCACTGTACAGATTTTCTACTTTTTTGGGACTCATGAGCAGTTTGTAGTTGAGAAAACTGCGGAAGGATTCGAACTCACAACACAGAAATTCATAACTTGGGCACTGCCGAAGACCTCGTGTTGTACAATGATCCTCGGCTTTTTGGTACAGACTGGCTTTACTCACAGGGCGAAGTCTCGGCTAAAACTTTCAACTTCGCTCAACCTGTCAAAGAATATGAGTAACTCAGTCAGACAAGCAATTCGCATGATGATTGAAACTTCCATCTGACATGTCCTCACACGGAGAGCCAATCAGCACGTGACGACGTACAGTGGATTCTTTAATCGAATTTTGAATGACGTCTACATGCAAACCAGTCACACTGCTCAAGCCTGAACAAATTCACCCGTTGCATTCAGTAAGTGCTGATCTAGTAGTGGCAACAGGCTGACCTCGCATTGCAGATATCCCGAGTTCAAAGGTCGACATGAACATTTGCTAATGGTGAGCTCTGATGAGAGCGGAATTGAGTCACCACAATAGTTGCTTCAGAACAGGGGGAGTGTGATGTGAACGTGATCAAAATAACTGATCGTAGTGCTTAACCGGTCGAAATGTACATTGTCCGTCGGTCTAGCGATGACACTTAGAAGGTGAAACAGATAACGTTTACAGAATATGCTTGGCTAAGTCCCTACTGTGACTCACCAAAAGCCCAGGATTATTTGACAGTACAGTTCAGTTCAAGCACCTGTGTTTCCACCAGTCAAGTGGCTATAGGTCAACCTAGAGATTAACTCTTGTCTGTTGTCGTCTACAGCGCTTGTTCTAACGTCCGCGAACAGATGGTCAGCGTCTGTTCGCATTTTATCAATTCTATAATGGATTCCCACCGGTGTGCGCTTTTCGAGAACAACACCTGCCTCATACTGATTGAGATGCCGAAAAAAATTAATGGTTTTCAAAGCCCACAGAAACACTTTTGCCGCATGACTATCTCTCATTTGCGATAACGTTGGAACCATACCCTCTTGAGTGTTCCTTTCAAATTGCACCCAGAATCTTTTTATTGTTCCACAGGCTCGAGATCACACCAAAAGTGTGCAGGGCTGATGTAACCGAATGTCGTCTGTTCTAACCGCAACACACTAGAAAAAATCCTAAATTAAAGACAAATGTGTTGCTGATATCGCGGTAGATAGATGATGAACGACTGCCTCGAATTGTTTCAAACCCAGTTGATTGGGTTCGAAACTAGCTGGAGATCGTGACTGAAACTTCACAAGGCTGAAATTGGTAACCAAAATCTGACAGGCAATGAAGTCCCTTTCAGGAAAATGTCTCCGAAATAATGACTGCAATGGGAAACAGTGAGTTGAGAAAAATTTGGGAAATCCCATCATAGTACGCCTTCTGCAATCTAGTGGCTTAATATTGTGACAGATGGCGCAGAACATGGGCCACAGTGGAGTAGCTTAGACAGCAACCAAGAGACTTTGGGCGTTTTCTTTCGGCAAGGGTGTACAAACCTGGCTATTATATTCCTACCTACAGGATACCCAGCAGCGGGCAAAGCAAGCATTTTGGTTGATTAACGCCAAACCCAGTGCAGATGGCTTACTTTCAAAACATGACATTGTTTATAGACAGCTTAATATATTTTAACTGTGTAAATAATCAATCAATCACTCATGGTAATCACTGTTGTGCCACAACCTTCGCCATAAAACTGTAGTTTATTGTTTTTAACACTGGGATACGTGAGTGAAACTGTACTTTGGTAGCTTTTGTGTTGGCCACCAAGTGTAGCAAGCATAGCGGTCACGCGGGCGAGTGTTTAGCTTTCCGCAGGCGTGTGAATTATGTTTAGTTATTTGTGAAAAATGCACTAAGTCCACAGAAGCTAATATATTGGCGAAAATTCTATACATAAAAAATATCTACCTCATCGATCGTGTGTGGACCTTACGATAACAGTCACCGATGCAGATATAGGAACCCTGCTACTAACTGAATGCAAAGGACGTAGAAGCAAAGTACTCATCGGTCCTGTGTGGACCTTACGATAAGTGTCACCGATGCAGACATAGGAACCCTGCTACTAGCTGAATGCAAAGGACGTAGAAGCAAAGTACGTTTCTAGATCTCTCTGTTAAGAGCATGCATTTCCAAAGTTTCCATCAAAATTGCATGAAAAAGAACAGAAATCATAACTTTCGCATAAGAGGCATTTCGCGTAAGGTATTTTAGACTTCACATGGTGTATTGTCGACTTATTCTTAAAATATTTCATCGTCACTTTGTAGTATAAAAACGGCAAGATTTTACCATTCTTTCCTCCCATCAAAACTATCGTGGTCAAATTAATTCTCTTCCACCTTTATCCTTTATTTTCGTACATACACTCTATCCTAAAGACGTATTCGATATGTAATAAACAACTGTATACTTAGCAACATGTTCGCTGAGCCAAACAAATCAACAGCCATCTGCGCTGCTTGCGTTATCAACTTCACAGCATTTCAGGATAAAACTTATCTACTTGTTAAAACGTCAAATGAAAGTCTGCTTCTCAGCCAATAGGGTTTCTGGAGCGTGGTCTCGACTGTGTTTTAAATTGTTCCAAGAATCTCACACGACGATGTAGTGATTACCTAAAGAACTATATTAATTTAGTGTGATATAGGGTCAGTGTCTTTATTTTCGAATTTAAGTCAAGTGACAGAACAAAGTACAAACCGTTTAGCTGTGTGCGAAACACCAGCCGTCCAAAAATCCCAAGCGTAACATTTGGCAATTCGATCGTTTCATAATCTTTCCTTATCGAATAATCAATAACCACTCACGTGACTGTCTGGCAATGCACGCTTGCCGGGTAGTGTCTGTCAGCACTAAACGCTTGGAGAAATGCGCGCAGCCTATCGTCAATGACTGTACCACACCTGCTCAGTTTCACATCTGTTCCACCAAGCGCGGGAGTCATTTTGGTTGGCCTAAAATGCACCAAGCAACTTTGCGTAAATACATTTACCCGTTTCCTCACCACTTGTGATTCGGTTCAGTGGCATGTTGTACTTATGTGGTGTCCACGCTAGATAAATCAGTTCTGAAAGCTGTGAACACGTAATTCGTACTGCTGGAATGGGTATCCATTCCTCCGCGCGGACAAAATAGTTCTTTCTAGTTTGCTTAACCCGAAATACGCGATATCGATTAACATACACCTACATTGAGGCGAACTGTCTCTTTCATTGCTCCAAATCTCCTAGGACATTCAGATCATTATCTCATATCAATAAGTGTTCAAATTTACAACAAATGTCAGATCGTTGGCCACAAAATTCCCAAGATGTGCTAAACCTCAATGAAAACAGCTGTATATAAGTGCATTACCGTTAGGAAAACGAGACGTCTTTTGTTACTCTCCATTATGTAGTATTGTTTTACATGTCTCTGGTGCTTTGGTTTTGAGGTGACTCAAAAATCCAACGTTTTTGTCGATAGCTCACCCACAATAGAAAAGGGCCTGATCCAGCTGTACGTAGGCTTTGTCATGTCTTTGATTAGGTAGGGGCTCGTACCTGCATACAAGGCTATCTGACCGTCCAATACACCTGATGAAGAAGGATGACCTTGTTGGTCGGGTGGTCACAGTGTGATGCTATCTTTTTGATGTATAATTTCCATCGTGAAAGTTTGATTAGTATGGTCAGGTAAAGTTTGACTCGTGCATAAATTACAAGTCAAACTTGGTGGTCACTTTTTTGTCTAGACTACTTTGAATCCCCACTTGACAAAAATCAAACTGGGTCCTTTAGTTCGCGCTTTTCTTCATCGACGGGGAGGGGCATTTATGTCTTCGGCACCTAATTCCATAAAATGTAACTTTTTGCTCCTTACCGAGTTCATCTTATCTTCTTCGGCAAAGGCGCTAGAAAGGTCTGACACATGAAAAAATGCAAAGTCGTTCTCACAGACATTGTTCGTATTACGCTGTTCATTTGCTTTCACTGATAAGGCTCGTTTTTCATTGGCGAACAGAATTTGTGATATTTTTCGGTTTACACGGAACCCTATCAGTCACAATATGCCTGCTGCTTAGCCTAAGTCTGCTGTGTTCACAGATGGCTCCATCATCGATTACTGTCGACAGTTATGCATTCTGTATCGAAGGGGCAGCTGAGGCATGAATAGTAATCATAAAGTAAACACTAAACTTCTGACGTTGTTGCACCACATTTAATTCTGTTCAATTTATCAGCTATAAACCGTGTACCATAGGCACGTTGGTTCCAACTGCTACACTTTCGGTCACCGGAAGACAGGAATGTACAACCAAGCTTTGGAGGCGAAGACATGTTCAGTTTGTTCGAAAATTGGGTAGCTACGCATTGAAGGCGATAGCTTTGATGCATGAGCGCCACCGACTGCGCGACTGGGCCATTTCTGCCAGCGTCATTAACCACTGGTGATTTGAGCCCCGGAGTCCCCATCCAGAGAGGCGGCAGTTGTCCACCCGACTAAGTTTACTGGTTAGTGTTTTCGTACTTCTTTGCAAGTTCATACAGTGCCCACCTCTCGGTCGCTTCCACTCAGCACAGGGCTGGGCGAAAAGGCAGACGGTCTGCTGGCATACGGAGTACATGTCCCAACCAGAGCAGCCTATGAAGCGTGAGTGATTCATCTATTGCGGGGAGTCCGTTCTTCCAAAGACCATCTGGCGTACTTCAGCATTACCAATCCGATGTTCCCACCAAACCTGACCAATGCTTCACAGACACCGATGATCAAACACTGACATCTTCCGTTGCGTCACATCTTGAGCTCAGCTCGGAATCAACTATCGATTCATGTGGTCCTACTGGTGTTCCGCTTCTTTTCAAAATGCAACTTAACGTTTAGAATGTTCTGTAAGGGAGAAAACAGTCAACAGCTAACGTGCTCCATACCTGTGGAACACCTAAAGGTTCTGAAATCATTTACTGCATTGGCGTTTCACATATCACATCGCCACAGAGAGAATAATCAATCGCATGTCGTAGAGTATTACGACTGGTATTTCTGGATAACTGAAGAACTTTCAAAAACACCTCATTTGAGCGTTTTGAATGTTCACTTGAAATGCACGTAAGAAATATTGAATAAAAAAATAAATGTAATTACCTACCTCCTCAACCTTCAAATTTTTAAATTAACCTTACATGTTTCGTTCCCCAAAAGTCACATGACACAAAAAGTGGCACAATCATACTGTTGTTAGTCGTAAGAACATATGAAAACAATGCCCTACAACAGGACTTGAGTTTGTCGACATACAGACACGTTCAGTCCTTTCAGTTCTTTTTCGACGGTCATTCTCAGTATTCATGTCATCCCACGGATAGCGTAGTCATCTGTAGTTCACATTCACGAGAACTTTGCAACACTTACGATGGACTCAGCTGAATCTCCTGTTTGTGATGTCTTTCAATAGAATGTGTCCCACACAGAGATTTTTTAATTGGTACGTTATATGAGCTATCGAAGTACATTTTCGTGTCAGCTGGGTCTCATGCTGACAGCAAAATAATTTGCAGACGAGTTTGTTTCCCCGTTTGCACTACACACCACTTTTCGTGGTATCACCTTCAGCCCCAGTGCATTGGATTAAGGGCAGTGACAGTAAACGGTCAGGCGGAAGCACCTCTAGTGGCTGAGGTTAACCCTGACCACATAGGTCACGTGGATAGGTGTCTTCAGTTGCCTCATATGGAATATGGGTGTATGTTTTATTGTTCATTTCAGTTGCTTGATCATAGGAGTAGGTTAAACCGGGTTAGATGAGCATTGCGTTTTCGTAGATTAGCGAATACCGGATCGTGACAATTAAGCTCATGCGCAAACGTTTTATAGGGTTTTCTTTGGAGGCAGTCACACCCACTTTAATTACAAACTGGCTTTATACTAAAATAACTTCAGTGTTGAAGTACTTCAAATTTCTGGTTTAAACCACAATGGGGAGATAGCGGTTGTAAATCCTAAAAAACATTCAGTGTACAACAATCAGTCTCCTACCAGGATGCTGGAGTACTGCTAAGGCAGGAGATGACAGTCTCGCACTCACTGGAAAAACCTGTTGTCTCTAGTATGATGAAAAGATGTGTTCCCTAGCATGAAACCGATTTTTTTCAGTTGACCGACATCATTCCATCTTTGAGAGCCGTGCCGAAGATATTACGTCGCCTTCCTAGATCAGTTGGCAAGCGCTAGCCGTTTGGTTCAGGATGCCGCTATTTTACTTGTTCGGCTACTCCTAAGGTTTCACTATTCTGAGATCAACAGTGCGGGAGCTGTGCTTTGGAAACTAGCTTGTCAAAAAACTTTAATGAGGTGTAGGAGCAAGAAGAACGTTTACTATTTTCCTTTGCACCAAGAACACAGTTTTCAGTTTCTATCCCCATCAGTAGTATACAGCAGTGTGCCAGAATCTTTCAAATGATCTTTCCTAGCTTTGCTAGGACTCTAGGGGGAAAGACGAACAGGGAGCTTCCGTCGGTGCTGTCACCGCACTGCTGTTTCCGCAGACTGAGTCACGTTCAGGCACCAACTGGCTAAGACATGTTTGTTTACATGATTCGATGTCAAGGTCACTAGCTGAACTCTCCAACACGAGAAACATGGTTGCTTATTATCACAAAACCCCCAACATTTTTGACAGGGCCATAGTGTTCCGTTTAAACCTTTAAATTTTCTCTAGAGGCCTGGGTACTTGCATTTGCAAGACTTTCCACCAAACCTTGGTCTAGGAGAAATTTTTCTCCGTAGGTTTCCAGAATTTGTGCATTGTGTAAAGCAGTTTTATCGCTATGCTTCAAATCCTGCCTGAGCACTTAAAGACAGACCATGAAAACTTAGAAAATAGTGTAAGGACGATTGGTTTGCGTTTTCAAGCATTTGCTTGCCGTCTGTTTGCTCGTAGATCGGCCCTGGCAGGAAATCTTTCGTCTTAGGTTCACCCTGCTTTTTTGAGAACTACAGGGACAGGCCTATCGACAGGTTGTTGCAACCGCTGTCTACTGAGATGAGTCATCAACTATTGAGGATCAGGTTGGATCGGTGCGCTTGCCTGGATCATTGTGTGAAACGCCTGGACTAGTTGGTCCAGAAATGTGCTCACGTACTACCAGCAGATGTGAGAGCGTAGAACACAGTGCAGTTTTCTAGATAAATTCCAAGATATATCGTGGCTGATCGAAAAAAATTCGAATAAAGTGATCAGGTGTTTTTAAGTGATGAATACTGTTTGAATTCGCCGCAATAACCAAAAGCTTTTTTCTTTACTGAGGTGTTGGATGAGATGGGAGTACTTAGAAATAGAATGATGCATACAAATCATATAAGTACGTTGTAAACTTCTGTACCATGGAACGACGACTAGTTAATTTTTTCTCAGAGAAATACCGTTCGAGAGGTCCTAACGATATGTGGATGGCGCGAAAACACGTGCATTGCCTGGTATTTCTTGGGTTTTACACACTTCTAGTATGTCACACGATTCGCGCCAAATAACAGATACATGTGTACGTTCATTCAAACACGATCAACACTAAAGCCAAGGTAATGCGAAGTTCGTTTCTATGACCTATCGCGCCTGACCACGCCACACAAATGTGAATGCAATTGCCACGATCGTAAGGCAAACCAGCATCACAGAAGGCAACCCAACAGCATGGCGGAAGTTGCCGATCGATAGAGTTGTCCTAGCAATCTGATTGGCTACCCCATTTGGCTTTTCCGTCCTACCCATTGGATACTGAAAAGGTGGCTTGATTTTTCGCCTATTTCTTATGTTGCTGTGACATCGACCCGTGGTAAATCTTATCACACGCATGTGAGAGTTCGCTAGAATTTAACACCCGGATTCGGTGTGACAGTTGAGAATTATGCCCTCAATTCGAAAGGAATCGATACCACGAGGATCAGAGTCACCGAACCCGAAGTTACTCAAAAAGGAGAATGGAGCAGATACCAGAGACGTAGAAGCCAATTCAATTCATAGCGGAAACTCTTTGAAACCGAGTGAAACGGATGACCCAGTGAGTTCCTCACAGTTTCCTTGAAAAAACTGTTACTAGTAGCCTATGTTAAGGTCGAAAGAATTGGGATCAGCTGACATCATTTGAGGTGATTTGACGCGTTCTCCTATGAAGCTGTTGCCAGGCCACTTGACAACCAAGGCCATGCTTAATGGAGCTTTCCATCTGATGCCCGTCAATGGTTTTGCATCTTGCAATGTCTCATTGGCAATCGGTTGTGCATGAGGCTCATCGTTGAGAAAGCAGCGTGTCAGTCACGTAGAGATTTAAAACAGCCAAAGAGAGAACTCCCCTAGTAACTCACCCGGTCTTGTGTTGAGAAGAGCGGGACACAGCAGTCCTCCGGCAAAAATCCACTCGTTAGAAACTTTTTGGGTATTCTTATTTTCGGAGTCATCCCCCTTGCGAGCAACCACATAGACAGTATTTACAAACAGATAGTAATGCGCGTATTTTAATGTAGGAAAGCCCACTGGAACAGTACTGTGGTTCGTCATGAATACTTTTGCAATCGTGCTTCTGTCCTAGGTGGGACAAAAAGGTAACAATGAAGCGAGCAGGCTTCAGATCGCTTTAATGAGACGACCTCAAGGGTTGGAGCACAACCAGTACATAGTTGAAGATGATCCCATATGATAGGGACGTTACTTTCCGGATGTTTTTTTGAGAGACCAGCTCATATGAAAATTCCAACCCCCTAGACGGGAGTACTGTTGTTTAGAAGTCGCTGTCTAATGAGGCAATCGGTTCAACTTCCATATCTGTTTGGTGAGCTTCCAAAAAATACAGTCGGCATCAGTTTTTCGGGCTGAGCCTGGTCACTTTCTGCGTGATACTGCAGGAAGGTATTACAAGGGAAGATCCACAAAGCGCGTTTATTGGACACACTTTGCTGACAAACAGACGGAGCTTCCCTGTTATTCCCGGTTTTTGGATGCACTGGACTCCAAAGTCCAACACAGAGGTAGTAGTTACCAAGAGAGGTTTGTAGCCAAGGTTGCCTGGATGGCCTATCCGATTGCCTGTCACGACCGTTGTAGAAAAAAAATTGTTTAAAAAATGTTCAGCTGTACCAGCCCGTCCTTGCCTAGCCACTATGCCAGCTGTAGGAAGCGCGATGTCTACCAGATTGTCCAAATCCAGACAGAAGTCACCGAGGTGTCCGGCGCACGACATGCTAAGAGAGTAGGTGAAAATTTTCTTTGGCCCAGACGCAGTCGTTCGGCTAAAATCTTCATTGCGTCACACTGAGACCGGCCAATTTATCCGTACAATAGAGTCATTTCTCGTAGTCTACAGAGTACCTGTAGACGGTCAGCAACAATTCAACGGCTTAGAGGCACGATTGCAAGATCCGATAGACCCAGTCGCTCAGTGGGTCCAAATAAATGAGACTTCAGTTTCGCCGACAACCAGCTATCTGAGGCTTCTTGTTTATAGTTTACTGACCACTCCTAACTAAAGCATCCAACTAAAGGGACGATTTTACACTCTAACCAATCTCAGAACGACAGTGCTTTCTTCTAGCACGTATTGTTAACTTTTTCTTGGATCTCGACTTCTGATGCAACACTCACGGGGAATTCGGGTCCACAGAAGTGTCATGTTGTCGACTGCTATGCGTACGATCGATATTATTATTGCAGTCAGTTCGAGCCTTCGAACAAATACGATGATGCCATAATACAGAAAGCTGATGTTCCCCAAATCCGACAGCTGTGTCCATGAAGGTCATGCAAACACCATGAGGAACCGGAACGACATATTCGCGAACGGACAGAGCAAAGCGTGTATCATCTACAGAAAGCCACTGACAGGCGGAAATAAGACTGCTCCGAAAAGTTCTGGGTCTAACCTAGTCCCTGAACTATCTGTGGTCTTTTCGAGTACGGCGCGTCCAAACGTGACAACAAAATCGTGTGTGACCTCATTTTGTCCATTATCTGGGACGATTTAGTGGTGTTACCCAGTGCCCTACACCATACAGTAATATGGATTGTCAAAAAACCCTAAACAGCAGACAGCACGGTTAACAACATTCTTTGGCGAGACCGAAAGCAACAAGTCAGTAACATAGTGCAATTAGTAATTCTCTGGTCAACGGACTCATTTTGTTTGGTGAGAGTGTATTTTACCCCAAGTTTTATTCATGATGAATGGTGTAAGCTCACTGTCAATCTGGTACGTTGCATAGGAAACTAATGTCAACAACATAGTGCCTGAAACACATCTATTACCCTTTACAATGAAAATCGCTGACAGGTGGCTGCCGGTTCCCACTATTTGAACTCACCGTCTCCGAAATTCAATCTGTCTTGGTATGTTGCCAGTGGTTGCGGATTTTGAAATTCCAGCTGAGAATTCTTGCAAGTGGAGTCAATCTGCGCTGTACAGTAACTGTAAATCTGCTTCATCCTTGTTGCGATTCGTCACCAGCGCGCATCTATGCCGACCTTCCGGTGGGCAGTTGAAAAATACACCATTCCGTCAATGATGGCTGGTTAAGAGTGCGATAAGCTCTGGATGCATGCAGTAATGAGGAAAACAGTTTTGTCACTTGTGTGGGTAGTCGACTCCAACACCTCGTTTGCACACGATGCTGATTGGATGAATCACACCAATCACGAACCCAAAATCAGAATATGTATTCTCGGATGACATGTCTGCTAAACAAGTAGTAAATGTGAACATTTATGGACAAGATTCACGTTTGTATTATGTAAAGTACGTAAGCAAACGCAAATGTGTTTTATGAAGCTGATGTGGCTATCGGAAGACGACGAACAGAGCTATTGGAACAAATTTTCTGAAGGACAAGGTAATCGAGTTTTCTTTTGAAAAGCAGTGTGTGTCCATTGTGAAAACTTAAGAAACTGCTTACAACCGTCATCTACTTGCTCATATTCCTTGGCAGTGCACATTCCACAAGTTTTCAACGTTCCAGGTGGCAGGATGAATGAAGCTCGATTCATGTACGAATAGCTGGTTAGCAGGGCGGCGAGATGGCTCAGTGATTAGAGCGCGAATTTACCGACCGGAAGGTCCGTGGTTCGAACCCGACCTCTGCCTCTCGACTTCTCCTGTCTAGGCTTGGGCAACCTGGCAGTATTCCAGCCCTCGTGCTTCCTTCGAGCGACATGGAAGCTAGGCACTGAAAGGGTGTACAGCTGAACGATTATCTTTATTCATTATATGAAAGTAAAGTGTATTAGTCGGGACTGGTGGTCGTTCTTGGAGGTTTTGACGGGTTAGCGATCGACCAAAAGAGATCTCACAAAACAAGTTTTAGTTTGTGGCTTTTTTTTACTTGATTGAAAATCCGAATGACGTCTGAATTTTACCTGAGTTTTTTGGCAAACCCTCACAGATAAGCTGTTGTTCTCAAAGTGTTCTCAAGACTGGGTTGACACATATCGGAAAATCAGTTGTGGGTGTTCATTCTGTTCATTGAATAGTTGTGTCCGAGATAAACGCATGTGTTTCGCGTCCATTTACAAAAGTCGTTTTTTCTGATGGCAGTGCACTGGTGGAATATAGGAACCGGAAAAAATCGATTTCCTTTGTGATGTTTCTCATCTCGCTGAGTTTCTTTCTAGCTATCTCAGATAACGTATGGCCAAGTCTCCTTTAGAAACGAACGAATGTCTAAGTGATGTCTATTGTTTATCCTCGTATAATGTATTCTTTGGAATGTGTTTCACATGTTATGCCTATTCCGAGGAATCGAGTGAATTCTCGGATGATGCCGATGAAATACAATCACCTACCGCATGAATAATAAATAGTCTGAGTGCGAGCCATGGCTTTCGTACCTAATATCAGCAAGGGTGTAAAGACCCCTGTCCAAAAAGCAAACATTTTTGCGCAGAGTAAAGCATTACAAGGTTTAAGATCAGCTCTGTACAGGATAAAGAAACACCGTAGTCATACTCGTAGAAATATTCCGTTTGTAATGTTGTGCCGCATGCTTGGCCGCATAGCAAAACTTTCTGATTCACTAGCAAACCGAGGTGATGATGACGTTTTTCGGTATCTCTCTGTCTTCTTTTGGTTAGCTCACGCTTCAATACAGTAGACTTTTCATGTGCCGTAAAAACTCTAAGGATCCATTTGCTCTGGGGCACGAAAGCACTGTTTTCTTCACAAAACCTACTAAGTAAAAGAGCTTACGGATTCATTTGTTCAGCTGCAATTGCATCCAGGAACTTCACATCAGACCAGGGCACTTAGATGCGGAATTTCAAACAGAATCGGTGGATGGCTGACACTCACTTTGGAGTATACACACTACAGCGCTTTCTGTCATTCAACCCCAAATTTTTTTTCGTCTACCCTTTAATTGTTTCAAACCATTCTACCTACATGCACGTATGCCCTTCTGATAAAGTAACCAGATGCTCTCTTTTCCTAATCCACCATCAGGAACTTCTGGCCAACACACCTCAGAAGCGCAACTGGCGTGGTATCCTGCTCGCACTCCTGGTTATTGCAGTCATTTCCTCCATCATTGTGACTGCCAGTATTCTCACTACTCCGCGTAAGTCTTAGACATTACAATTAGTCTGACTTGATGTCTGGGCGTTACAGTCCCGCAACTCTGACCATTGTGAACTATGGAGCCTCTTTTCCCGAAAATGTTCAGGCGTAATAGCCAGTGGAATTTGTAGTGTTCACTTCCACATCACTGTTGTTTCATGGTCGTTCGTCTGTCCTGAGCCCACACCAAAGGGAGGAAGCACTAGACTCTAGTTTCGCTCTGATTAGAGCTTCTCGGTCCTTCCTGTATACCCCTGGCAGTGTCGGGGTTTGATCTCCGGACACGTGACGTGTGGGGCGAGCGTGTTATCACCAGTCCGCCAGCCCACGCTGGACGCATCTGAATTTTCGCTTCTGAACAGGCTATAGTGTTCACGCCTGAGCGATGTGATTGGTTCGCCCTAATCCTCTGTCGATCGATTGACCCGACTGTCAGGACTTCCGGGTGAGGTAGCGCAACGGACGCTTGAAACCTGTTGGATACATTCTGACGTTCTCGTGGAGGTGTTTGTGCGATTTGTAGTGCGATGTGGACTCGTCAAAATGTTATTTCTTCTTACCTGATGAGCCCCAAAAAGGGCGAAACCGGTCGTGGACTGTCGAAGAAATTTCAGCAACCTTATGAGTAGTGCATTGCGAATATAGATTAACAAACGTTACCAAATATAACTTCGCGATGATCAGTGAAGGAGACTGCCTGATATAACTGTATCTGCTTTCTATTAGTAGAGAAATTCATTAGATAACAGTGAGTTTGGCGTATTTTTGCACTCAGCATGGTTTAAAAGTGAGATGCATATCCGAAATCTTAGCTCTTTCGTTATGAAAATTTGCGACCTATTCGATGTAGATCACGAACAACGGAGTGGTCACCGGTTTGTCACTAGTTTGGTGCAATGTACCAAATTGGTCAACCGATTTTTTAGCGGGTTAGACTTGATGATTCACCTTACTTCCGGAATGTTTTCTTGACCTATTGCTAAAAGAAGTAAACGAAAGGTCGGCGGAAAGTCTGAACAACAATCAATAGATTTATGACTGCTTTTCAAACCTTTCTTAAACGATTACTTCTCACTCGGTTTCAAACATTTTCTAACTGATCAAACGAAAGTTCGCTGTGGTCGGATGCTAAGATGCTCGCAGGAACAAGACGAATGTAGTCTAATTTGGCCCCATTTTCGTACATCTCCATCGGATTCCTCTCTCTCTCTCTCTGTTTCATACTAAGCCCCAAACTCCACTTTTTTGGTAAGTCCGCGCTCAGTGCGTTGTTGCATCTCAAGACACCTCGATAAGTAATGCGTGGTGGGATGACACATTACTTCATGAGCAAAATCGAGTTACAGGTCCGCAAATCAGTTGTCATATTTTCCAGGGCTGAACATCCATTATCTGTGAGTAAGCTAGGTTTTTTCCGTTTGGCCCAACGGCCGTGGGATCAAGAAACACGTGTAACTTTGGAATCAATGTGGAATCCTACAGAATCTTCCTGTTCTATTTCAAGTCACATTTTAACGGCTGTCTTTTCCGTATTTTTCGTTGTTTGCAACTTAATCTGAGTTACCAGGAAACGAACTATAAGTCATGATTGCCAGGTTACAGGATTGCGTCCTCATAGATTGGTCATTCGAGGAGGCCAAAAACTTTGTTGTGGCTGAACAAAACAGTTTTACTCTTGAGACGGGATACAGGGTACCGTCCTCATGACCGGAATATCTTGACGACGGCTAAGAAGAAACGAATGTGTTATATTCCAGAAATCATCTCTCTTAGAAAAAAGTCGTTAGTGCATGCTAATGTATATATTTCTATAGGATCTCCGTCAAAAACAGTGTGCGGGGAGAGTAACACACCACTGGTATGGTCAGTTGGTATTTCAAGTCTACAACGTGGTGATACATCTTGCCCGAAAAACATACTTCAACGGGTGTTTTTGACGAAGTATGCCTATTTTTCGTCACATACTACTGGTTAATTTTAAATAGACATGTCTGCGTGAATCACCGTGGCGCAGGAATCTTTCGGACAAGCATTTCCGTATCAGCCATACAAATTTTCCACGGATGTTGTTTCAATGTATTTTGGCATCTTAGCTTGGTTGAAAATGTCCAGCCATGTGCAAAGTTCAGGATGTCAACTGTCCTCATGATTCTTATGTATAACGTGCGCTTCTTCTTCAACCTATTCAGGTGAGCCTGCGGATAACTATGGAAAACCGTATACATTCAGTGACTTTATACACATGAACAAGTGGTTCGAATTACTGTCCTACAAAATTGTGAAAGGTACTCGGTTTTTTCGGGTTTCTTTGTTCTCAACGCCACCATTTTGACAGTTTCCCAGTCTTATAATCTGTTTTGAGCGTCATGGGAGACTGCCTGAATTTGTTGCATACTAGATGAGATCAGTAAAAAAATACTGTACGTCTTGATGTTTACGATCACGTGTTTATTTGACCCAATCTCAGGTCGGTGCACCCGTCGACTGATCACAGTTCTAGTGTACTCTGAAACTCCAAAGTAGATAACAATATAACCCCAACTAATAAACTTCTGACTGTGCTAAGTTTTAATGAGATGGTACAAGAATCTTTGTTATGATGGTTTCACTACTGCTTTTCCGTCGTTTTTGCATCTATCCGTATGCAAGTAATTATTCTTTTTGTGTTTTTTAACGTAAAACATGGTGACAATGTGACTCTGGATCAAGAAGGATTAGTTCGGTCTTTCGTGGTTAATGGGCGATGGATAGTGGGCAAGTAATCTATAGCGATGCAAAATCAGACACTTCGGAGGCGAATTTCTTCGGTTCCTTGAATATGCCTCAAATATACTCTACCCACGTGAAGGTGAATACTACTGGTGAAGCATGCGAGTAGTGTCTGAACAGCCGTCTCTGTATCTGATAGGAAAATTAGTTATCCACTCTGCGCTGGTCTTCTCTTATTGTTTATTGTTCAAAGTATGTCTAGGGAAGTTCAGTAGGGTGTTTGAGAATGTTTAATTTTCAGTGCAAATAAGGTTTTTAGCTTCGTGTCTAATAACACTGCTTAGTTCGTTGTGGTCAGTGGCTCCTGGGTCGGTCTTCCTTACGCCTTCACGGGGCTTCTCGACGGAAGTCGCTATCGTGAACCCCGATATCTAAGTACAAAGATGCGACAGGCGTGATCCGCTACTGTTCTGCTTCCTAGCGCGCAACCCGAAGGTGTTCTCACGCATACGCGGGGTATTGGAAACCACCAACAGCCTGGTTTTGCGACCAAAGTGTTGCACAGGGACAATCACGTAATAGACTAGTCAGAAGTGACTTATTACATCAGAGGTTTCTTATCACTGTTCATCTATCCACTCGAACACCTGTTGCCATAGCTATGCTACTCATAGTTGCCCATCAGAAAACCTTTATGGTATTTGGTTCGGGTTACCGCGAACTGGCGTTGCTCCGCTTTACCGTACGGTCATCGAAACATGCTCTAATTTCTCAATTTTTTCTCAACTCAAACAGATGGAATTGTTTATCTCTCACACACTGGTGACCTCGTCTACCTCAATCAAACAACAATGACACAAAGAACTCTCCTACCACGCCACTCTTTGAATGAGGTGAGTTCTTCTTCTTCTTCTTGCTACATTCAGTTCAGAAATTCAAATTGCAATTTCGTCCCATAACCGAGGCTAGTCTTTTCTAGAAAGCCACAAATCACTGTACAGCCGTTTCTTTCTTTTTGAAAATCATCCGGAGGACGCATCTCACGAGACTGCATTACCTGGTCATTTTGATTCCTAGTTTCGTTTCGTCCATTCCTATTCGATCCTGGATAAAATAACTCTTCTATAAAAACATCTACCTCCCCAATCAGACGACATGATATCCTCAATCATTCTTCCATCGGTACACAGGAAACTAGTGGATAGTTGCATTTGCATGAGTTGTGTGAAGGTCTTCTGGGTTATTGATCGTTCTAAGATTTTGAGCCCATTATTTCTCTCAACACTCATGATGGTCCGTAAGTACTGCGGCTAGTTAAGATGTTAAATCTTGAAAAACGGAAGCAGAAATACGTACTGCACTACTCATAAGTTTGCTGAAAATTCATCGACAACCTACGACTGGTTTCGCCCTTCTTTGAGCTCATCAGGCAGGCGCAGTCCCCGAGTTTTCGTCAACCCCGTGTTCTACTTGAATTCAGCTGGGTTCCAGGTGAGTCTCTCGTAAAACCAAATTGAATTGCAAATGAGTGTATTTCTCGGGAAGCAGAAATCTTTTTCTTCCGCAATCTCTGACATCAACGCAACATTTGTCAATGGTGATAAGGAGAGTGCACGTTTTGAAGCACAGAAGCATCGTTACGCTGAATCCACAGGAACTTTTCGGGGCTCATGAGATGATCCTAGGAACTTAGAGCTTCAGGCAGTCCAACAGCCGCGAACTTTTGCCCATGCTTAGCAGTACGTTTTGCACCCCTTTTCCTAATGGCCAGTGTAATTTTACGCAACTCTAATCCGTTTACCCGGTAGACCCTGCTGAACCATGCAGTTCCTTTTTCGTTTTATGACAGCCCGTAAGTTGAACCGACAGCCCACTCAGTTTTCCCTCTGCCAGCCGTTGATATAAGCAGCAGCGTGGATGCGGACCTTGCGGCTGCCAAACGTGAACAATAACTTGGGAAAACGTGTTATCCGAATACATTTATGGAATTTTATTGAGGGTAATCTAAACATAAGGTACCAAACGAGGGGGATAGTCCAAATGATCATTTAAATTCAACCTAACTTCTTGCCATCTACAAGCGTAATTGTTCACCAATTTGCATGGTCAGAGTTGCCCACACCTCGCTTTAGTGGTATACACGTTCACACCCACAGCTGTCGGATCGTGTCGTTCGAAGTGTCCACATTAACCGCCAATATAGGCCGTTATCTAGAGTGCGACCCCCGCCATAAAGAACATCCCTGAGGAAAACAAATGACCAGTTAGTTAATAGTTCTCTTTCTAGTGGAAAAGCACTTCGTCCTGTGGAACATCCCAGTCACTGAAGAATCGTTGAGTGATGAAAGCACATCAGAGCTTTTGACAGACAGTTAAAATTGTGGCTGCAGGTAGAAAAATAACTGGAGACTTCGAAAAATGCATACCAACTGAAAAAAAAACAATTTGGTTTTCATGGAAGACTCACCTAAATCCCAGCTGACTCTCTCGTTTTTGATGTTCTTCTTCGACTGAATGTGCTTCACAAGGCCGCCTCATGTTTCAGACTTTGTACAATACGTGAGTTATTTATTTGAGTGCCTAATGTGTAGAATACCACGATATGCTAAACTCGCATCAGGCACTCCGAGCAGAGTGTCCGATCTTTCCTCTAAGACCTCAGTTTTAACCACTTTAGGCTGGTTATCAGACGGCTATTTCCAACGAGGTGCATTGGGTCCCGGTTCATCCGAATGGGCTGTTTGCGGTGTCATTCATTGACTCATATACCATAAACCCTAGACTAATATCTGCGAAAACAAAAAGCCACCTTTTAAAGAGGTGATCTGAGACCCACAGATACCCTTATCCTATGAATATGCATACTGGCTTTTTAAACGCACTGTGTAACTTGGTCAGTTGAGTTAACGGTTAATAATCCAAGCCAAATTTAAGATTTGAACGAATGTATCTCTGTTAAAGCTGCCTACTTCTGCAGGAAAGTCATTAAGGTATTTTTTAAAGCAGACTAACTACTCTTGCAGGGTATAACACATCCATTCAGCTTTCGAGGTGGTTTACGAAAAATGCACGTCATAACGACAAACTATGGTCAAATTTGACCGCTGCTTTTTGGGTGGGTACCATACTGATGTATCTGTGTCTTGGGAAAGGGCTAGTGGCAGTCACGTGATGAGTGTGGGCCACTGCAAGACCGCAAAACGCGTATAAAAAACCTGAACACCGGACTCTCAGCGGATAAAACAAATGGTATACTACGTGGACGTAGACAACATGTGCGCAAAAACAGGTGGGACTTGCTAGCCTGCCCCCCCCCCCGGTGAAGCTTCCACCAACAGAAAACAACACCTTCTGTTAAAAACCCAACGAATGGGTAACCGGAGCCAACCATGATGACGTGAACCTGATCTTGCACCTGGCGATCAGCAAAACTGGCAGAGTGCAACAGCCACATGGCCGATGCCTTGAGACGCAGCATAAGTTTCCTGAGCCACAGGGAACGCGCGAGGTCACGTGATCTGAACAGACAGGCGTGAACAGCTGCGTTGTGTTTAATCGATCTTGTCCACTGTGTCGATAAATGAAACACCTGGGAAGTTGTCCGTGAATCTGTGTGCAGATTTATCGCAGCCATAAGGAAATGAACGCATAGTAGACAGCTTTCAATACACTGCAGGAATTCGATGAGTTCTTTGGATAGAGTTAGAATTTACGTACACGAAGAAGTAACTTTGTATTTATCGAGTACACCATTTCTTGGTCCGTGTTGTTCTAGTTCACTTGGAGATATTTCCCGTCCTCAGAAAAACTAACTGTAAGTCGGATACGCGTGCCAAAAAGCAAATATCTTCGGATAATGATATGTCTCTTCCACAATGAATGGCCCGAAGATCTTTCATAAAGTTTTTATTGTGCTCATTATATCTGAATACATGTACTGTGCGTGATAGTTTCCTTCGTTACAGCGAACTACCGACGGTAGCCAGCTGACACGCTCTAGAACATACTGAGTGTGCACGTTTTGATTTTTTTGGTCCTGTTGCTGGACTTGATTTAAAACCAGAGCATTTGGTTATAAAATAACTGTCGTCGGCATATAGAATATAGATTTTGTGACAAGGGTTAAGGTGAATTCGCAAAAATAAACTATTAATCCTCAAAGCTGCGTTCAGTGCAACTAATCACAGTCGTGCAAATGCACTCCTCTCCGGCCTAAGATCAGTTGGACTGAGGATGGAAGGCACCACGCAGCTGACGAATAGCAGGTAGTGTAATAGATCTGTTGATATCCTCAAATCCTTTCTCCATTAGTTGCGTCATTTTTTAATTGAGTCTGAACAAAAGAGAAAGGAACTACATCTGGTTTGTTGATAGAAACGCAGAAGAATGGAAAGCTTGCTTAGCTTGTGACCGACCAAGAGGATTGTAGCAACCATCGAAATAATTTGTGTTTTTTTTAAATAAACGTTTCAAATGAGAATAGTAACCATTCAGCAGTACCGAGCTGCCCGTAACCCGAAGGACGCACGAGGCTTGAGATTCTGCCAGGTTACTCAAGTCTAGACAGGAGCAGCCGAGCGTCCAGGGTTGGGATCGAACGACGGACCTTTCGGTTGCTCAGTTGACCCTCTAAATATGACTTTTCCACCGTCATTCTAGTTTTAGATGTGCTGATGGGCTGATCACATTAATACCTTGGAACAAGTGACAACAGTGAGAGGAGAATTTCGTGTCATAATAGATTTCTTCAAACTGATCAAGGCATGTTTTCTTGATTGTAAGTGTAGTGTCCTATACCGGTTGGCCTCATGTATTTTCTTCACGATTTCTAGAGTACTGAGTGCTAGGTGCCGCAAATGGTACCGAAAAAGTGTATGGAGTATGTCGGTGATGTGATCAAGAGATTAGAAGATTGGTTCTCATTACAAATGTTTCCCAACTGGCTGAAGAATGCATGGTTAAGTTCAACAGAAGAACGTTTCTCAGACTGCCAGAAACCAGAAAAACTGATTTCCACAAATAGATGTTAGTAAACGAGTTTTTCCTTAGGATGGTCAAAATTATTGCTCTGATCGATGTGTGCGGTTGCGAAAATTGTGCAGTCTGTATTCACATCACTCTGTGAAGCACATTGCTGCCTACAACTGATCGAACATTGTCAAACAGGTTTCAAACATCCGTGACGCCAACGGACTAGGAATTCCTGACAGGCTGGCCAATCGATTGACAGGACATTTCACTGGTTGTTGTCCAAAACGCAGGTCAGACATCACATGGCCTCCTAGTGTTCAAACGTGGTAATTCTGTCGGATGCAGCGTGCGCCAGTGGAGTTCCATGCTTCGCATTTCAAGTACCAGAGGTTCAGCTCCCAAGAAGGGATACGCACCGCCGATGAGCTCCATCAAGGGCAAAACAAGGGTCCATTGATTAACATATGAACACATCAGAACCAAAGTATGATCGGCATTGGTGTGACTACAAGCATGCGGATTATGCAACACTCTAGAAAATGGACAGATTTTTTTGCTGAACAATGAGAAGACCGCAAAAACACCACTACAACTCTGTTAATGGTGGAGGCCTATTTGTAAATCAAAGTATATATTCAAATGGCTTAGAAATGGAACAGTAACTTTAGAGGCCCGAAAAGTTTAATAAAAAAGCCAAACAAATATTACCTCTGTAAAAGTTTGACCAATCATTCACGAAGTTCATGCGATGGACGCACCCAAAAATTAGGGATATGTCGCGTGAACTGCGTTGGTCACTGGAAGGTATATGCTAGGTCAAAATGGATTGATTTTTACCGAAGGCGCCCGTGCCTTGCGCACAAAACCTTGTTCTTCATATACCTATATATATATATATATATATACTTCTCAAAACCATTTTGTTAGCAACGGCTGATGCGTCACCATGCCAACGAACGTCATGTTTCTCTCGTATCTGTATGAGTCCCTTTCAATCAGCTATATCCCCGTTTTACTTCGTTCAGTGGTCTACTTTGTTTTCAAACTTGTTTGGACAGAAACGATTGTTCAACGGGCTGTTCTCAGTTTCGTCCGATCTTTCAGGAGTTCTGCTGCAATATGGAGATTACCAGGTGAGTTGGTGCAGTCTACCCGATTAATTTAGACACCAGAGCGTTTTTGTGTGCTAGTAAGGTGTGAACAGTAATCATACTCCAAAGGACGTTGTACATTCGGTTAGCTTGTCTATGAATCTTGTCAATCAGTTTTTTTAGAAGCATGCAATTAAGTAACAAGGCATTGAGCGAGTTTCATTATCAGCCATGGTGAGCTCCACTCACCAGTCCACAGGGTGTCGTCGAATATGTAAGTGTTTATTGATTTATCATCTACTTGATGTGTGTTTGCTTAGGAAGTGTGAACTCACTTATTGTGTAGGGACTTTTGAGATCGATGTACACACTTCTAAGACTATCAGTGATGTGCCAAGATGGTTTGAAATCCCATTCAGGTGAAAACAGATTGAAAACCCAACTATCGGGTAGTTTTTTAATTGCAACCTTATTGTTCCCGTAATCAAAAATGCAGAAACAAGGGAGTGAGTGCCGTTTTTTCAGTAGAGTATAATCTCTTGCCTTTCTCAATACACCGACTGGTTTCTAATTTTGATTGGCTGTTCATCACTGGGGTCGAACTAGTACACCGATGACGAAAGGAATCGGTTTTTCTAATAAGCTTTCAAATACTCAACAGATATTTACTTGCGAACATAAATGCTTGAGTCAAGTAGATTTGTTCATCTAGGTGACACAATTGGCCGGTTTATTTATATTTTTTGGGAAAAAAGCATGAAAAAAACAGGCGTATCTCTTGAACCTCTTTATTTATTACTAGGGAAGAATGCTATTTATCTGCCCAACACAGGCATGTTGGACAGTTGACTAACGCCTACACTGCTGATAGACATGGCTGAAACGTAGAACGCTTGTCAAAATAGTAGTCGTGTAATTCGTGGAAGCCTTTTCCAGCTTCCAATCTCAAATCGCTACTGTCCGACAGGGCAACAGAAAATGAACATTTTTGATGCTACCATCAACAACCATCCGTCAGTCTTAAAACAGTCGTTTTTTAGGTGAAACTTCTGCTATGCTTTCAGATGCACCAGTAACTCCACAGCTCTTAAAGCATGGTCAGTTCTTGCAGTTTACTCTTCTATTTCAAAGGACATCCTCAACTTGAATCAATCGATTTTCACGTTTTTTGAACAACTATTTATCTGGCCAAAGTAGACATCCCCTACCAATCCACAGGAACATTTCCAAGATGTTTCTCCCCGATAGATCTTTTGAACTATGGACAAGTGCGTCCAGAATCTCTCAGCTTCAACTCAATCTCAGGTTTATGATATTCTTCAACCGAATCGCCCATGTTTCGTTTGAAATAGCATTCAAGTTTTTTATTGAAGACTCCATAAACGGTAGCCTCAGCTGAGGTCTGGGTGAGTCTCTCTTCGACACCAACTTAATTTGTGAATCCACGTACACTCAAATTGATAATCAGGTAAGGTATAAGGTAGATGGAAATTCGTTTGGACTGCGGCTTTCTAAGAAATGTGGAATAGGTAGTGCACTGTCGAAGAGTTTTCAATAACACGATGACCAGTGTTAAGTCAAACAACATTATAATTGAATCTCCCGTTTTTGTAAAATCAAATTTATTTGCAAATTAGCGTATTTCTCGAAATCAGTCCGATTTGGATTCAAGTAGAACATAAGGTTGACGGAAACTCGGAGATGAGCCCCAAGAAGGGCGAAACCGCTCGTGGACTGTCGAAAAATTTCCAGCAACCTTATGAGTAGTGCAGTACGTATAAACATTATAATTGCTTGGGGGGGGTGAGATGGCTCAGTGGTTAGAACGCGAACTTACTGACCGGAGGGTCCGTGGTATCTCGACTTTTCCTGTTTAGGCTTGGGCAACCCGGCAACATCCCAGGCATCTTGTTTTCTTCGGGTGGCATGGCAGCTAGGCGCCGGAAGAATGCTACAGTTGAACGATCACTATAATTGTTTACAGTATTTCTGTGAATAGTCAACATTCTCTCTTGGCAAACTGGGTGATACATAGGCCGTTAGTTTCACTTTAACGTTATTCAAACAAGTTGGCGTGTAGACGCTGTTCTTGTCGTCACTTTTGAGGTTAACTTACGATGAGAGTTCATCAAAGAAACAAGTGTTTGCACTGTCTAAGTCGCATCGTTTCCTCCTCGAAAGGACATCACAGAATTGCAAACTTTACGGCAGTTTCGCTCGAAGATTTTCTAACGATTTTGGCTTCGAAGGCCAAACAACCAATCACAGAACGCGCATGATCAAAATGACTCTAGGCAAAAATATCCGATATTCACCGTACTTGGTGTGATTGAGTTACTTCGACCAGGACTAGGCATTTTTCTTGTTTGATTCTGTGTCTGTTTCACTAACCTTCACGTTTTATGCTCGCGTATCCTTTGAAAGGCAATCACATTTGAAATTGCTCTTAAAGACTAGCAAACAATGGAAGTGTTATTTTTCAGGCAGGTCAATTTGGGGAGGGGCGTTTTTTGAGGTAAAGAACAAGTAATTCGATCGTTAGAGCTCATTGATTATATCCCGCCCGGTAAATTTGGTTACTGTCACGTTGAATTCAGGATTACTGATCGTCAGGTGACGCTTAGGACAGCTTAAAACTTAACCCTGCCTGGTTGATCAAGATATTCAGTTGAGTGATACCGTTTTAAAACTAAGTCAGACTGCAAATAAGTGAAGTTCGCGGACTGCGTCCATTTTGTTTAAATTAGAGCATAAGATGGACGGAAAATCGGGGATTGCACCTGCCTGATGAACTCCATGAAGAACAAAATCGGTCATGGCTGTCGAAGAGCATACGTCAACCCTTGGATTCTTGTGTTTTATCGAGACGTGCTTAACTAGATGAAATTACTCTAAAATGAAAAAATCATGATCTTCAAAAATAAAATGGATTTTTGAACCGTGCTCATTTGCAAATAAAATTGGCGTTAATGAGTGACGTTTATAGTATTCACCAACTGAATGTGCTGTCTCATATTTCGGTTAACACAATATTCGAAATATCGCGGTATATTTTCTTGAAAGAACACACTACTCATAAGGCTACTGAAACTCTCCGACAGCTCACCATTTGTTTCGGCCTGCTTAGGGTTCATCAGGTATCTGTCGTTTCTGTGTTATCATCAAACAACAAGTACACTATTATGAAAATCGCTATTTTGTTAATGCGAGCCAAGACGTGATCTCTCGTTTATGGCATTCATCAACTGAATGTGTTGCACTCGAAGTTGTGGGCCATTTTATGCACACAGGGAGGTGTATTGTGACAGATGAGGTCAATGCACGAATCTTGAGGCTAAGTTCACGTCTCTTAATTTGAGACATCTATGGCATACCAGGGAAGGTGTATTTCAGGCTACAGTACGGGTTGTTTTATTGTATAGCTGTGAGACTTGGCCTGTTCGAGTAGCGGAACTGAGACGTCTTCAGGTCTTTGACAAACGTTGCCTCAGAACCATAGCTAGTGTGGGTGGATGTCGGCGAATCATTAACGATGCAATTAGAAAGCGGGTTTTCGGTTGTGCAGTGAGTACTTCCATTGAAGAATGTGTCCAGCACCAGAGGCTGCGTTGGTTGTGACATGTGTTGCGTATACCTAACCATCGTTTGCCGAAGACAGTGCTGCTTTCCTAGACCAATTCAACGTGGCGGAAACAGAGAGGTTGCCAACCATTGGGCGGGCAGGCGGTGTGGAAGAGATTACAAAGAGTCTGGGTACTGCCGGTGCTAGTCGCCTTCCAGGATGGAGACCGCGTGCTCCCCACTGCGCCTGGTTGGAGAAGCTGCAACATATGGCTGCCAACCGATGTCAGTGGAGATCTTGTTGTCAGTTTCTATTCAAGATTGCCTGAATGAGTGTCTGGAGGTGTAGTCACCTCGAAATGATTGTACTAAGCTAACACCAAGTCCCTTCTCCGCCCACCTTTATTCTTTTCTTTACAATAAGGCTTTCGGGTAAACCATGGTGATACGGCTGCGAAGTATCAGTGTTGTGCTGTCGATGATGGTGTTTCACTTGGAGGGATCGCAGTACATTTTTTGCTGAATAGCATATTACTAGGGTTTCTGAATAGTTTTCGGCTTGAGCATTCTAGGGAATTTTCTGCATTTTATTTTAAGTAAATGGGTTTTTATTGCTGGTATGAATCCTCGGTTTCACCGGCTATTAGGTAATTCAGACAACTGCCTAATCAGTGACGACCTGTAGAAAGTATTGCCTTGTTAATCAACGGTCTTCGAGGGTTGACCTGACAAGTGCCAAACCGTAGACTCGTAGGTTGCAGTTGTGTCCCGAAAACCTCAACCAGCCCGGACGCCACACCCACCTGATGAGTCTTAACAACGAAGGAGGCGTCCGTGTGGCTCGGCTTTTAGGAATCCAGTCACAAGTTGACCTCAGTAAAAAGACTTGAAAGTTTCGAAATAAGAAGACCATCCAAGGAAATGTGTCTGTAACACTCAAAACCACACTACTCTTTAGTGAATTCTTATTGATTATTCCTCGACATCCCACAAACTGTCCGTAATGATAGATTTTGCCTACTGCCCAGATTCTGATTAGCACTTTTCACACGCTGATGTGTTCTCATTTTGGTGCTTTTCATCTAAACCTGCGCACCTAGCACCCACGTGAAATGTGTATGTAGCAACATTTCCCCTCCAAGTCTAACTGCTAACGACAGATTCCCACGCAGGGGGATGGGTCAGGTCGACCCACACATAGGTCTCTTTTCACCTAATGTTGGAGTACGACAGTGAAGCATCAGTGTCAACACTGATGTTGCTGTCTTTGATGATGATGATGATGATGACCTAATGTTGGAAGACAGCTTCAATCATCAAACTACTCAGGTGAGTGCAAGCAGCACATACGTGTCATTTACAGGTTCCCGGCAGCTGCTTTAAACCTTTTCTCAGTACCGTTCGCTAAGCTCGGAAAAGCTTTCAAGGTGTGAATGCAGGTTGTCACAAAACAGTAATCATGCGCTCCCTTACGAATCCGAAGGTGGGTGAAACCGGTAGCGAGCTGTCGGATAATTTTGAAACCCTGGATAAAATTACGGATTCTTTTTTTGGTAACCATATAGACCTGGTATCTGAATAGACTCAGTGGCTAACACTTGCATGCATTTCCCAGTACAGCCTGAGTAGAGTTTTCTATGGAGAAACACATCAGGACAGCACGTGACATGCCACAACACCAGGTTTCATTCTTGCCTCAGCGGGGTCTACCACATCACATCTTTGTGGCGCAACACTCTGAGTCTCTCTGCATCTCAAATGTCCATGATAAAGAACCGTGGACATTAGAGACGTCATCTGACTGCACGATGATGGGTTTGGACAAGTGAATCACATTCGGCTGTCAAGGGTATTTTTACTAGAGTTGGCATTCACTGCATGGTGGGATCAGCAGGTCTCGCCGACAAACAGTAGACTGGGTGACAAAATGATTGTACTGACATGGCTTGATACATCTTTGGGGAGGAATAAGCCACAGTTTGGGTAGTTAACACGGGGGGGGGGAATTGGAGTGTGATATACGCGAACATGGAAAGTGTGTCAATGCTAGGAAAGACCAAGTATGAAGACAGTTTGTCTCAAGCTGATCTGAACTCTGTGCATAGCATAGTCTGTATACCTCCCTTCGTTGATAAGTTTAGCGTGACGTGTGTGCATGATGGACTTTTCGCCTCCCGTATACTCGTGAGTTGCAGATTTTATCCGTGGGTGTGCGCAGAAGCGAGTTCTGGCAAGTGTTTCACGAAGTTATAATCATGTCAGATTGTCATCCTCTGACGTTGTTCCCCCTGGAATACACCGGGTGGCTTGTGGAAGCGTTCGTTGCGCAAGTTAGGTTATCAGCTAGGCACTTTCGTTGGCTATCCCCTAGCTTTGTGGCACATTCGAGATCCGAGTGTTTGTACCTAGTTAACAGCCTGCCAGACAGCACTCACCCATGCAAGAGGAACAGTAACTGACACCAATTTTCGGTTCGTTTCCAGCGTTTGAGTTGAATTTGCTTTTCCAACCTCTATCTTCGTCACCACAATTTCCTTCTTGTTTATTTCCAGACAAGCAGAATTAACGGGCCGAACAAATACGATGCTGTCCAAGTACCGGGGTGAGTATTTCACACTCCGGGTTTTTTGTTGTCAATTTCCCATGCAGATGGAGATCACCTGGTTACCTAGTCGTCATACCTTGTTAGAGGAATGAGTTAAGTCACTAAAATTGCACGGATTAAAAACTTGTACTCCAGCCTAGCCACCTGCACCATTCTGTGGAAAGTCCCACTCAGTTATTTTGCCCTGGTTCAATCACATCGCCACTACGTAGACTGCAGGAACTCGATCGGTGGAATAACATTTCTTTTTCGACTGCTCCAAACGTACACGACCAGGACGCAGTAACAGCGTGCGCATGAAGTTATTACGTTTAGTACACTTTACGTGGCAGTTGCGATTTCGATAACACATTGCCCGTTATTTTGATGAGCCCCAAAAGGGCGGGTGGGTCACCACTCCTTTGGTAACTGCTTAGGAAAACATCATTTGAAAACCATTCAATCCGTCCATTCGTGCTGCGCGGCAAATTCAAAGCCAATCTAAATAAGCCTGTTTTCCACTCATCAGAGCAGAGATGGTCAACCATAACAGTGTAAAAATCACCATAGCAAGGTCAAAACGGTTGTCTACCGTTTTTTATTTTTGATAAAACTCTATAAATCCTGGCTGTTTCCTATGAGGTCGGAAAAGAACTTACTTATGAGAAATCAAAATAGTTGAAGCAGAACACTGTAAATGCAAGTGAAGTCGTCCGGGCGCTGATGTACAGCACAGGGAATAGAGTCAGTTTTTTGTAAGCCAACAAACGTAGAAAATTGAACAGAGTGTATAAGAGCTTACCGTTGGGAGTTTGCGTTCTCATGGGTAGACATTCATCACATGAAGCCTAATTTCGCATAATCGTAAACTTCCTCATATTGGAAGCAGGAAGACATTTATCGACCTGTATCGGCACAAAGTGCTCTTTGGGTTGACCTCCGGTGGAGCTTCAAAATGACACAAGTGTCATGCTCTCACCGAGGTTGTAGTAATCATTTGGACCTGTGGGGTGTCTTGATCCGTATTCGGTCTTCTCCAAAAAAAAAATCGGTGAGTACCGAATCACATTTTTGGACTCTGGCATGCTGGCGAGGAAATTCTGGATCCGCACTGAAAAATTCCTTTCTTCGTGCCGAGCTCAAACATACTCCTACCCAAGTTGTTGATCATACCAGCATTCGGCTTTTTTTTCACAAAATACGTATAATCACAGATGCATATGTACGGATGTATTGCTATACTCAGCTAGAACTGTTGCAAGTTTATTCCACTTTCTAGTTGAGCACCTAAGGACAACGATCTTGTTAAAATTGAATAAAAGGATACCGCCAGATACTGACAAGCGGCTCAGGGAAGAAAACTTGCATGTTGCTATACCGGGGAAGACGCGGTATTGCTCTGGAAATTAAAGGAATTGATGGAATACGCCGGTCACTCAGTGATAAGCAAATAATTGCTGCCGGCGGTCATCGCTATGCTATTGTGTGTTGAGATCGAGTTACGGTGGGTGACAAACCTCTTCATGCTTTTATCTCTCCGGATCTACGTTTTCTCAAAGGGTTTGTACTTGGTATCATGTTCAACCCCGCTCAAGCCCTGTGTGGTCGTGCGCAGGCATTCAGTGGTTCAACCAACAATGGGCGGCACACGAGTTGGAGGCAACCTATTCATATATACACATATATAGATGGCAGAAACTACAGAATGTTCCGTCTTCACAAACACCAAGATCAAGCTCTGAACATTTTAACTGGAATTGTTAAGTTTTAGGGGCAATCGAAACTCGTATGATGGAGAACATGTTTAGGTGGACAACATGTATCGAAGCCTTGTGGTGTCAGAAAACCCCATCTCCAGCTTCTTCATCCAGAGAAAGAGTGTTGTTTGACTTAGCCAAATAAATACCACAACCGTTAATTTCCATTCACTTTGGATCTTCAAATATCCACTACTGAAATCTGCCGTGAAAATACAAGGAAACACTTGACTTTCGTCTGCTGCGAATCATTGCGAATCATGATTGCCTTTCTAGTAGAGCATTGTGTCACCTTTACCAACCAGGTTGAAGGTCTTTTCGCCGTTGCTTCTTAGATCCATAGCACCGGGTGATTTGTTGCTCCCTCTAAACTCCGAGGTAGCATAGACTTATTCTCCAGTGTCGGAAGTATGGCGAAGTGCGTGGGCATCATCACCATCTTCAGCTATAAAAACCTCAGTGGTTATAGCCGCCACAATTGTGTTTGCCGATGATTTGGGTCGATGGGCTGGGTAGGTACGCGTTGGTGTCGGCTGGTGAGTAAATACAGGGGTGTTGGTGCACTTTTTGTTGGAGAGATCGGGAGGGGAGCTGTGCATTGAAGGCAAAAAAGGCTTGGTTGCAGACGAGCCATTGAAAGCGCGACTGGGCCATGTGTGACAAAGTCTCTAAACATTCTTGCGTAGGCATCGTTTAATTCGCTTTACGTGATTGGCTGTTTACACTTGGATCGATTTATTTCTTGGTTTACTACCGGAGGCTCATTGTACCCCATTCAGACAAATCCCTCCCGGACTCGAGCTTCCCTTTCGAGTAAAATCTAGACGAGATGACTTAGAAAAGTGAAAAAGATGACTATCGTCATATTCGGCTTCTTTGTGACCCGAAATTTACCGAGTACCAGTTTTTTCGATGAGACTGTGTTTGCTCTCACAACAGTCAACAAGTTTAAATCTCCCCTAGTCAGCAGCATTAGTCCACGGACTTAGCTTAATCAATATTTTTCTCTCAGTACTCAGTGTGCATCTCGCTGCAAACTCCATTCTGTAAGGACCTGTAAGTGATTTTAAGTAGCTCATAGGTTATCTGTCTTTCCATTCTGATGACATACAGTTCCTAGGTGCTCAGAAGAGAAAAGGTTGGGTTTATCAGCATATTATTCGGCAGATTACTGGTAGAATACGGCCATTTATGTATGCAATTCTGATTACTACATGTATCGATGCATGCACTGCGGATGGGATACAATGACAACTTGCCAGATGGAAACGAAGTACTCCAGTTTAACAGGGAAAAAGTAGACAGAAATGCCGTTCTGCTGTGGCTACCTTATGCGGTTATTCTGGTGTGACTCATCCAAAACAAGCCGGAGAAGCTCCCAAATAAGACTGTGAAAATAGTTTACGTGCCTACTCTGGGGTTGTTTCTACCTCAGAAGAATGGCGGGTAATTTGCCTTTGATGAGCTAGAGGTAGCCAAATTTCGGTGTTCATTATGAACGAAATAGTTCGGCCTCCATGACGTGTCCTGATGTTTAAACACTACTACCAAGCTGGCAGTCTCACCATGTTGCGACAAGTCCGATATGCGGTCTGAAACTATCACACACCCACTGCTGAATTTCCATTCGTCCACGTCCACCTACGTATTTTTCCGCTTATCCACCGTGCAGGAGCACTGAGGATGTATACGGGAGCGATAAACGGGTTGAAATTGGTCCGGTCAAAGGAGCACTGGAACAACCATACTTGCCGTTTGCAATTTGGTCACCTGAAGGACACCATCTGGTAAGATTCTACCGTAGTAGACGAGAAATGAATCATAGGTTGGACGATTTTTAAGATTTTTTTTCATAGATAAATAAAGGTAAACAATGTAGAAATGAGCGTATCTGGAAATGTGTGCATTTTCTGCCCCATATCCTGTTTTCCCCAGTGTTATAAAACCTGTCTGGATGGCGCCTAAGGTTCCACTTAGAATGCAAATTAGCCCAACTATCTGTCGGAAAATCAATGACCATCCTCCGTTTTTGTACCATTTATTTGCTAGAATTGCATCTGTGTCTCTCATATGATTTTGATCACTCAAACAGTAGTAAGGCTAAAAGTAGATAACCCTAACTCTTTCCATTCGCGCTTTTTTCTACCGCAAAAAAATTAATCGAGCTCATCCACTCACCAACAAACTAACATGGTTGAGAACAAGTTTTATTCCGACTGAGTCTCATCACAACAATCGAGATCACGTGTGCGGCAATTAGATGAGTTCACTATTGTCTCGTTTATGCGAAAGAACGGCAAATACGAACCAATCGATCGATATTTGCTTCAACCTGAGTGTGGCGTCAGTGCACACGAGACCAAATATCGACCCAGATGTCATGTGACTTTAGGTCATATGGCCAAAAATTGTTTACCTAAAATCCTAAGTTGACTTGTGCGAATTAGTTCAGTGACCTTGACCAGGAGATAACAATTTCGCCCCTAGCAGCGACTTCTATTTTCGGTGTACAAAGTTTGCAACAAAATTTCGCACCCTGCCTGGTAGGTAAAAAACATGCTTGTTTGTCTACTGTGTACGCGGTCATGCAGTGGGATCATCTGGAAACTGTGAGGCAGTAAATTATTCGTTGTAGGTTAGTTTAGAAAATTTCAGACCAAAAAAAACACTAACCAAGAACAAGGAGAAATGAAATCACACTTTGACCTTAATGGGTAAATTTAAGGTTTACTTAGCAGAGACGGAGAATAAAACTGAACACTCGCATTAGATGCCGTGGCCAGCGGCACCGGAATGTTTGACAAATGGCAAAAATACTGAAGTAATACTGTTGAAAACTTCTCAGCCTAACCGAGGGGGAAATGATGGGTTCTTCCACAGGTTCACCGCGAATCCCAACTCAATGTTTTGCGTAACTTTTCTAATAAAAGTGTGGTGTGCAGCCGCTTAAATACTGTCCTGACCCTGCAATCATCTTTATATCAGTCGAGAAATTGTCTACTCAAGCCAGTTTCAAGACGTGGAAAGTGAAGCTAGTCAGACGGAACCAGATAACATGATATCGGTGAGCGGTCTCCCATCTTCGTCAAAATACTCATGGTCCTGAGAACTTTGTGGGTGCCCCGACATCTCGAACGATAATCCAGCAGCTGCCCTGGTTGTGACGATCGATTGACCCGCCTGTCAGGACTTCCTAGTCAGGTAGCGCTACAGACGCTTGAACCCCGCTGGATAATTTTTTCATTTCTGTTGTGGGGTTTGACCAGTCGTCCTCCTGTCCTGGAGTAATTATCATTTCATAATCGTCCTAGATGCTGTATCGTCCATCACTTGGAACCTTTTTCCCAGCCTCAGTGTTATACAAAATTTGAGACTAATGCTCATTTCAACCGTATTCTATGTTCAACTCCTCACTCTAGGCCTTTTCCTTTGATCGACATGTCTACGTTCACTTGAACCTCTTCGATGACACATTGTCCACCATTTTGAATATCACCCAAGGCATGCCAGATGAGGACATTCAGTACGGAATGGCAGATTGGATGTACGGAGGTGAGCAGTAGTGGCTTATTTTCTAAATTGACACACCTATTGTAGTAACTAAGTGAGTTTGCTCCACATTTTTACTAAAGTGTTGTAATTAAGCTGGTTAGAAGATTTCTGGACCAGCATTTTTTGGTTGCTTCTCCAAGGTTTGTTAGCTGTCTGTGCATCACATCCAGGAATTTGTAAATGGCATGAATTCGAGGTTTCGAAATCATGATCGATACGAATGTACTGAGGCCTGTCCATGGCTTCCTTTCCCCATCATTCATCTTGTTGTACTCTGCAACTTGTCCCACAGAGTTACCTGTCTAGCTGTTTCTTGTCGACTATTGCTCATCACTTGATAGTAAGCAGGGGAACAACCCCCCCCCGCTTGTCTAGTAAATGAAACCAACCTTCATTCCGGTTATCCAATTTTTTCGTGTTCTTCAAGAGGTTTTCAAATTTTTTGATGGAAAGACACTGGAACCAAACTTTATTTTATCCAGGTTTGCAATATATTGAAATTTTGGTAGCTCAGGTAGCGTAGATGTTCGTTGGTTTGTTCGCTGCGTTGGGCAGTTCGATTGCAAACGATTCATCACCAATCGAGGTGACAGCTTCAGTGTGTTGTTAGAAAGCGTAGCGGTGCGTGGTTGGTGGTTATCACTCGAGGCTTGAAACACGAAAGCAGAACGAAAATTTTCGAGTTAGTCGTGTCGTGATGACATATTAGACACGTGCTCTGTTCCGCTGGTTCTGCTTCCTATCCAACGTTATTGTGTAATTAGATTCCGTTCCGACAGTATGTCGAAGTGTGGAAGTCTAGTTCCTGAAAGAATCCTAAATATGGCAACAAATTGTAATGTTCGCAGGTTCTGGAAGAATGGGTAAAACCGGGATGAAATGATGTTGGCGATCGTCTAAGAATGACGACAGACATGCTGGAAACCTCCCTGTCTCGAACTTCATTCCGCATACCTCAATATCAACGCTGTCGGTAGAACCGTGAACGATGATTGTATTGCTTTACTCTATCTGGTTTTTCTTCTTCGGAATGGGACGATTCGCTTCCATAGTATTTACTGGTGACACTGACTTTGCGGTGTTGCGTGTTCAAGGACACCACCAAAACGGACCAATCATGTTCTTCCAGATTACTGAGTATCAAGCACCGTCTAGAAAATCAATCATATGTCAGAATTGTGGCGCGACATACATCAAATTTGACTATAATGTGCGGCTGTTTCTTGTTGCTTCCTTATTACTGGCAAAAGGAAGAAGGTCTTCGCTGCGGAGTTGTCTATTTGAGAACACGAACTTAACAGTTACAGATTATTGAACAGGGGAGTAAAACTCTCATATCATCTCGTTTACAAAACTGAATATCCACCTTCTCCTTGAACGCGTCTTCCTGAACTTTTCTGGATATTCATTGACTGTTACTCAAATCCAGGCAAATGCTACAAAGAGACTCCGCCAATTCCGTAACAGATCTCACTTTTCAAGAGACGTAAAGTGGATTTACGAGAAGACGTACTACTAACATGCCTCATCAGTAGTATCCACCGTTACATTGTTTAGTTATTTCATTGGCTAATTTGTCGCATAGGGCAAATTCTTGGACCATCTGTGTCTCCAAATGTGTCGGAAATTCCATAAGCATCACTGGCAGTTTGAGATTCTACTGAGAATACACTTGTTCGTTTGGCTGTGGGAAGTTTTGAACCAGTTACGTAGATATTGATTTCTTCCAAACGTATTTGGGTGATCTTTGCAAATTTGGTCATTTATGCCTGGCAACCCCCCTCATATTATGCCCTCGCTACAGAGTAGATAACAATCACACAACCTTTACTATCTTTATGGTTAAAGCAATAACATAAATGAGTCGCTCGGCGCTGTGAAAAGTACAGCCCGAGATTTGAACTATCCGAAGATCTTGCACGATTACCAGCACATTGTAACTCACGGCGGTATGCAACGAGGCCAGCTCAGATAAATCGTCGCCTGCCATTTATTAATCCTCCAACAAACTGCACCTTTTTTTTAGTCACCATACAAGATTTTTTCCAAACCTGTATTACAATGTGCTTATTGGGATTTGTTGTCCCTTTTCCCTGCACATTCTAAACACAAGAGGAGATCATGCGGACCAATGTGGCAGTCTGGTGGAACCCGAGTGCCACGCGGATAGCCTTCCTCGCCTTCGATGAAAGAAATGTAACCAATGTCCCCATACTTCTCTTTGGTGTCGACGGTGGAACGCATGAACATGTGCTCCAACACAAATATCCTCAAGTGAGTCGATGAATCTCGGTTTTTTTCAATGTGGATAGGTGTAGACAGATTGCGTTAACTCCTGTCCGCATGACAACATACCAAAATGTTCTCATCATAAAAGTGATTAACGACAGGAAAATTGCAAAGCGAAACACAAAAATTGCTGTCTAAAATGGTTCTCCATGGTCTCACGTCTAGTGACGTACTGAGCTAAAAACGCGGTAAATTAAAATTTCATGGAATAGTACGATAACGCAAATGTTTGTAAACATCCCCATCGGGGTTGCAAGATATTACTGATGAACTATCCGAATGGCGAAACTGAGACGCGTCGTTGCGTATATATGAAAAATTGTAAACAGATCAAAATGAACATTGTCTTCGACAGCCCCCGACCACGTTTAAGTCCTTTTGAAGGCTTATCAATAGGCGCAGTCTCCGATTTTTTATCAACCATATGATTTGGTTGAAACCAAGTTGAACGCCATCAGCGGAATGCCCCCAATGTCAGTGGGATTCATTCAGGTCTCTCAGAACCAAATTAGTTTGCAAATGAGTGTATTTCGGAAACTGAACAGATTTGACGAGGCCACACTTAAGCGTAGGGATGAAAAAAAGACGACTGTAGTCCTCTCTTAAAGTAGGTGAGAAGAAATGACAGAGGGCGGTCAAGTGCACACAAAGTACGCGTAAAACTGCTAAACTACCTAAAACTACACGCCTTTTTAATTGAAAAAACGGAGTTTTCTCAGCGCTGAAATGACTGCTTGAAAGTGAGCAGTCTAAATTTCGCTGAACGAGCAACTTACTTGGAGTCAGAAGTCAGCAGACTGCAGTGAAAACGTCATTTCTACCCATTTAGAAAGGTTATATTGAAGGCTGAAGTTAGTACAGGAGGCCACAACATCAAGTGTACCACCATTTGCATTGTAGATATTATAAGGGGTCGAAAAAAGCAAATTCAAGGTAATGTGGTGAACTTCACTCGGGTTGAGGACGAGCAATGGAGGGATACTTTGTGGCCAATTTCGGAAGTGGCTTAATCCACACAGTGCTCTGAAGCTCAGACATTGAGAAAATGGAGAAAGCGCATAACCAATGTTCATGAAGGTCACAGTTAGCTATTTGAGCAGGTGATGAAATGTGGTCTCAAGGCTGGAAGAAGCTGTCAATGGATGGGATACGAACAAGCCAATCAGTTGGTTGAGCTAACGCGCTGGTATTGCAACTTGAAACAAGAACAGGGCTAGTAAATTCTATGGGTATAGTAAAGCCATATGGATAGTCTGTGTAAAAGAAATCAAGCTCCGGGTGGTGAGCTTTCAAGTCAAACAAAGATACTACAGTTCCGGATACCTGGTTATGAGTCCAAGCCCATCAGTCCAAACAGGAAGACAAACTTCAATTTTTCACTTTCTGCCTTATTTGAGAGTCGATTTCACTCACCACACGAAGCCGCTTAAATCTTCCTTCTCTCTCCGAAGATGTTTGAGATTATTGGGACCAGGCGGTCCACTGTGAGGTGGTAACTTATCCGAAGGGTAAGGCTAGTCATGCTTTCACGATGATCTGGGTGCAATGGAGAAAATAAAGGAAAGCGTCCAATGCAAAGGGGACTCCACGACTGGCAGATTGGCAGCGAGGTCAGAGGTTCCGATGGGTGCTCAAGCCTCTTGAGGATATATCTCAGGGGAGTTTGTAAGCATGTGCTAAACATGGACCACATTCCGAGTTGATTGCCTGGTCGTCCTCAAGTTCCTCTATCACATAGTGCAGACGAACAAACGTTGTCTTGATACAACATATTTCTCGTAAAATTACCATAATATTTTCGACAGCCGAGAAGTGGTTTCGATTTTCCTTGGGTCCATCAGGTAGGCGTAATCATCGGTTTCCGATCAGCGTTGTGTTCTACTTGAACACCAACGTTTACGCAACTGGTATCATCTGTAATGTGAAAGAAAGTTGGACGAACGAATAAAAGACCTTGCTTTCTGCCTTTCTGGTTTATGTTTTCCCTCAATCGAGGCGGAGAACGACCTGGTCAGTTTGCCGCGTAAGTTTCGGTTAGGGCGCTTTTGTGAGCAAATGACAGTCCAAACTGAGTTGTACCGCTGAGGTATCTTAATTTTTGTGAGTGAACAGTTGCGGATGAAACAACATTGTTTGGAAACCTTATCTTTCCACGGCTTCATTGGGTGCCCCTCTGGGTTAGCTTGACTGTGAGGGATAAACATACAGACAAAGTTTATATTTTGTATGGCTGCTGGTAGTCGAGAAAGTTTTGACCAAGCCTCACACGTCCCTCTTATCAGCTGGAAACAGCTCCAGGTATTGCAACCTATCCAGTCACGTTTTGCCGTCAACCATTATCACATAAACACCCAGAAGTGTTGACATTCAGAAGACGAACACCAATGTTTTCGAGATCCCTTCTTCTAGGCACTACAACTCCAGGGAGGGCAAAACTATAAACAAGTGTTCCATACAAGTACAAGGGAGACAAGCTGGATTCTGCGGATTAAAGTGTGAAAACTATTTACGTCAGGATCGATTAACCTCACTGGACGAGCAGGCCATGGCATTCTAAGTGCACAGACTCGGGTGAACGAATCGCGATTGCGTTAGCTGTGGCCTGACATTGAAATTGAACGGATGTTGGTAGATCACGGGCGTTTGGTACAGAGTCCAGGAAGCTTTTTTAGAACTGAGCGCATGAATCCTACCAGACAAGTGCGCGACCACTGCGCTAGCAACGGAACTTGAAGCTCAGCAGTAAATCGTAACTCATAATGCCCTGAATGCTTACCTGTCAGAAATATTAAAAATAACAGGTGTAAAGATTCGACTGAAACCTATTTACCCAGGGCGCAAAACGAAAAGTTTGATGAAACACAACATAAACCACGTGTAGCCAGCTCATAAGAGGAGTTTGATGAAACACAACACAAACCACGTGTAGCCAGCTCATAAGAGGAGAATTCCGTAAAAAAAGCTATATACGACCGAAGCTGAATTCTGCAGCCTCGAGTCGAAGATGGACACACACGCTGGCTTCTCATTTTGGCGACCGCTCTTGCAAGTGACCCATAACAATGGTGAAAAATTTGCCTCACTGTTTCTTCTTCGAAAAATTCTTTTAATAAAATAGAACCAAATCATCTTGGCCACCGATTTCTCGCATTTCTTTACACACTGAATTTCGTTGCAAGAACTCAGCGAAAAGGCGGAGCAGCTGCTTATGTTAGCAGCATAGTTCTTCAGCTTGTGTCTGCAACCAGAAGAGAAGGTCTACAGTTTTCCTTCCCTGAGCGACATTGTCTATGAAAAAAAGGTTTGTTTTCTGGGCAACGTGACCCCCCCTTCCCGTTTGATGGATGTCACTCTACTTTACTCAGACAACCCTGAATATCGGAACAGTGCCTGTTTGAATAAAACCAGACTTGAGCGCCATTTAAAGAATCTTTCTTGATCCGACTCGTTCAAACTATTTCTGCGACTTGTAAAGTCACACAAACAGGCGAATCTATTTCATCCGAATCACTGGAAAGTGAGCACTATTCAAATCAGACTAGCTTCAGCTCGTACGTGCGTGCATTGTCTGTCCGTTGGTTTCTGTGCAGGCGATTAGAGCAAAATGTTGGACAAAGAATGAGTACTTTTGCTCGTCCTTTAGGTTGAGATAAACCCTGCATCAACGACTCAACTGGTTTGGACGGTAGTCAGGCAATAAACTGTCTGGATAAACTACACTAAGTAAGAAATAAGGAAATATATTAATTTTCACGTGCTCTCTTCGTCAGAGGGGACACCGTCTGCAATTTGAACTCAAGCAGCCGCGAAACCATAAATCCCGGTACTCCCTGTAACTTTCGTGATACGAGACACTTTCAGCATCGGTGAACTAGATCGTCAGATCGACGGTGAAACGTCCTATGAGAAGTTTCGATTCATCGTAACCATCCGAGTCAACTAAACGAGGAGTGCTCGAGTGTGGGCGGTTCCAGGCGCAAACATTTCATTCTCGAAATCGGTCAATTTTCGAGCAACTGATGCACGATTAGCTGGCAAATTTCTTTACAGTGACTGTAACACACTGCAGCTAGGTGCTGCGTTGTCCAGATAGCAGCTTAATGGAATGTCATAGTATGTCCCCAACGGTTTTCGGGCACCAGAGTTCGTGTTATCTTCGATTTTGCAAGTTTTTTTTACTTGGGGAGTTTTCAGTGCTCCAATGATTTTCCTCGCGACGGGCGATTTGGAGGACTTCTCCGCGGGAGCAGTGTCACATGCTTGGCCTTCAGACCAAGCATCTATTCTATTTGGTTTCTTGCCAAGTATTTGTTTGTGCTCACCCACACTTCAGAATCAATGAACAACGGGTTACGCGACGATCTGATATCGTCAGCTGAGTTCGAACAACGAAACGATTAACGGGAATCCCCCTATAGTGTCAGAGTACATAGTCTTACATACCCTTGCATCCGAAACCCTTCAGGCGACGGATAGATGAATACTGATAGACGAATACTTAGTAACAATGTGTTGTTGTTCTTCATTGAGTAGGTTTCAACTCAATCGTGTGTAATACTTGATTAGGTTTTGGGCGCGTGAAGCCAGTAGTATCTGCCGTTTAGACACAAGTCGACATCGTTGACTGAGGCATTCTCGCGTCACCCCCAAATATATATATATATATATATATATACCTTCGGTATTACTGAAGGGTTTTTGTGTCTCCCCCAAGTCATACGTAAGTAAGCATGCCTGACTGAATACATCGCTTCATTTGCAATCTGTCTATGAGCTGCCACTCTATTCGGCCACTATATTGGTGCCAATACGTGGAGATGTATTGTCACGTATCCACAATTGACGTTTGATTTGCCGAAAGCTTATCACCAACTTTAAATGATTGGTTGCATAAACTATCACTACCGTTTTACTGTCATTTACCCCACAAACTTGCTAAAACTGTTGTTGTTCTGTTCCTAGGCAGGAAACCCCTCCCCATACGGGAACCCAAGAGTCAGCCTCTGGATCTATGATATAGAAACAAGAGAACGGCGGGAATTTGAACGTCCAGCTTCTGTTCCATGGTGAGTGATGTCCAGTAATCAACAACCCTTTTGTGTACTAGAACTGTCAGATTCACATCGCATTGATCTTCAACGGAACGCAATGAATTGGCACGCTGCAAGGGTAGTACTTTCCTGAGGCACTTCCTCATATTCGCACTGCAAAAAACAGCAACAACTGGTAGCAGTCAAGTGCCGTACGTGCAGAAACCATAGGTCAAAGTATCAGTAAGGAGATGGACGCTCCTAGTCGTGGTGTCCCTTATTGAAGCCCACAAACCAGGCTGTTACACAGGCCGTTATACACGAAAGTATATATCTCATCTGCTCCGAGATATAAACACTCTCAAGCTTCCTCTTGGACTTTCCTGGGCATTCTTTGTAAACTGAACAATAGTGAACAAACACTGCAAAGTGGTTCCATAACTCCCATACCAACATTTACTTTCCATCAAATGTGAGGGTTGATCTTGGACAACAGACCGGGCACTACTCATCAGTAGCATACACGGTCACACTGGTAGCTCGCCTGCGCCTATTGGTTATTGATCTGTGCGCTAAACTTGGCTAAAGTTTCTCTGCAACGGTAGGATTGACATTCAGTGCAGCTGAACTTCAGTGCTTGTTTTCAAATAAAGCTCTTCCACACTAGCAAACTAAAGACATTCGATCAGTGCTGAATTCATCGATAGGTGTTTATGAATTGGACTACGCACTTGGTACCACTTGTGTGGGTGTAGCACTGATCTAAGCTGACTAGAGAACATTGTCCAAAATGCCTCGTCCTTGAAGATACAAGCAAAATCCAGAGTTTTATTCTACCCCACCTAGCCAATATCAGGAACGGGAGACGTCTTTAATCGAGATATCCTGCACCAGGGGCAACAAAACCGGTCAAAAGTGGTCATTTTGCGTGATCTCGCGACTGTCGAGGCTATTCTAATCCGACTTCTCAAATCCAGACATTGTCTGGTCCTTCTAGCCGAACTGATCCAGGCTTCGCTTCTCCTCTGAAGATGGCGTATCTTCCACAAAGCCCACACAATAAGCGGTGTGCTGGACGGTCCTTGCCCTGACCAGTGTGCAATTTTTCATATCCACATATCTGCCTTACGTCAACTGGTTTGCTTACATTACGTTCAAGCTTTTAGATAACCTATTTTGGCCGGTTAAATCATTAAATCTCGAGGTTGCCTATCCTTCTGTTTTCATCATACCATATATTTGCGCTGTTTAGCTACATTGAAATGTTTCCGGATCCTTCCTCACGATGATGGTTTGAATTCCGTCCACCATCGAGAACTCTGTGTCTAGCATTCATCGTGTGAACTTTGATTCACAAGGGAGTCGTACTAGCCTTGTTTCTTACGCGTACGTAAGATCAGTTTGCACATTGATCTGGACACTGGGATATCAACGATAATTCTCAAGTGAAGAGAGTCTACTCATCCAGGAGAAGGGCACAAAGGTACTACCCATCAGCTTTAATTGAGTGTCAGATCCATCGCGCCAAACAGACTCCACCCGATTGTCCACTTTTCCTCAGCATCCCTCCTCGATGGGGCTATAAAATTGTGAGGTTTACAACAGGAAAACCTTTTCCAGATGCATCAGAAAAGGTTGATCGAACTATCTCCCGACGAGTAATGGTCCTATTTAGGGCCTCGTAATATCAAGTGACACACTCTCTTGGAATTCATGTTGAGAGGAAGTCAAACTGTCAGTTCTTTTAAAACCACTTAGTTTCTTTGAGTTTTGAAACTGGATGGCTTTTGTTTCATGCCTAGGGATGGTCATTTTATGTTCGAACGATGGTACAATCCAGACACCCTTATCGTGTGCTGGTCGGATCGCACACAAACCCAGGCCTGGATTACGGTGGTCAGTTGGACAAGGAACTCTTCATGGGTGGTGAGTTGCCCGTTTTTTTTCACTGGATATGTTATCCGTCCAAAGTGTGACAGCCGCATGAATCAAGCGTGTGTTCTACTGAACACATTTGAAGACGGAGGAAAGGGCCGACCAGAGGACTTGCGAATTCTGTTTCCTCGAAGACTCTCTGAACCAGGATCTTTCGAGTTTTTACTCTTGTCACTTGGTCAGACCACAGATTAGGAAGTAAGCCTGAGAAGAGAATCCAACCGTACAAAAGTGATTGAACCGGTCGTTTCATCAACTGGGCGAAACTAGTTGAATATAAACAGAGAACAGACTTAAGGTTATGGCACTTGTGGCTCTGCACAGTCACCGACAAATGTTAGCAGGGCATGCCCAAAAGTGGCAGTGATCAACAACTCAAAGTCGGAAAAATGTGTTTTGTACAACGACCTGCCGGTGAACGAACACGCAGTTAATGCGAGTCGTCCATCCATTGCTCAAATACATTCTATCGGTTTTGGTCTACACTCCGTGGGACATTCGACCAAGCTATTCGGTTTGCTTGAAATTTTCATCAATTCTAAGTCATCATACTCAACATTGATTTGCGAATTTATTACCAGAATCCGTCAGATCATATACCTTTACCTAGTTGATGGTATTTTGTTATGGTATCTTCATCTCACTGGTTTGGTTGTTCTGTGCTCTGCCCCAGCTCTTACTGACTCATAAACTCCCGACCGCTAACTGTTAAGTTCCTCTGGGAGGTAAAGTGCTACGCACAGAAAATGCAAACAGGAAAGGAAGTCTCCTCAGTTTGACTAAGGAATAGTGTGGATTGGCCTTGGTCTATATGACCTCTTTCGTGTCGGTGACCTGGATTGGGTGAATATTCTCGTGTTGTTGGAGCCTGTTACGTACCCAATCTCACATCAAAAGCTCACTTCTTTTCCGCGCACCAACTCTACGCCTTTTCTTCCTTTCTTCCCAAACAGATTTACAAAACGTCTGCCAATAACGGATGGGTTGACATGGTAAGTGTATGCAAAGATACATTGTGATGACGTAGTACACTACTCATAAGGTTGCTGAAAACTTTTCGTCAGCCCACGACCCGTTTCGCCCTTCCGCTTCGGGCTCATCAGGTAGGCGCAGTCCCCGATTTCCCGTCAACCTTATGTTCTACTAAAACCCAAATACGACTGATTGCGACAAATACACTCATTGGCTGTCGAAGGGTTTTCAGCAGCCTTGTGAACGTCCCGGAATAAACGAAATACATTCAATTCCGAACAAAGTTGGTTTTGCGGGATACTCATCTGGAACCCGGCTGAATCTCTTGTTTGTGATGTTTTCAAGCAGCTGAATGTGCTGAACCAGGCCGCCTCATATTTCATCTGGTGCAATATTCGAGATATCACGATACATGTATAGATATAATACATTACTCATTAGGTTGCTGAAAATTCTTCGACAACCTACGACCGGCTTCGTCCTTCTTGGGGCTCATCAGGTAGGCGCCGTCCCCAAGTTTCCGTCAAACTTATGTACTAATTGAAACCAAATTGCAGGAAATTGGGGCGAAATACACCCATTCGCAAAAAATTGTGGTTTTTCGATAAGCTCACCTGGAACCCAGCTGAATCTCTCGTTTATGATCTTGTTAAGCAACTGAAAAGAACTTGGTTTTCATTGCTGTAAGACTGACGCGTCTTTCGCAATCCGTCCGCTTGTTCATCGTTCACCACGGTGGACTGGTTGTAAACAGCCCAACCCCTCGCCTATCTGTCCAGCAGCTCTAATACTGATGATGATAATATCCACACGGCAGAATATGACAAATTTTTCATTCGGACGAAATTCCCCCGTGCTTCTCGGGCTCATTCCGACCTTCATCTCTTCCCCTCTTCAGACGAAACAGGCTAACAAGGAACCTCTCGTACATGAAAAAACGCAAAGCCTCTTCATTATACTGCCACGAGAATACACCGAAAAGGCGTATCGCGGAATAGCCAGGTTAAGAGTGGTAAGTCACTGTGTCCTTCGGTGTGTGTGTGTGTGTGTGTGCAAAGACTCGTTCATTGATAATCAGTCAAATGCTGTGTAATGCTTTTTATCGTTTGTATGTGCACACACACTTTTACTGCATACCTTTGGCAATACTTTTCGAAGATAGTTTTGTTGAAAATAAACTCCCGACGTTATTTTAGCTTTGCTGTCGTTTTATAGATCCATTCCCCCACGTGGGCTGCTTCCTGAAGTAATTTGTGCTGAATGATCAAGGTCCTTCATAATCTCAAAGTAACTCCCACCTACTTATTTTGAGTAATTTAGGAGTGGATTAGAATATATTTGGATGTATATGTTCATATTCCTTGAAGAGGGTCGAAAAACGCTAACATTTTTCTTCAATATTTGCACTCAAGTTGTACCGATGTCTCAACCGCCGGCTCTAGGTGGGCATAAGTCTCCTGCATTCCGACGACATGGATCGACGCTATCACCCTATCGATGTCTGACAGTGGAGTAGGTTTGTGGCTGTTTGCGTTGCCTGAGGATCCGGGGGCTTGGTTACCCGTTGTTCAGAGATATCGCCACTTGAAACGGCTGTCTTGACGTCAATCTGCATGAGATTTCGATTGGAATCGACCATTTAGACCACTCGGTAAATGGCGCGGTATGCCGAAATCTGGTCACACCGAAGTATCCTGGAGCAGTGTTTGTGTTGTGGAGCGTGCCGAACCAGCTAGGCGGTGTGTAAACCTGAAGGGAACAGATTAGAGGAAGAACAGTCGAGAAGCAGTTCTAAAACCACTTGCTTTCCAAACCTACGGTCCGTATGTGACGAGCACCTGGTTTTCATCCGAAATTGTCGCAATCCTGATAGCATCATTTTTTGCAGACTGAGTGGTAACAACAGAACAGTATGGGGGAAATAAACGCGGATCGAATATTCCCATCTGGTCAGTTTGATCCAGTCAGCTAAAGAGAGAGCAAGACTCATTTGCAAATCAATTTGGTTCAAGTAGAACATAACGCAAAAAACCAAACTGATTTACAAATGAGTGTATTTCTCGAAATCAGTCTAATTGGGGTTCAAGTAGAACATAAGGTTGACGGAAACTCGGGGACTGCGCCTACCTGATGAGCAGCCCCAAGAAGGGCGAAACCGGTCGTGGGCTGTCGAAGAATTTTCAGCAACCTTATGAGTAGTGCATTACGTAGATAGCAAGACTGTTCGGGTATATCATCCCAAGCGTTGGCGGAAAAATACCCCGGGAGCATATCACTTGGTAGTAGTAAGAACAAAGGCTATCAATGAGAGAATCTCCAACTAGCCCCTATTCCATAAGGATACTCCGACTTGTTACAGCGGAACACTGGACCTCTGCTGAACACGGACCTACTCGTGCCAGTAGAAACTAGGCATTGATTTATACGACGACTCTTGGAGACAGCTCACTTGGTTGCTCCGAAAGACTGGCCAGTTGGTGTTCGGATGGTAAAAATTCCAAAACAATAGGTATATACTAGATTGATTATCTGATGGTCGTCAAATGACGGTGAAATGACTTCAAGGACTTGACTTGCTCACGGAGGTCATGCAAGCAAACAGTTCGTGGCTTATTGGTCCATCAATTTACGAATTAAAAGTGTATTCGCAATGTCGAGCCAAGACCGTTGCGTGGTCATGGAAAATTCAATCTCTTGACATCAATCTACGGAGTATTTTGGTATAAAATCGTCACTTGTAGAGGAACGAAATGAGTAAAGTTTTCTGTAAGTCCGATGCCTACCTTGTATCCTAATGAAGGCCAATAATCAATCTCATAGCAGTCGTAAGGTATGGCTGGCATTCTACTGCAGAATAGTGAACGGGAACTGAGTACTTTACTGGTGTGTTTTCTAAACCCAGGAAGAATTGGATATCTTTCTTCTCGGGTACCAAGTCAATTCGTTGGTTTGGATTTTGTCCTGCAAACGCATTCACCAAGAAAGCTGTGCTGTCTTTTGTAGTCCCTTTCGTGCTGATTATACGTGGGCACTTGGTTTGATTGGCTGAACTTTGAGGCTTGTCGGGGCTTCCAGACGTCTGACAAGACCTTCGGAGGAATTCTTGAACTACGCACTACTGATGGTTCCCAAACAAGGACGAGAAATCTAAAAAAAAGTGTTCCCAGATTTTTGGCCTACAGTGACTCCACTCACAGGACGAAATTTCCAAACCTTGTATGATAGGTTGCTGAGAGATGCGAATAACAGTTGTCAAGTTTGATTCGAGAATTTTGGGGAAAGACACGCCTGGGGGTGCACCAGGTTTAAGCATTTCCAGTCATGCCACTTGTATTTGGACCTCTTATGTTAGAATAAGTTGAAAGCGAAAACAAATCGATCACGTGACCAGAAGGTTCCGTTTTTATGGGGATTTTGCTCAATGCACTTAGGTTAGTGCACGGGGATTTCAACAATAAACAATAACAACACTGTCCCCCACGGCATAGTCCTCTTTTTAATTCCCCCTCTTTCCCGTAAACTACATGCCATCTGATGCAAATACGTTGGTGACGTGGGTCACCACGTCTCATCTCTAGCGAGCCTGTGACACATCTGCTGCTGCAAGCGGCACTGGTTGAGTTTGTAAGCTGGTCACATGGATACCTTCTCACACTTAGCGTCGCAAGCCGTTATCTCTTTTCTCACTTCTTGTCAAAAGTACAATGACCTATTCATTAGCCACCAGTCCGCCGCTCCTTTGAGTTTTCTCTCCCTGCTGTGAAACGTCTGTGCTCCCACCCTCATCCACGCATTACTAATTTGTCCCCCCCCCCGAGACCAAGCTGTTCGTAGTGAGTTGTACAACTAGCTTTTTTATGCTGTGAGACCCCAGTTGCTTCCCGTTCATCCCGATGTTATTCTTATTTCCTTACTGTTTGCACACTCTCTTGGTGAATTGACTGCGCCTCCCCTGTCCTCTTCCTTTAGACTAGCTGAGAACGACTACCGCTTTACCGTCGGGTCGATATAGATGCACTGAAATGTTAGAGAAGGTCTTGCTTGACTTTGTAGTAACCAAGCGTTTTGAAGCTGGTCACAACTTTACCTGACTCTCTCTCTCAATTACTTGGTCCCCACTCACTGGGATTCTGTGATCGCCTACTCGACCCATTGGTTCTTACGTGCCACCCTCCAGCGCCTCGATTGTCATAGCTTAGATGTACTCTTGTTAGTGGAGGCTACGCTGAAAGCATGTGTGCAGAGGAAATCATCCATTTCTCGAGCGAATGAACCCCGTTGGACTTCTTCCTCATGATCGAAGATGTTTCACTAAAACTCTCACTCCCTCTGTCCTTTAACAACGACAGGATCTCAGCGGAAGAGAAACGCAGCAAACCATGAAATGGATGATCACTCCAGATTTTGATATCTCGGATATTCTGTACTTCAATGGAGATGATGAATTCGTTTTTCTTGGCACGGGTCCTGATCCAAAACATTCGCATTTATACTGGTAAGGTCGGTTTTGTTTCGACCAAATACTCCATGTCATTCGTTCCCAGTTTAGAAACCTTGTCCACTAGCCTCGAGACTAGGCGAGACTTGAGTGAGAAAGGTTATCAATGACAGTCGGCAAACGAATGTCACGTAATCCGCTTGCCACGCATTTTCCAACCTATTGGAAATGGTTCCACCCAGAAGTTGAGATAGAATTCTTGGCGTTTGATCGACTTTCTTTTACCGAGTATCTTTCTGTCTTCAGTGGTAAAACAGCTAGTCCACAGCCAGCCAGGAATAGGCTAGGAGTCATTCGTAGCGCCCTGTTTGAGAATGAACTATGATCATCCCGGAAGAAATGGCTTTGAGTACGATTTGCCAAAGCCCCCAACAAGTTCACTATCGTTAATGGAAATTCTGTGACACACAAATGACAATCAATATTGGCCGATGGTACCAATCAAGGAAGCTCAGCATCCTGTTGACACAATGGCTTTCAGGAATACTCTGCATGATATAATTAGTGCCCAAGCAACTCGACATTTCCCCATTTATCTCAAAAGTATTTTCCCATTCAAGTAGAACATAAGGTTGACGGAAACTCGGGGACTGCGCCTACCTGATGAGCCCGAAGCGGAAGGGCAAAACCGGTCGTGGGCTGTCGAAGAATTTTCAGCAACCTTATGAGTAGTGCGTTACGTATTTTCCCATCAGTTCAAACTATTTGCTCTTACATATTTCAGGGGCAAAGCTGGAGGCGACATTTCCTGCTTGACTTGTGGTAATCCCAATTGTACATACAACCGGGCCAAGGTGTCCCGGGACGGGCATTGTTTTGTGCAAGAATGCCGTGGCCCCGATCCTCCCACTTATATTCTGTATACAATTAACCGGACCACGGATATCTCTGGCGGTAAGCTAACGTTCTTTGGTCGCTTACTCTGACAGGAGTTTTTCACGACTTATGGACCTCAGTTTTGGTATGTGGCGAGCATTTATGTGCTATTAACGATAAACTCCTTGTTTGTCTGTCTGACCATTCGTTTTATACTGTTTTGCCTTTTTTGTACACACAAGAGTTTGATTATTCCACAAGATCACTTGTATCTTCTCAGCTTGTAAATGTCACGGTCTTCTTTGGTAAGGATGACCCGCAGGACCAGGCCAAGTTGCTTCCTTCTGAGAGAGGGGTTCTTGGTCAGTGAGGTGGAATGACCGAATCCCAAATGACTCTTAGGGTTAACGGATAATTCTGTGAAAAACTTGTTTGTGATTCATACAATGCTGATTGTGGTTGATTCCGTTTGAAAGCGATTCCCGCACGATTACCAATAAGCTCTATTTTTTCCGATATCTCATACCTTGAAGCTGTTGCTTAGCGTCTCTTCAGATGGCCCTACAATTAGTTTGCTGTCCCTTGTTGTTCACCGCTTCATCTTCACCTCGATTCTTTGGCTATTCTCCTCAGGTTCATCACTCCGTAAAGAGCAACGGAGCGACCTGATGAAACAGTACCGGCATCTCACTCAGTTGCCACATCCTCTGTCCTATTAAGTACCCAAGATCAAGTATGCCAATGTCTTTTAAATTCATGATACGCAACTGGATGAAGCTATCTCGCGTTGTCCACGTTTAAGTTACCGGAAAAAATCTATTTATATTTCCCGTTAGCGCAGAACCCACCTGGTAACCGGTCTGAACATTCAATTACCAGATGAGACCAGGATGTGGTTAAGCGTGGTTTTGTTGCACTAAACTTGCCTAGAAAAGATTAAAGCCGTGGGGGGAGGTTGGTGGAAGTTTAATCCATTCTGCTTTTACCATCGCTGTTCAATACCGCATGAATGGGGACTCACAAGACTCACCTGAGTTTAGGTTCCTTGCCACTACTATCAAGACAAACAGTGTCGGATTTCTCTGCATTGTGAAAAACGATGCTGACTGTTTGACCGTAGGCAGGGTGAAACATGCCATAATTCCCAAGCACCCTTTAACGGGTCAGAATTTCACCCGCTACTGCATTGATAGAGTCCCTATGTGTGGAGCAACAAAGTCAGGATCCCTCTCAAGACCATCCAAAAGAATTCATCCTCTTCACAAAGAGCTTTCGCTGGAAAATCCACGAAGTTCCTCCAGATAAATAATCCTTACTGGTTGTGGTCCCAATTTTTCTCACGTCATGATTAAACAGTTTTGGAATCTGACCTTACCGGTATGAAACAAACTGACTCAGATGACTGAGTGAACAGCTTGTGCGTAACTGGGGGACGAGAAGTGGGGACCCTCATGCACAACAGTCAGTTTTTACGGAACCACCGTCAAAAGTGCCCAACAGACTACGTATTTGCTCACCGGAGTCAATGAGTGTCAACTAAAATGTCGACATAGAGAGAAATGGTCAGCTTTTTATCAAATCATGCAGTTTGTTGGCCGTTTAAAAAAAGTACGATTCAAACTTACATGCAGGTCCATCCCATTTTACAAGTGGCTGTTTTGGGGAATGGTTGAACAAACTGGAAATGTAAATACTAAATTCCTACCAGCATAACTACTGCTGGCCTTTTCCATCATCTCTTGGGGAATTTGGAAGTGAAATTTTAAAACTACTACTTGGAAGATTTTAGTAGTATATTAGGTACGTCGAAAAAGCTTTCACCCACAGAGCGAATAACAACTTTCCTAGGTCTCCAGTGTAGTTTGGTTTCGATCCACTGCATAGAGTTATTGATCAAAAATATTGAACCGTCCCGTCAGACGTTTGTGCGTACTGATATGTTTGGATGTCCAAGGAAGTTGATATAGCCACAACCAACGTATGTCAGGCTATTGCAGATCACTTTTTGGATCACTAAGGTCGGTGTTGTACATACTAGTGCTCTGACGAAGATATTTGTAGGATTTTAGCGGCTGATCCTTTTACTGAAGGCCGTGTTAGAAAACGTGTACAACTGTACTATAGATTACACCATATACTTCGATTTCTTGGGGATTCATGACCCAGTCGTGCTCAAGAGTGTTCAAACTCGACGCGTCCCTTGGTCAATGGGTGACACATTTTGCATTTGCTAAGTAATAAATTCGGAAGTATGCCAAACCAACAGGTCCTTCTTATTGTCTGTACTTAGCATACTACTCGTGAATTTGCTGAAAAATCTTTGACAAGGTCCTTCTTGTTGTACGCAATTAGCATATTACTCGTGAATTTGCTGAAAAATCTTTGACAGCCCTCGACCGGTTTAGCCCTTCTTGGCACCCATGAGGCAGGTGTAGTCCACAGATTTCCGTCAAACTCATATTCCGCTTGAAACCAAATGTGACCAACTTGAACAAACACTTTTATTTGCACACGAATTCGGTTGAATCGGATCATCACAAACGAGTGATTCAGTTGTATTCAGTTGAATCAAAACCAAATTTGTGTCCAAATGAGAGTGTTTGTCGAGGGCCTTTTTATCTTTTGAATAAAACGGCATTTAGCTAAGAAACACCGACGAGGAAACCTGGTAAGAACCATAGAATCGTTCCAAAAATCAAGGACAAAACAGAGCCCTCCAAGACTGAAATAAAATGCTATTGAACTTCTAGGAAGCACTGAGGCTATCTCGCAAGTTTATTTCGGCTTCAAAAAGCCCGTAACCGGAATTTGAACCGACAGTACACCATATCGAATTCCGAATGCTAGTTCGATGAAGAAGTGAGAATGCTTGCTCAAAAGTGCTTTTGTCACTTGCTCAATCTAATTTTCCCCGATGAACTTCTCTACCAGCACTGTCCTCTCATTTTCAGCAGTTACCTCGGTGGAGGCACTCTACCAAAGCACGCTAATGGATAACATTGATCTGAAACAACTCCTTTGGGAACGGGCAATGCCTAGAACTGAGTTTATCAATTTGACTGTTCGTGAGGGAACACGAGACCAGCTAGAATTACGAGCCAAACTACTTGTCCCACCGGAACTAAACAAGACACATATCATCAAGTACCCCCTGTTACTCTATACGTGAGTGATCAAATCCTTTGGTTGTGCCTAGTTTTTTGGGTTCCTTACAGATGAGCATACATTTTGTTTTTTCGCCTAGTTTTGATGGACTCCTTATTGTCGGTTTACATGCGTCCGCTCTGAGATTGATGCAAACATTCTCGACTGCTTAAAATGGTGCATAAGTAGTATGATTACTTGCTGTTTTTATATTTTCTTCAATGGACTGCCCTCCATGAGGCTCGCAACTCCAACCACAGCACTAAACGCAGCGAAAAACCAGGCTCATGCGACATGTTCATTTCATTTCAGTTATGGGGGACCCAGCCGTCAGCTGGTGACCACAAAATTCACATTAGATTGGACCGCCTACTTGGCAGCTACGGCGAAAGTCCTAGTCCTCATGGTGGATGGTAGAGGTTCTACGGGATATGGACAAAAGTTTGAACACCAGGTGTACAAGAAATTGGGATTGGTGGAGGTGGAGGACCAATTGGATGCTGTCAAGTGAGTTTTACTCATTGCTCTGTAAATGTTCTTTTTCTGGTAAAGGCAGTATCCCTGGGTTTTGTCATGTTAGAGATTTTAGAGCCGGCGGTTAGGTTTTCAACTGAGCTCTCATCCTGCCAGTCTTTAACGAAAAGCCGAGAAACACTGTACACCTGTTTCATCCTTGTCTGGAATCATAAGAAGTAGGCTTGCAACGAACCTCGGAAAGTTTCGAACCCGCAACCTTCCGGTCAGTAGTTGAGCGCAACCGTTTGGCCACGGACGGCTGAACAGCAGCGTGGTTGCCTTGCACTTAGACAGAATATGGCGCCACTCATCTCGCAGCTACAGAAACCACGTATTGACTGGCTACTCGAGTGACGATTCCTCACACGAAAGTTCCACTTATCTTGTGAAATAGTTTTTTTTTCTCTGAACCACTTATGGATTTATTGTGGGGTGCAGAGTTTTCAACCGAAACATCGTAGAATTTCATGGTCTAGCTCTTCATTATTTTTGAAGCAGTTACTCTTGGCTGCTGTTGAGGTAGGACGAGTGAGGACCGTGATTGACTCGTGTAGCATCTCATGGTTTACCACTGTCTTTGTGGACAATGTCTGCTTAACCAACCAGGATCGCTCACAGGAAAGTCTGAAACCGTTTTAGGCGTATTACTCTCTAGGACCATGTCTTCTCCATAGGTCTCAAGCTTTTCTCGCTAACATTTATATACCGCCATATCAACATGAAACATGTCCTTAGTTGGTGTTACACGCGAGTTTCATCAGTTCGTTTGTTTTCTTCCCGCGTTAGGGCATTTATCAAACATCATTCGTACGTGAACACTTCACAGATTGGCGCTTATGGCTGGGTGAGTATAGTCGATCATTCATTGATTATTATCCTTCGTCACGTGTGGCGTCCTAAGCATCGCTCACTTACTAATTAGAAGTAGCATTTTTTTCAAACCGATCATTTTCCCCCTTGAATTTGACAATTATAACAAACCTTGGCGTCCAATGAAGTGTATTTATCAATGCGTAGACTGCTGAATTAATAGGAGGATCAAAAACCCAACTCATCATTAAAAGTCACGGAGGGGAACGAGGCGACCATGTTCAGTTTGAGCTGGGTGGAGGGCGGAAAGGAAAGTTCAAAGTGTTCCTCACTGTGTGAGCAGTATTCAAAGCTAAGCATTTGCACGTACCATGTCAGTCGGGAAATTGGACGAACTTCCTCTCAAAATGTAACACGAATACTGGACACTGATTTTGATCACATATATCAAGGTCGCCTTCAGTGCTGAAAACTAGTCCTACATTGACCAGTAGATTCAAGTAACTTATTACGTGACGAACCCCGATTTACCTTACGGTGTTTACCGTTGAAGGCGACTAAACAATCACTAAAGGTGGAAAATAACACGGAATTTTGCTGGAAAAACTCTCCTCAGTTATTCTGTTTTGTAAATAACATTGAAGATGCCTGGATTGTTCAACAAATTCACATCATGAGGAATGATAACACTACCATAGTGTAAGAATGACAGAAACGCTGGACAACCAAAGGTCTATTGACGAGGTATTTCGTAACCAAAAAAGGTTTGACGGGGTGTCTCCGATTAAGAAACTAACAAACATCTGGTGTTGGCGGTATAACCAAATTTTTAAATAAATAGGTACTTACGTAATGCACTACTCATAAGGTTGCTGAAAGTTGTTCGACAGCCCACGACCGGTTTCGCCCTTCTTGGGGCTCAGCCGATAGGCGCAGTCCCCGAGGTTCCGTCAACCTTATGTTCTCTTGGTTGACGGAAACTCGGGGACTGCGCCTACCTGATGATCCCCAAGAAGGGCGAAACCGGCGTGGGCTGTCGAAGAATTTTCAGCAACCTTATGAGTAGTGCATTACGTATATACATGTATCGCGATATCTCGAATATCGTAGCAACTGGAACATGAGGCGGCCTGGTGCAGCACATCCAGTTGCCTGAAAACATCACAAACGGGAGATTCAGCTGGGTTCCAGGTGAGTCTCTCGCAAGAAACCAAATTGATTTGCAAATTAGTGTACTTCTCGAAAACAGGTACCTATTTTGAAAGTGCACTTAAAAAAACCGGCAGTGCGGTTTACAGCGTTAGCATCTACCCTCTCGAACCAAAATAAAATTGATCCACGGTTTTTCCAAGAAAGAAAAAAGATCCCTTAATGGTTGGTCCACTCGAAATGTCCAAGGTAGTTCACTTAGACCACCTAAGACCAACAGAAGAAATGTTCACGACGATGAGGAAAATCGTTGGGCTTAGATCTCACTTGGTTGTCATTTGGCTATCAGAGTCGTCTGACTTTGATTGGTCCAGCCTCTCAAAAAGCGGTCGTCGTTTTCACGTGACAGTTTAAGTTAAGTCCCTCATACTATACTTTCCTGACGGACTGGTGATTTCAATTTTAGCCACACGTCTTTATCGATCCCTTCGAATCGAACTCAAATTAGAGAATGAGTGTATTTTGAAAATTGAGGTCAGATTCCGAAGAGTCCTTGAACAACTTCAGAAGCGGTTTTAGGGTCTCTTGCAGCAGATTTAACTTGTCTTTTGGAACGTAGCAACCACATAAAGGTGTATGCAGGTTGTTAAGAACGGGAGCTTCCTTGTAAAACGTACGTTTCTTCAGGACACTGTTCGAAAAATGAACTGTCGGAGTATGGTAGACATACAACGCCGGAAGCAAAGCTCCAGTGTAATTTTCGACCAAATAGTTCGCACACCAAGTCATTGTTCTGTCCGGTAAAATCATGTTGGTTCATGTTTTTAGAGACCATATGATTGATCTCTTCATTGTCACGCTAAAAATACGTGGGTGGGACACGTTTAGACAGATCTCTCGAACCCATTCTTCTCAAACACACAACCATTCTCCCCGGTTTCAAACAGTTCTCACGGCCCTTCTCATATTTTCAAATTTTCGGGGTTGCGTCTTTGAGTAGTCAACTGCTTCTCGTCATCCACTTTAGTTACAATCTTTTTTTGAGGGACTTATCTCACCGTTTACAGTATCACAAGAACGTTAACAAACTCATGACTTTTCTAGTTTTGCAGCTGCTTTTTCGATCACATCGGCTAGGCTATGATGGCGTTTACCACTCCGAAGAACAATGTTTCCGAAGGCCTTTGTGATCCCATACGACCCTCGCTTGGTTTGTGAGTTGCTACGACTGCTTGTTTGAAGTAGAGAGAGCATACCCGGAAAAGCGTATGAAGATTGATCGTTCAGCTGTAATACGCTTTTGGTGACTATCTGCCATGGCACACTGCTGTATCGTGGGTGGCCGTCTATTCGTTACGCCCGCACTGAGCCTGCCAGACTACGCGACAATAAGAAGACAGAGAACTCGGGACACGGCTGTATTGTCAGGACAAAACATACAGAGCCTCTGCGTAAATACATAGGATGACTAAATGGCCAATTATGGTCGTTCGCTTGTTTGTTCCGTACAGCCAATGGCGGTGTTCCGGTCGTGACCAAACCCAGCCCCACTCCGCTGGTCGTATGTTGCTAAGCCGTGTATGGTGGGCTCCGCCACCTGATATCCGAAACGTCTGGTACCGCTGGTGACCCTGTGAATACGTCATTCTCTGCACATGCGCTTTTTTCATGTCTGGGCGCGTCCTGACACACATGAAGAAAGCACGAGGGCTGAGATAGTGTCAGTTTGACCAAGCCTAAACATGAGCAGTCAATAGGCTGTGGTTGGATTCGAACCACCTACCTTCTGCTCAGTAGGTTTGCGCCTTAACCACTGGGCCATCTTGAGTGAAACCTGTTCCATAATAAGGTTAACTAGACCAACATCTGATAAGTTTGACATGTTTGTTTGTTCTAGTCCTGTCGTTGGCGCCCATGCTTCAGTTCAGTGATCACCAGTCGTAGTCGTAAGCATGCACGAGTTTTCAATTTATCAGTTTACCGAGTTACGTTCAGAGTTGCAAGGTTTCCGTATGGCATCAATGTCGAAACCGATCACTGACGAGTACCGTGAGTGGAGTCCAGAAACAGTGGTTCCCATGTCGGGTTCAGGATTGCGGGGTAAAAAAAAGTTATAACGAGATTTGTCATGGGGTTTCCTCCGCAAAACCACACGAGCTAGTAGGCGAATGTCCTGTAACCCTGAAGGTGTACAAGATGTGTGCGACTTCGATTAGGAGTAGTTGGATAGGCAACTATTTTTGCTTGCGGAAAAGTGTAGACAAATGCAATACGGACGATTTGAATGGTATCGATTTTTTACTCTACTCATTTTGTCGCAGTCCTACGGTGGATTCACCGTGGCTCATTTATTGGGTCATCCGGAAAACAATCTCACGCGATGTGGTGTTGCTGTGGCCCCAGTGACCGACTTCAAATATTATGGTGGGTTTTGAAATTCACAATTTTTCCTCTTATTATAAGTGTTGCTATTTCTTTCCGACCTTCAAGACCCTGTTTTATTGGTTGTCTTTACCGGAATCTGATTGGACAGGATATGGGTGTTGGAACCGGTACAGGTTGCCAAATAATCAATCAGAGATCTTGAGTGTCGTTAGAAAACTGAACATCGGTTTTAGTGCGTAAGACTTCTGTCGAAAAAAAAACACGACTGCATGCAGGAAGCTATATTACAGCTAAATTTCGTCCTCTGAGCCTCTGAACAATGTGAATCCTTCGGAAATTTTCTAGTTAGTTCGCCAGGCAAGTAGAAAAGAAGCGAACAAAGCGGAACAATGCAGACATGATATTTTTGTTTGCCCACCGATTTACCAAAATTTTCTCGCATTTGATCGGGATGGGGGAACGAGGTAGAACCAATAGGTTGAGATGTTCAATAGATGTTTCGTCTTGTCAGTGAATCCAATCTATGTTGCAAAGTCTAGAAGCACTGTAAAGCTGTTTCATTTTTAGCTGGGATCATCGGCAGTGTGCATCTCACGAAACGCAGAGAGTCTCTAACCCACAACCTTCCGGTCACCAGTTGAACATTCAACCGTTCGGCTGCGAGCGACTGAACAGCAGTGTGATTAGCTCTCACTTAGAGAGAATATCGAGCCGCTCATCCCTCAATCACAAAAACAATATCACGTGGTCGCGTATTGTCTTGCCGTTTGATTGACTAGTTTTCAGATGCAAATTTCACTCACACGGCTGAACTACTTTGGAATGCTTTAGTCCAATAAAAGCACGAACATTTGGTGTCAGATTTGTGGGGTGCTCAGTAAGTTTCGAAATCTTATACAAAAAGTTGCAAGGGTCTACTGGTCAAAGTCTGTATTCTCACCATATCCCCAACACCAAAGTTATCATTTTTTCAATATCTTCACCCCCCTATTAAAGACACCGTCTACACTGAACGACATTTGGGTCGAATCAATGACAATCCTGATGCATATCTGGTGAGTTGTTCAAATGAAACACCTTCATAGTCCCAACAAAATGATCTCAGCTTGTTACGGAATCCCTCTCGAAAAAAACAATGCTCACTACTCTGTAGTCCAGTGGTCGGATTATCTCAGGGACGATCGTATTCATGTATCTGTCTAGGTAACAGGTTACTGTTTGTGAAGGCCAGATTCTTCACCCAAATTTGATTTTGATAGACAGTCTCCGAAAATTACGAAGTTGAGTAGTGTCTCAAACTGTTGAGTTTTGAAGATGAGCAAAGATGTTTAGGCTGGATCACTTCCCCAATTCTTCTAGTTAGACTCCAAATTGCATAACAGCGACCAGCCGAAAACCCTTCACAGACAGGGTAGTTTAATTGGATTTATTTTTATTACTCAGTTGAACTGTGTGAAGTTTATAAGGCTGAGGAAAGACAGCTCATTGCAGCTGGTCCTTTATTTTGTCCATTCAGTCGCTCAGACAGTTGCTGCACTAGTTAAAAGCCTCTGCACATCCATTCTTGTTGTTCTCATACTGATTTACGTTTGTTTTTCTTGAACCAGCAAACTCAGGTAGCCAGAAACGCGAGAAACTTTCGGTCCAAAAGCGTTCTCCTCATGCACGGCACGGCAGACGGTGAGTTTTTCTTTATCATAGTAGACGCACCGTTTGCAGCTAATAACGAAAGAGCTGAGTGAACTCTCTGCATTCAGTTCTGTTCGTAAATCGCGTGAATGCATTTTTTGCCTTAATGCCATTCGAAATCTACTTGATATTCATGGTTCCCTATAGTCAGAGTTAATAACCAGGGTTTACAATCATTCACCATCCATCGTTCAGCTGTAGCACCCTTTCGATACCTAACTGCCATACCACTAGAAGGAAGAACGAGGGCTGGGATACTTCCAGGTTGCTCAAGCCTAGACAGGGGAAGTCAAGAGGAAGAGGTCGAGGAGGAACACGGACCTTCCGATCAGTAAATTTGCGCTCTAACCACTTGAGCCAATTGAAAGACAGCAATATTCCTGGCACATTTTGTGCTGTTTAAAACCCTCCTCTCACAGCGGTTACGAAAGATCCTAGCTTAAGAAGAGGTGGACGAGACAGTCGTTGAATTTTTGGGTTCCAGTACCCACTTAATTTTAATTCTTCTATAGGTGATGCGCTACTCATAATATAGCTGAAAACCCCTCGACAACCCACGATCAGGTTCGTCCTTTCTGGGTTCATTCCACTAGGTTCCATCAACCTTATGTTCTGCTTAAGCTCAAATTGGACGCAATTTCCTAAATACTCTCATTTGCACAGTAATTTGCTTGTCATGTGAGACTCAAATCGATGCAGCTGAATCCCTCGTTTACGATGTTTTTATTTCGATGGCTCTTGATACTTAACGTTTAACGGGTTGTGGAACACCTGCTTTTACGGACTGGGGCGATGAGGAACCTTAAACACAATACATAAAGTGTTCAAACTTTTTCTGAATCTGGTTCAATGCGCGATGACCAATCACGTCTACATTTTACAGTTGAAGGTCAACGCTTGCCAAGGTCATCCAGTCAGCAACCTCCATTTGTTTTAGTCAGTAATACAGACACAAACACAAAAGCTACTGAAGTACCAACCGAACAAGCAATCAAGGATTCGAAACAACGTCCAGGAAAAATCTTTTTATACAGGTAAAAACATAACGCTTTTGTCGTGGCAAAATGAGAATTTCCAGAAGCTTATTTCTTGGACAGCTTCCGAGGTCGGGGTACCTACAGTGTCTAGTTTGCGAACTCTGTTAATAACAAATTTTACAGTAAAGGAAACTATTCACAAGGTTGCTGAAAATGCTTCGACAGCTCACGACCCGTTTCGCCCTTCTCGGGGCTCATCAGGTAGGCGCAGTCCCCGAGTTTCCGGGGACGAAATCAGTCCGAAATCGGACTGATTGCGACAAATACACTCATTTGCAAATCACTTTGGTTTTCACGTGAATCTCTCGTTTATGATTCACTTGAGTCTACCGTGAAAACCAAATTGATTTGCAAATGAGTGTATTTGTCGAAGTTTTACAGTTCTTTTTGTAGGATGCATTATCTTAGGCCTTTTTTATAGAACATGCTTTAGGTACGGCTGAGCAGTACTCATTGCGTGCATTGCTGAACTGAGTTTGTGATTAAAGTGCGCGACTCGGTGAGTCGCATCGATTTGGCGTGTCCGAATAGCATTCAAAACCTGTTCAACCTATCACTGAACTTATACCAAAAAGTTTCTCATGGCGTCAAAGTGGTGTGTCCCTGAATCTCAAGAAACGTGTGTATCAAGCTACAGTGCGGGCTGTTTTGTTGTATGGCTGTGAGACTTGGCCTGTTCGAGCAGCGGAACTGAGACGTCTTCACGTGTTCGACAATTGTTGTCTCAGAACCATAGCTCGTGTAGGTTCGTATCGGCGAATCCGTAACGAGGCAGTTAGAAAGCGAGTTTTGGTTTGCGCAACGGGTACCTCCATTGAAGAGTGTGTCCAGCACCAGAAGCCGCGTTGGTTGGGACATGTGTTGCGCATGCCTACCCATCGTTTGTCGAAGAGAGTGCTATTTTCCGTGCCCAATTCAGAGTGGCGTAAGCAGAGAGGTGGCCAACCATTGACCTGGCAGAAGGGCATGAAAGAAATCACGAAACGCTTGGGTGCTGGCGGTGCTACTCGCCTTCCAGGATAGGGACTGCGTGATCCCCACTGCGCCTGGTTGGAGACGCTGGAAGATATGGCTTCCAACCGATGTCAGTGGCGATCTTGTTGTCAGTTTCTATCCAGATTGCCTGAATGAGTGTTTGGAGGTGTAGGCACCTCGGAATAATTGTAGTAAGGCAGCAGTAGGTCCCCTCCCCATCCATCTTTATTCTTTTCTTCACAATAAGGTTTTCAAATAAACCGTGGTTGTACGGCAGCGAAGCATCGGTGTTGAACACTGATGTCATGCTGTCGATGATGATTACCTGACCAGTGTTCATTCCAAATCTGTTTCAGACAATGTCCTAATGATCAACACCGCTTCACTCGCCACGGCTCTTATTAACGCAAACGCCGATGTAGACGTGATGGTGAGTGGGTGGGTGTGAATCTTGCATGTTTTTGTCAGAGCTAAAATTTCCCGCAGCGAAATCCTCACCCTTGTCCGCGGGAAAACCGTAGCGAGATAGTCCTAGCCACTGCGGTTGTTAAGGTTCTCCAAATAAATAACCCTTTCGCATCAGAATTTTCGCATTGGACGCAAACTAGAAATTCTTTCCAGTGTTGAACACTGATGTCTTGCTGTCGACGATGATGATGATTGGTCAATTTATACTGTCTAGTTAAACGGATGTGGCTTTTATTTGGATTTTACGCAACCACGTTTGATGATCCCTACAATTTCAGTGGATGACGACGGGGAAAGTCATGCCTCAACGATGTGTGTACCGGTAAGCTTTGCGCGCAGCCTACTTTTACTCGTCAGATGGTACTAGTTTGATGAAAAGTCCCATAGGCCACATGTTCCCTCTGCTGGAATCGAGTCGCAATCAGTAGCATGGATGCCAACAGAGTCGTGGTTTGAACAGTTTTAGCCCGCCCTAAATTAGCCTACAACTGAAAGCTGCGGTTTACTCACCGTGTGCTCCGAGTCATGATGGACAATCGGCTCGCTCCGGAGATATAAACGAATTAGACTTCAGTTTGGATCTGAAGAGATGTGCTATTTATCTGTCTGATTTGTGAACCAGGAGTGTTTCGGACTAGGAGATACTGACATGCTATGGTACGGCATGATATGGTTGACCCTGCCGTACTGCGAATGTTAATTTCCAGTAATGAGACCGAGTTTGATCAGCTGATTCACGGAAAATAAGTATGCTCTATCCTAAGCATGAGCACCTTTCCCGGCGTGAGTTACTCTTACCCCCCCCCTCTTTGTTTTCTTCCCTCTAGATATACCCGGATGATAATCACTCCGTACAACGGGCTAGCAATAGTGAACACTTGTACCGAAAAGCGACAACTTTCCTGTTGGACTGCTTTAACAAATCTTCCATTCGATATTCTATCGATCTTCGGGTAAAGGACGACCTTTGAGTAATAGTTAATATCCCTACTACTCCGCTCCCGCAAACTTCCAAGATTTTCATCTGTACAAAGTTCCCTTCTTTGATATTTCAATCAATCTGACCGTTTCCATTGAACTTACTATACTCTGGATGACGCGATCCAGTGCAACGGTCCAAAATAAATCTCAAGTTTGCCGCTTCATCTGCTCTTTAGCCTATAAAAAAAAAACAATCAGCCCATTTTTCTTGAAACATTTTTAGCAAGATCCTAGATCTTTCAAGCCCTAATCCCAAATGAGAGGTGATCATGTTCTACTGAACTGTGAAAATCTACAAATTTCTCGTAGCGCCTACCAGCAATCATTTTTATATCGATAGAAAATCTGATGGAACCGTGGCACTAATCTTTTACTCCTCTTTATGTTGTTATTTTTGTCTGGAAAATCGTTGCACAGTTGTACTGCAGTTTGAAACCATTCCGCTCGAAAACATAAAATCGATATGAACCAACCGGCTTTGTTCTGTTTCGAAGAAACGTGACTACTGACTGTTGGATGGCTAAATCAATCAATAACCTGCAGCCCGAAATCGAAATCTACCAATGAGAACACAGTGCGAGTTACGTTCTAGAGGACGAAAGACCGCTTACTAGGACATCGAAGTGAGTCACCGATAGACAGCACGGACGGGTCCAAATGACCAATCACAACGCACAATGCAAGCACTGCGAGGGAAGCTCCGCAGTGCAAAATGTTCGCAATGCAGTTGCCAATTTCGGCCACTTCTGGTCACTTTTGTGCCACAACAACATGCCCGATGAAACAGGATGAAGTTGAAAGACCCTATTTAACTTGTCATAGGCAACAGCATAGTGATATTCGATAAATACACTCACTTGCAAATCAACTTGGTTTTGCGAAAGACTGCGCCTACCTGATGAGCCCCAGGAAGGGCGAAACCGGTCGTGGACTGTCGAAGCATTTTCAGCAACCTTGTGAGTAGTGCATTACGTATAAGCATAATGATATTCTTTCGCATCATCAGCTACACAGGCTTCCTTGAGATTTTGTTGCGAAGAGATTCGGTAATATTGCTATTTGTTCAGGTGGTTGTTGATATGCTCGCGCAGCCTGATAAGTGGCTTGCAGACTTTTCGTCACCATTCGAATAGACGTCATCAGTGCATGTTTGGGTGGACAGTTTGTTCGTGTTTGCGCTCATATAGTTTGAAGACGGAAGTTTTTAGGTATAACCTTGCTGTCTGTTCCTTTAGGTCTGATTGGTCTGTTTGACGTTTTGTCGTGGTTAGTCTGCATTTCTTGAGTTGTCTGATCGGTCAGTTATTGATCTGCATCGCTTCTCGGTCTAGCTTGCTGTTGTTTGATAGGTCGCTTATATACCTTCCATTTTTAGTAGTTTAATCTCTTCTGGCTGAATGGTTTATTTCAAACTTATTCATGGGCCTGACTAGCTGATTTGCGTAACTTCTCTCTGCAACGTTCTCTTAATTTTGATACGTTTGTTTCTCGTATTTGCTGATTCTTGATGAGAATTACACATTACGACCCTTGAATCTGGACTCGATTTTGCTTTGGACAACGTTATCTCTCCCTCTCTATCTACCATAAATCTATTTTCCGCTTCTGATATAAGTAGTACGGGACAATCTCTAAGCGGCCACTACCGGTTTCATCTAGCTTGGGGATAGGCAGTTGAACGTGGATCCGCATCACTTAGAGCAAAGAAAAAGGACTTTGTTTAGTATCTCAACGGAACCTCGAGGCTGTCTATGTGCAGAAGATTACTTAGAAATATGTCACCATAGTACTGAATTCAAGGGGCTACAAAGAGTCCCCAGTTGCGGCAGTTTCATCATGCATATGAGGACGGGCTTAAACATCAAACCGCTTTTCAAGTCTAAGGCCCTGTACCTGTCTGATGAACTCTATCCAAGGCGAAACTGGTAATGAATTTTGATTACTCCTCACGGGGGAATAGTTCTTACATTTTTCGTGTTGAAATGTTATGGGACCGAAAGTCCGTCAACATACGAACACTGAGACTTCGCACATTTCGCTGCGCTGCGGCACGGATTCTGCCTAACAAGGAACGCTAACACGAAACATGTTTCTAGACCACTTGCGTTCCAAAATCAAGTAACAAATGCCTACCACTCGAAATTGTTACATTTGCACCAGCTCGGTACAATCCTTTGCGCAGGTCCCTGCGATCAGAGCTTGGGTGTTTGTTTGAGGATGTTTGTTCAGATGTTTTACCTCTGCACTAGACTACACGGTCAAACGACATAGGCCAGATATGCCGTCACAAATTCGATCCATTCTCCTCTTCGGTGCACACCGAAACAATTTTGCTAGACAATCGTTCAGCAGTTTTCGATGCCACCACTTTTCGCTGGGTGCGGTAACTAGGCTCCAGCGACCAGAATTCCGCCAAGCCATTGCTTTAAACAAACGAACTTTCGTAAACTTGAGACTGAATGAGTGCACCGGCCTAAGGTATTTTGCAAAATAGCTCATGGATTAAACGTAGCACACTACTCATGGGTTTTCTGAAAACTCTTCCGCAGTGCACGACCGGTTTCGCCCCTCTAGAGGCTCATCGGGTAGGCGCAGTCCCCCGAGTTCCCTTCGACCTTATGTTCTAATTGAACCCACACTGGACAGGGTTCGACAAATCCCTCATTTGACGGAAACTCTGGCACTAGGCTTAATTGATGAACCCCAAGAAGGGCAAAACTGGTCGCGGGCTGCTGAAAGGTTTTCAGCAAACTTATGAGTAGTATGTTATGTTTCGATAATGTGTTGTGGTATCTTAAGTATCGTACCGTCTAAAGCATGAGATGGCCTGGTGCAGCGCACCATTATGAACGAGGGGGGAGATTAAACTGGATTCACTCGAGCCTTGTTTCAGATGGGGGTAGTTTTTGAAGTGTATGGTCTAACTGAGAATACTAAGAGTTCCATTCTGGCCTGTAAACTTTCTGTGTACTCTCACGTCACGTTTCCGGGCAAGTATAAATCAGAAAGTGTTTTTATGCGCAATTATACACGTTCTTGAGCGAAAATGAACTATGTCGCTTTCAGCAAACTTTCACCGCTGAGCAAATAAATGGTGTGAGAAGTGAGGACGCCATTAAACTGATTCCTCAGGCATTAAACTAATGATACACGTCACTTGTGAAGGTCAACAGTTGACAATGTTGTTTCCGTGAGACCAAACAACCTTCTGAAGTGAGTAGTTTTCAGCTGTGGAATTTGTTCGTTTTTTATGAGAAATAAGCAACTGAATCACGGGGATTCCCATCTTGTCGAAGAACATGTTCCTCACAGCCAAAATATGTTCTTGTTCTTTGCTTACGGTCGCGAGAACACAAATGTTGGAAATTATCCTTTATTTTGCCTTTTGGGCTCCCAGTAACTCATTGCCTACAGACATGACCCGTTTTTAAAATGGTGCCAATCAAAGCTGGGACACACACCAAGAAGTACAGCGTGGGTCCCCCTGGTCACCGTTCCAGATAGCGGTGACACACGATCGGGCACTCACAGTTGTAAGTACGAATTCAATCCTGGAGTTTCGGCTGAAAGTTAACTGGGCAGGTGGAATCATTAACTCTGAAATGCCGAGTTTCCCTGTACAGCTGATTCATTTTTTTTAAAACAGGTATCAGCATTACTCTTCGCCCAAATGTATAACTGAACAAGTTGATACTGTTCGACTGCTCAGCTACCCACCAGAAGTTTTTGATTTTGGATCTCTCTGAAGGCCACTGAGACGCATCCTTGATTACTCGTAGCAAGGAACAGAGCAGCTCAACAGAGCCTCTCGGCTATTCACTATAGCATTGTTTCAACTACATGATGAAACGTTGTTTCCAAACGTGGCGTCTTCTGGGTTGCTTATGGTGAAATGTTCGTGCATTACCAACAATCGTATCAATTTTATGTCTCTATTTGATATGGAAATGCGTCGCTGACGAGGACTTATGGGCGCACAAATAGTTTTTTGTGAATAACAATCACCTTGTTAGCACAGCCCGAGGACTACCCAACCTAGGGGACTATTTCCACGACAGCTTTCGTAAGACAACTGCTTTTCAGAGGTATCATCCACGGAATTGACTAAAGTCACTCCCCAATGGGAGAAATCCGCCCCGAAATATACCCGACATTTTCCAACCTCAATGTGTTTAGTGCACATCAACATATCCGGGAGTATTTACCATGGCTACGAAAACGATCTTTCTTGTTACAGGCAGCAAACACAGCAAGACTCTCTGAGTGTAAATACTACATGGGATTGAGGTTCGTCGTGACAGTGATGTTTCTCAAATATCCGTTCACTATATTCTTAATTCTGATTCCTTCAGACACATTACGATGTGTCCAGCGTTGGTTGGGACATGTGTTGCGCATGCCTACCCATCGTTTGTCGAAGACGGTGCTGTTTTCCGTGCCCAATTCAGAGTGGCGGAAGCAAAGAGGTGGCCAACTTTTGACCTGGCAGAAGGGCATGAAAGAAATCACGAAACGTTTGGGTGCTGTCGGTGCTACTCGCCTTCCAGGATAGGGACTGCGTGATCCCCACTGCGCCTGGTTGGAGACGCTGGAAGATATGGCTTCCAACCGATGTCAGTGGCGATCTTGTTGTCAGTTTCTATCCAGATTGCCTGAATGAGTGTTTGGAGGTGTAGGCACCTCGGAATGATTGTGATAAGCTAGCATTAAGTCCCTTCTCTTTCCACCCTTATTCTTTTCTTTACAATAAGGCTTTCAAATAAACCATGGTTGTACGGCAGCGAAGTATCGGTGTTGAACACTGATGTCATACTCTCGATGATGATGATGATGATGATGATGATGATGATGATGATGATGATGATGAGGGTGATGATGATGATGATGATGATGAGGATGACACAACAATGACCAGAATGTCACTCTGTACGTAAGCAGTACAGAAATTCAAACCTCCCTCCACTGCCTTCATGCCCGTATTGTTCGCCCGACATTAAAATGGCACTGCTGGTTGAATACCACCAACCAATGCGACATTTTTGGATGGACGGATCCTGTCAAATAAGGCACAATGGAAGCTGCATATCTTCAACAAATCGATTCAAAAAATCGGAGTTCAACGGCAATTAACTTGCTTACAACTTTTTCCTTAAATAAAGGTCTTCAACAATGGCATATTTGATTTCCGAGTAAAATTAGGCACCGATCTATACAGCATTGGCCTGACCAGGCAAAAAGTGACCAGCTATGGAGTTCTGTTTCATTTGGTGTTCCCTCTTGTTGAAATGCATTGTAAACCCCAAAGACGTCTGAACAGTAGTTTGTCATCTTCCACTTGGAGGGTATTGATGAACTATACACTTTTTGGACAGTTATAGAAAAAACCCCGATAACTAATGACCGGTTGCGCCTACCTTGGGGCCTATCATTTAGTCGTAGGCATTGATTTTCTACCAATCAACCAATCAACATTGGTGTTAACGAGGGAGCGAATTGAAAATTTGTTTTATAGCTGATGGTGCTTTTGTTAGGCGGAATTCCACACAGATCCCGCTTTAACGCCCGCAGTCGGGTGCTGCTTCGGCCAAAAAGCCTATCCCACACAAGATTGGCCAGGAATTCGAGACGCTTGCCGGTCCGGCATCAAGCCCAGATCTGATTGGTCGAAAATCTGGACCCAACAGCCAATCATGACCCAGTATTGGCCAATTGCCGGTTGCCAATGGTGCATCCAGAACGCGTCAGAATTTCCAGAAAGTTATTACCGTTTACGCTATATATATGAAGCGCTGTACAAATGCTCTTGACTTCGTTTGGGGCGTTAATATATCTTGTACACCTTTGGTGGTTGTTTTGGCACGCACGCTAGCTTGGGAGGCTCAGACCGAGAACTAAGCTGAGAAAGTACCGTTACTACAGCTTTACATGGGCGCTTGCGTTTCAGCGGGATCGACGTTACGTATACAGCTGTCTGCGGAATTGATAGAAGTCACGTTCACATCACTCTCGTTTGAACAGACCTCCTCCTGTCCTGGGGTGGTTATTCTTGTGAGTTCACATAAAAGAGAAAAAAGACTGGAGTTTCGCGACCGTTAGAGCTCACCGGCGGTGCACATCAAACTTCGGACTTGATATGCGAGGTGAGCTGTTACGACTACTCCACCAGCGCACGCCTGATGTATCCGAATTTCCACGTCTTAACAGGCGGAGTTGTTCACGCTTGAGCGAAGTGATTTGCTTGAACGACAGCTCTGACATCGACTGCGTAACTGTCGATCGACTGGCCCCGAGAGGATTTCCCAGTCGTTTAGCGCCAGGGAAGCTTGAAAGCTGGTGAATAGTTTTCGATTAGTTCTAGGTGTTTGCGGGATCCGTAGAATTAAAATTTCACAGGCAGCAGTACATTTTCTTAACGGACCACACTACTCGTAAGGTTGCTGAGTAGCCTGTTATGTCAAGCGTGTTGTGTCATTTATACCGCTTGATTTTTTATCAAATGTTCTGTTGTATGAGTGTTCCCAGTAGAGAAAGTTAGATAAAATCGCTCTCTCGAAATTCGGATCATTGCGTAAGGTTTTCCGACTTCCTATTTTCTTGACATATAACATCCGAAAGCAGTCCGACTGTATAAGCAGTACAGTGAAGATGCATTAATTTGAACCTTGTTTGTTGTCATGTTTAGAGCAGACTATATGTTGGCAGCTCTAAGGCGTAGTTTCCCAAACGACTAATGATAATTTTACGGGAAGATGGGTTGCAAATTATAGACTGCCAGGTAAATCGCACAGTAATCCTTACATCATCTCCGTACCATTGATGCTCCGATTACGTTTTCGTGTCACTACTGCTTTCTTGTTAGTAAGCAGAGAATCATTTTGTTATAGTAGATACACCGAATCGTTCTGCTCTCCAAGCTCCCCTGCGTCCAGCCAAGTATAGTTACGATCAGAGATAATAGTGGCAATAACACAATAACAGTGAGGAGCTCTTTAGTTTCAAGGTCACAGTGATCTATCCGATGAAGGACGGATCATGTCGCTACGTGGGTAGATTGTGCAAAGGCTGAAACAGATGGATGAAATACGCTGAGATCGTTCTCCGCTACAAAACCCGAAACAGTGTCACATGCCGAAAGAAGCTGATAGCAATGCCTATGCACCAATAAGACTGGAAATGCCGGACGTATCCCATGATTAACTTAGGCATGTTTGGAGATGACTGTACTCAGGTTCTGTAAGGTAGCAATCTCCGATAGGGGAGCTTGAGTGAGCGATTCATCCGCAAACTGGCTGCAAACGAAGAAAAGTGTACGGCCAATGTGTAATGCCTCACATCATCAGCGTTTTACCTGTGAACCACAACTAGGTGTACAGGCGCGGTATTTGCACCTACGTGAGGAATCTATGCACAACTAATTTGTGTTCATTTACCACATGTGTTTTTGTTTCTCGCAATGAACAATTTTTCCTGAAAGATAAGAATACAGTTACAACAAAGGTCTTTGGGTCAGACTGTAAGGGACAGCTGGCGGTGGTGGAAACCTCTTGATGGGTATGTAATCCGAAGACATTGATACGACTGATTACCACCACGTGCTCCTTTTGAAGCGACACGATGGTGGAAGTGCAGCACATGGAACTTACGTATTCAGTGGCTGGATAACCCCTCTTCAAGAGATTCAGCTGGGTTCCAGGTGGGTCTCGCAAAACCAAGTTGATTTGCAACTGAGTGTATTTATCGAAATCAGTCCAAGGGTTCAAGTAGAACATAAGGTTGACGGAAACTCGGGGACTGCGCCTACCTGATGAGCCCCAAGAAGGGCGAAACCAGTCGTGAGCTGTCGAACAATTTTCAGCAACCTTATGAATAGTGCATTACGTATATACAAGTGGCCTAAATTGTTTTCTGTCGACGCCCATTCGATAGACGACAGTTTTTGTTCTCAACAATTTCAAAGCACGAATAAGGATCTAATAAGTTCAATCTTGTGGACGATTGTTCAGTGGACGAAATATGAGAAGAACTTGGCCCCCGCATCGTGTAACCAGGACTCTTACTTTGGGTAAATAGCCACAAACGCTGGAAACTCTTACAGTAATGCACTACTAAGTATACTACTGACAAAGTCAATCTGGCAGAAAAGTTTGCAATATGTCTGCGATTTCTGCTAGCCTGGAAGTTGGTCAGAGGCACAAATCCTGAAAATAGCTCACTCTCAGCAGAAACCGAAGTAATTTATCCACTTAATGACCTTGTTTCCAGGGATTGTCGTACATAGCTTACACAGCTCTGAAGGAGTCTACCGATTTCGTTAGCTTGAGAACATCAAAGACAACCTCAGACAGTTTTTTTACAAGCCGGAATATGAAGTGTTTTGAACTTCAAGCATCCAAAGACTCTGAAAGAATGGTTCGTTATCGTTGTCCTGCCCCTGGAAATCCGTGACTGCCATAGAGCCCAACTTCGTGCAATAAGAAATGCAATAGACCAATCAATCGGTATATCCGACCCCAAAATAGTAGACTATAAGAGGTCGCTAACTGTATTCCGTGCTTAAGTCTAAAATTCCCAAATGGAATCAGTTGCTTTATTGTTCTCGAAATGAAAACTATTCTGGCCCAACCATTTAGTAGAGACTCGTCAGTTGTTGACTGAAGCACATTGCTATGTTATACTCAAGCTGTTGTATCGGCTTCACAATTCTTGTGCCTCAGAAGCTTATCAAAGTCGCTACTGCAAACTAAGTTGTCACGAACAGAACTGCTACCTGCGACACTACCTGGGACTTCGGGTTTGTTGGGCTGTTGCGTGGACAGACCAAGAAGCCGGCAGTTATGCAGTTTGGTGCTGAATGAACGGGCTTGAATGTATTACATCCCACCACATGGTAACGGAAAATATACCGAAGTGCGCGTGCTGAATGGTCTCTGACGGCCTATGACCGGTTTCACAAAATCAGTGATTAAGTGAGTGTGTTTCGCAAATTTCATACAATTTCGGTTCAAGTAGGAAGGGCGAAACCGGTCTTTGTCTGTCGAGAAGATTTCAGCAACCATATGAGTAGTGTAGTACCTCTATGCAATGTATCACGATATATCGAATATCCTACCAACTGAAACATGAAACGATCATGACCGAGAGATTCAACTGTGATTCATTTAAATCTCCCGGTTAAACCGAATTTAAATGTGTAAACATATGTATTCCGCGTACAACCTGTTCATTTCCACCCATAGTTTTTGCGCGTGACATCACTATAGATTTTTTGAAGCACACCAGCCATGCAATAGAATCTCATCAAATCACGACAAATTGCAAAAAGTGCTAACTTGTTCTGACAAGGTCCATGGTCTACTTTGTACATCCATAGATGTTTTCAAATTTACAATTAAAAATAACTGTATCCCATTTAGCATTCCAAAAACAGTTGGACAAAAATTCGGCGTGACTCGTTCTAGTTCAATCAAGTTTTCCATCATTGTTTGGTTTCCATCTTCTCCGCATGTTGTTCCGTTGGTTTGGAAGGTGGATAGATCGGACATAGTCGACGAACTGTGGCTTGGACCATGTCTCCGTGACCGAGTGTATTCGGGACCGCTTTATCTATATGTTCCAAGTCGTAGTATACTTTATCCCAGCCAGTCACTTGGTAATCAGAGTGACCGGCCACGTATCTCCCACCCTTTATGCGGCGCGCGGGAACCATCCAGGTGGCTGAATTTTGTGAGAACAATACATCCGATTCAATGGAGTGATAGAAAAGCGGAGACATTTCACCCCCCTCATAACGAATCGAAAATTGGTCCAAACCGACAAGACCGAACAGCGGTTCAATATCTACACACTCCAGTGACAATGAGATCCATCCCTCTCTCTCAGCCCGATCCCAAAAGGCGTATGTATTGTCTGATGTGCTTGGTGGATTGTTAGACCTATCAGATTCTTCCTCGAAGCTGAGCGTCTTCTGGCGACAATATGTCCTTTGTATGATTCCGAGATTTTGAGACGAACGCAAACTACCGGCGGGAAACGCCATGTCAAAGGTAACTGGTTCAAATCGGACCCCGACAGTGGAATCACATCCAGAACACTTCACCACTTCCGCATTCTCCCTCACCCCATCAAGAAATTTGAAACGATACAAAATGGCACATGGACCGTCCGCTTCGATTTGAGGGTCACTACACCTTGGATTTACTCTGATGTTAATACAGTCAGGCAAAAACATGGACAAAAACATTCGTTCGTCAGCCGGTTCTTCAGATGTGCTTGAAAGGGCGAGGGTCTGAACCGTGAAACGCTTCGCGGTTTTGGGTTTTTCTTCCATTTCATGTGCTTCACGTGCACATGCTTGTGCCTGCTCATTTGATGCGAGCAAAGTCTTCTCTCCAGTTGCCCTTCCCGCAAACTCAACTTCATTGTTCTCATTCGATTGGTTTCCGCTTTCCGCCTGTTTTTTCTTGCGAATCTTGTCATACAGGAAGGCAAGATCCGCTTCCAGGTAAGCACATGACAATGGCACGTAACCAAAAGGTAGCCCGCATTTGCGACATGTGACTCTGCGACGCTTGTTCAGTTTTGAATACGCTGGCATTGTAGTCGACAAAGGGAGTGTCGGAATTTTTTGTGGAATTTTACTCATGGCTTATTCACACGATTGGTTGAAATCCTGGCCGCGTAATTGCTCAGTGTGTCTGAAAGCTAATGAATGCATCTTTTAAAATCGGATCGATTGAACACGTGACCACGATATCTTTGTTAGCTCCACCGTCAGAGGAAAGGAACTGTCATAGACCTATTGAGTATTTTATCGGGAGCTTTGCAGCTGGTTTGTAACGTACTGACTGTGTAGTGATACCCTAAAAATTTAAACCCCCATTCCAGCAGCAAACTTCCCAGGGGTGCCCTGTCTCAGAGAAAAGTAACGAAACTAACGAGCTCCAAATAAATATTAGAAAACAATGTGTTGCGTACGCATCCGCATTAAACTGTCAAAAAGACTCACATTAGCGAAACAAGCATCCTGAAATAATTGTCGTCACTCAAGGGCCCAGTCAATATGTGACCACGTGATGTTGTTCCCGCGACTGGATGGTGAGGGGTTCATCACAATGCTGATAAGCCGCTCGTGATCGAACGGTTAAAAGTTCAGACGACTAGTCGAGATGTCGCAAGTTCGAGACACCCTGGATTTTGGTGAGATACGTATTGTCGTTTTACTCCCACTAGGAATGAAACAGTCGTACCGTGCTTCTCAGCTTTTCAACATAGTTTGGTTTCCTTTGCAGGACGAAAGCTCAACTGAAAATTGTTTTTCATGCTGCCATTAGTTTATGCTAAACTTCGGACGACATCCAGAACTGTACGGTTTTGATTTGTTGCTGTAAATGGTCCCTAGCCTGTACAATGTGGTTCAGTGGTTCTTAAACAGGGTATTGGGTCACTTATCCTGGAGTCACGCAGTTCACAGTCAAGTGGCCACCTACTGACTGATTACAGGGCGCGTCATATAAGTAACAGATGAGTGAACCTAGTGATCAATACTCAAAATGCAAAATTGATATTCAGACTGAAAGACATAAACTGTACATTCGCGTCCCTTGACCAGTGTAGACGCAATATCTGACTCAGCCGTCTTCGTGAACGTAAGCCTGGTACATCAGTCGTTATTTACAAAGGATTCTGGCGTTGAGGAAATATTAGAAACACTTCTTCTAGGCGAATAGTAATCGTTAATCAGATCAATCGAACCGTAAACTGACAATACCACTTGCAACTAAAGGCAAAACTGGTTATTTTCCCCTTCATTCCCTCTTCCCCCTATGTAATCGTATGCATCGTGTTCCGTTTGGCGTCCAAATTTACCGAAAACCACAGATCTCTCAGTTTTGCTGAATATAGCTGAGTGAGTCATGCTTGACAAAACTGATGCTGAGCATGTATGGGCTATAGCAACTACAGCTCGACCGAAATTCGCTGGATTTTGACTGTGGGTAAACAGACTTTGCGGTAGTGGGACATTAGTGTTAACGCTGGTGTTGTTCTCTCTGAGGAGATGATAATGATAGCAACACCAATGAAAGGGGGAAAGCCTTTTCCCGCGAATTCGTTTATCAGCAAACACCAAATAAACAATTACAAACTACTGGACAGCAAAATAAGCGTCTCATATGCACTTTGTTTTTAAAAACTGAACGTCCTCACGCGTCTTCTTGAACTTCCGTGAATATTCACTGACTATCGCGAAATGGTAAACGAAAGCAATAAACCTTACCTTCCATTATACGCGAGGCGGAGTTACGAGGAGACCACATACTACTCACGTTTCTCATCAGTAGTATCCGTCGTCACACCGGTAGCGTAGATGGTGCTTAGCTTTCACATCCATGGAAACAGAAGGCCCTAGAAAGGAACAGACGTGGAGGACTGAAGAATTAGTGCAAAAAGAACTTGAAGAAAATTGGTAGGAGCCAAGTGCCTGCATGTAATAATACCCAAAAAAGCTCAATTCGGGTGTCTTTTTGGAGAGAACTTCCATCAGAGATTTTTGTCTCGCGTTTTTCGAGAACTTCACCCAACAACTTCACCAGTACGCAACGCAAAACTTCAGCCGAACGTTCCGGCTAGAAAGTGACGGCAGCCTTGCCACTGCCATCACTTTCTTGTGATATGCGGCAAGTTTCCCAGCAGTACGGTAAGGAGAATCATTTCGACCCCGGCTAGGAGAACGCGGAGATCCCGGTATTGTTCGATGTGGTCGTGTGCAATAGCATATGTATATTTTTGTCCTAGACACAAGCGAGTTACACAGCAATCGATTCAGGATCAAGGCATGATAACCACAACACACAACTGACATTCGGTTCCGACTATGCCTCACGTTTTCAAAAACAAACATTGCTCGTCTGACTACCTTGGCCACTGAGTAGAAAACACAGTAACAGATCCCATAGTTTCCACGGGTGAGACAGCATTCATGCGCACACTGTTCGCCATTGCTGAATGAATGTCTATACCGAAGGGAAATTGAACGGTGATGTGCCAGTGTATACCTGCATTGACAATGGATGAAACATGGGTCAAACCTGCATGAGAGAACAAAAAAAACATAGTTATCTGATAGCAAAATGAAAGGACGATACATAGTAGTAAACACAACGAGAAAAAAGGATGAACGCGTGCCGCGGACATTCAGGGAACAGATGTATACCTTAACATCAAAGGGCTAAGCTTCATGATAGCTGAATAGAAGGGGAATGCGTCAGAAAAACAGGCCACCTATCCCGCGTGGTGATACATTTACGGCTCAGAGGAGGATATTCTTCCCCATAGGTGATGCAGGGTAGGCTAGGTTGTCTAAGATTAGGAACGATCATTCTATCAGAATTGTTCATCATTACTGGGGAAACTAAAAAAAAACTATTTTACGTTGGGGTGTTAATGCTACGAGGCATACTTTGCCACTGTTTTTACGAGTTGGTGCATGTCCTTTTGGACGTGCGTCGTTAGGATGTGAGCAAACGCAGTGTCAAAAAAATTTCCAACCTCCCAAAAAAGTATGGCGTTACGTGACCCGCCTCAGGTTCTAGCTAGAATGACGTTCAAAACATCAAACGTTTTCCTGACACAACACTACTTGTATGAGTTTTCAGTAGTGGTGTTGGGTCATGAAAGGACTAGCTGCTCAGTTTGGAAAACCTGAAATCCGGTTGGAACCATTTCAGTAAAACGAGCAGCTCTATGCAATCACGTGTTCTGGACTCCTACTCGTTCACACCGCACCAATTTGAGCAGAACAACAGATGCAAGGCTGTTTTCTAACAGCCGGTAACTAGGATAGAAATCACCGAATATTTTTGACAGTGTGAGCAGATGTGGAAAGTTTTCGCCTGCAGTGAAGCCAAAATATGCGTACCTCCCAAAATTCCGGTCGGGAGTCTCGAACCCGCGACATCCCGGCTAGTAGTCAGATTACTCAGCGGTTCAACCACAAACCGTTGAACAGCAGCTTACACTCAGAGAGGGTGTGATCAGATCGGTTTGTGTCCACTCCCTTTTTTCAGTTGGCTGGTCCCTAATGTTGTGTAAGCATTTGGTGCATTTAAATTGTTTTGGCCACCTGAGTGGAGCTGTATTTTCATCTGGGAGGTCACCCTCAGTTAAGTTCACTGTCCGTTTTGCGTGCCGGGAATCGGGGGAAATTCCAGCCAGTGTTGACCGAGACAACTTACAATTAGTTCATTATAGATTGTTAAACATCATGCATTTTACCCTGGACAAAATGGATTTTCCTGGAACATCAGGACCTAGAAAGCAAATAAGGACTATACGTAATACACTGCTCATAAGGTTTCTGAAAATTCACCGACAGTCCACGACTATTTTATCTTCTTTTGAGAAATCTACATTAATTAAAGTTGTGAATGAATTAGTTCAAATGAATCGTGAGGCAATCTTTGTGCTACACATCATATTCGAAAGCATCATGCATGCATTACGGACACTTGTTGTTTTTCAAACAGAAAAGGATGGAAAGTCTGGGATTGTGAAGTCCACAAGGAAATACAAAGTTTCGGTTAGCAAATCAGCAAACTAGCCAAAAACTAGAAAACTCTTCTAGACCTAGGGATTCCGAACAAGAAACTTCATTAAACATTTCCACTTGGCTCATGATCTATCAGGTATTGCAGTCCTATTTGGTCACCATCAGTTTGGTTTGCAAGAAATACTGTGTTCATCTTCCTGGATGATATCGTCGCCCAGCAACGCACAACGCTTGATATTAGTACTGTACATAGTAGTACCCAGCATCACAAATTTAACCTTATACAGCAGAATTCAGCACAGCGCTCCTGATACATTATTACCTGGGCTAGTATGTGTGTGTCCGTGTGTATGAGCGCGTGTGTGTATGTTTGTGTGTCCATTTGTCGGTGAAAAGTCGGCAACTGAAAGTTTGCTGGATCTGTCCTCTCTTTTCAGGGCTATCGGATAGCCAAACCAACGACGGTGCTGGAATTTACTTCCCGTGTGCACCGCTCTATAAGTCAAACCGACTACTGGGTAGCATTATCTTGTCATGTCTTCTTGGGTGCGTCTTACGAGCGGTGAGGATTCCCAAATAACTTTTGTGTCATGCACCATGCATAAGTGTCATAAGTAGTTAGAGGTACCAAAGTGGTGAGGGAAAACAAGGCACCGATTCTGACCTTAGGAAGCACCAGTCAGAAAATGGCTTTGGTGGATTGAGAAAAGCGTGCCCTCTATATGAAATGATCATCCGTTCGTGAACCAAAAAAATCCGCATCATAGTCGATGGAAATGAAATCGTGTCGATTGAATATCTAAGACTCTAAGACGCACACCCTACATCATGCGTAATCCAACAGGAATGAAGGATATATACCTAACTCTCCGGTGGACCAAAGGTTCTACGACCAAAGACCGCCTGGTCATCATGACCACATAACGTGCTTGCGACTCTCGTACTAAGCAGGTTACATCGCGGATAAATACCCGAAGAAGAAGGTCTTTTTGAAGCACAAGCCATCGATTCAAGAGATGTGGAGCAACCAACCTTTTCAAGCCAGGACCATCAATGATGTTGTGCGGACTATCATTCCCAGCAGCCACCAGTTCTCCTTCGGTATTCACGCATGCAGCTTGGACTCTGACGGGAAGGCCGAGATCCCGAACAACCTTACCAATTACAGGATCATTAGAACGAGTGAATACCGGAGATTGAAAACAGCTGTTCCATAAAGCACCTATCAAATTCGATGAGGTGCATTTTCGAATAGGACGGGACGCACGATAAGGACCTTTCTGAAGTCGGGCTCTAATTGTGATGGAATGAGCGAACCCGCAGCTTCTGAACGTTTCTAAATGTAAATGCTTGGTGAAACTCCATGAGTCCTGATTTGTGGTCATGCTGCTGTTCAACATTTCACTCTATGCAAATTGTGTGAAAAACAACCCTCATGTATAATAAACGTATCAATAACCTCCCGTATAGGCGAGCTTAGCCCATTAAAACATCAGCGGTTGTCGCATCTATGAAGGGGTCAGAAAAACCGCCTTACTGGGGATTTATCTCGAGAGCGACCCATGCGGTAAACTAGTTCCTGATAGAACGCAAGTTCTCTTGTACGCAACTTATCTTTTACTTACTTGCAAATTAGCATTCAGCACGATGTTGTTCGAAAACAACCGCTACCAATCCAACTCAAACAGAATTGTTCAGGACTTTGGAGGATACACTATTTATGTACCATGCGGTGGTGTCAGTCAGTTACTCTCTTTGCATGGTAAATTTTCAAATCCTATCCTTCGAAAATCTATACATTCTGTCGGTCCAGACCCGCTAGCTTTCAAGTACCTGGTTCGCTTGAACGCTTGAACAACATACTTACACGTAGGAGCATCATGGAGATCACAAAAACGTGGGGGGTGGGGGTAGGCGCGTGCCACAGACATCAAATTTGGTTGATTTATATGCTAGTTGACGCCCACACAGAGGCATCAGGCGTGTGCCAGCAAGCTCTTAATGAAAATTTTTGCTTTACAGGTGCTCAAATTAGGATGTGAACTAGGTGAATTTCCCTGTAGTATGACAAACCCTAACGGCGGTTGACGCCAACACAGGAGCATCAGGCGTGTGCCAGCAAGCTCTTAATGAAAATTTTTGCTTTACAGGTGCTCAAATTAGGGTGTGAACTTGAATGCTGCCAACGAAAAAGTGTTTTGTGCTCGAATCTGTCCCCGAGAATTTCCCTGTAATATGACAAACCCTAACGGCAAACAAAATTACAAAGAAAGCATCCAAAAATTTGGGAGGACGTATACCAGATGGGAATTTTGACGACTTGTTTGGCTTGTTCACATAGGTTGTAACCAGCGCGTCTATAACAGCTCATTCTGAGTACACCACAAAACCGATGACACTGAAGTGCACCTCAAACGCCAAAGTCCATTTACATGCACACCCAGTGCATTTAATCGGTGAAATTTACCGGTAGAGATGGTCAGACAAACATTCATTTGGCTTCCGGCATTTGTGTAAGTTAAATGTCACGGCATAATGGGATGATGGGAGGTTGTTGTGTCGTTTCCTGTTTCTGATACGGTTGGTAGTGTGAGGTGATTTGGGAATATTCAACCGAGATTTTGTCCCGCAAAAAGAGACTGTCTATGCTGGGAGGCGGAGAAGCAGTTTCTGCAGTTTCCGTGAGAGGAATAATAAAATTCATCCGTTGGGCGAAACTCCCTTCTGAGCAGTCATCAATCGAAGGGCCAGTTGATCAACATGTGGTCACATGATGTGGGTCACGCGACGAGTGCGAGCTAATCACTCTGCTGGTCAGACGCTATTGGCCAAACGGTTAGGTTTTCAACCATTGGTCGGAAGGTCGCGGGTTCGAAACTCTCTGGGTTTCGTGAGATGCGTACTGACGATTATTCCAAATAAGGGTGAAATAGCCGTACAGTTTGCTTCGCGGTTTTTCCGCAGAAATTCAACGGGATACACTGACAACCACTTGGGAGACTGCAACAAAACATAACATGATGATTTCGACAACTACTCTTGTTTATACAAGAATTTGGTTTGGACGTGAGACTCAACTGAATGAAGCTTAATCTCTCGCTTACGATGGTCTGCTTCAGATTCAGCTGTATTTAGTTGACCAGGCTACATTGCGGGCTGTTTTGTTATATAGCTGTGAGACTTGGCCTGTTCGAGCAGCGGAAGCGAGACGTCTTCAAGTGTTCGACAATTGTTGTCTCAGAACCAATCCGTAACTATGCGATTAGGAAACGACTTTTCGGTTAATCAGCGAGGACTTCCGTGAAAGAATGTGTCCAGCACCAGAGGCTGCGTTGGTTAAGCCGTATGTTGTTTATGCCGAACCATCGTTTGCCGAAGAGAGTGTTGTTTTCCCTGCCCAACTCAGAGTGGCGGAATCGGAGAGGTGGCCATCCTTGACTTGAAGAGGGGTATGAAAGAGAATAGGAAACGTTTAGGTCCTGTCGGTGCTATTCGCCAACCAGGATGGGCACTGCTGATCCCCACTGCTCCTGGTTAGAGACGCTGGAAGATATGGCTGCCAAACGATGTCAGTGGCGTTCTTGTTGTCAGTTCCTAACCAGATTGCCTGAATGAGTGTCTGGATTGTAGGCACCTCGGAATGATTGTAGTACTAGGTCCCTTCACCGTCCACCTATATTCTTTTCTCCACAATGAGGTTTTCGAATAAATCATGGTTGTACGTTAGCGAAGCATCGGTGTTCAACCTTGATATCATGCTGTCCATGACAATGTTACCACTACTCTACTAGCATTCAGTAAGCCGTCTTATGGTGAGGTAGTGGTGATGATGGTGAGGATGATGAAGTTGAGTTGCCTGTAAAGACTTTATTCGTAGGCAAATGAGGGTATATGTCCAATTCTGTCTAATTTAGGTTCAAGTAGAATATAATTTTGGCCGAAACTCGGTGACTGCGCCTACCTTGTGAGCCCCCAGGTCGTGGACTGTAGCAGAGTTTCCAGCGACCTTATGAGTAGTGTGTTACTTCTAGACAACATGATGATGTTTACCAAGACATAGAGACCCGAATAATGGAACTTAATATATCAATTAATGGAGCTGGTCATTCGTCTGGTCATTCGAGTTCAACCCTTACCTGCTTTGCAGTGGCAGGTCCGCCGGAGTTGTCACCTACCACTCACGTGATACTGGCTTAGCAGTTCTCTTTCATCCACCCAAACGGTTTGAATACTTCCGGTGTTCAGCAGTTGATTGTTTGCTATGGAGCTAGACTTCGAAGACAACAGCTTCACATGAAATGCGCACTTTTGTTGTCTAGAATTAACAAGACTTCTCTTTACCTCATCTTCAGAGATCCGTAACCCTTTCTCAGAGGAAGGGCCAATATTCCACATGCGGTCACTGTTATTCGGCTTTAATCATGGAACGTGACATTCAGTTCTATAACTGAGGAGGACGTCTTGCTTCTGTTGAAATAGATCATTACTGTTGGCCGTTCCTGTGATGAACATGAATGATGCTCTATTCATTATTCTTTTGTTTTAATATTCCAGGTGCTGTATACATACGACAATTCGACTACATACGTGCTACTGGTTACGCCGTGCTGAATTCTGAGTTTCTAGTTCGTCTGGCGATACCGATATGCGTGCTGAACTCAATTACTACAGTTCCATTCTATCGTTCGCGGCAAAGTACCGTTCCTCTTTTAATGTAGGGATTTTTGAAGAATTCTACTGTAGTCCACTTTGACCTCTTTTGGCAAAATCGATTAGTTCACGTTATTCACAAACACTGTAACCAGTCCCCCGCTCCAACGGTTTGCCTTGTAGGTTAGCGTGGCAAAGAGCATTCCGCCTCTATGACATGCATCGTCTATTTTCCCTGGCTTTGAAATCTGATAGTCCAAATTTGTTGGGCACTTCCTGGGCCGGGGTGCTTGTACTAAGGTCCCGGTTAATCACACGTTTTTCCAACTTTTGCCCAAGTGTTGATCTCAGAATATCATCTAGCTTCCGGAGGCTTGATTTCTTTGATAAAACTCATACCGCTTCGCCAGGGCTCACCATGACAAGCACCGTGACAGGCCTTACCGTCCTCAAGAATTTGCGACTGCCTAGTGAATCTAACTTGAACTCATGATAATTCCCCCATCCATTTGCTTATTCCGCCTACGTACTTTTAATTCCCACTCATTTTGCTCGTTTGTACCTGGCACTCACCTTGCAGCAAAGGCTGTCCCTCCAGACAATTGTGTATCAGCATGTATCTGTGTGAATGTGCCCACCCATGCGCGTTGGTGTCCCGTTTAATGAGCCTGCCTTGACTTGTTCTCTCGTAAGTTCCCTATGATCGCACCGCCAGTGAGAATCACGAAGCTGTCGTCAGAATGGACGACCGCACATAACTGAGCCAACATTCCGCTGGCCGTCGTTGATACTGTACTGTGTCTGCCAGTGACAGGACAGACGCGCACATGTTGACGCTACGAACGTGGACAATTGAGGTTTGTTGTTGCTTACCCCTGTGTAAAAAGTACTGTCGAATTTCGAACCTATTTCTTCCTTTTGACCTTCGGGAGTGTCGAACCTTCTCTCTTCTCTCAAAGTCCCGTATCAGGAATCTCCACAATGTCTTCCTTGTTGGCAAAGAACTTTGCGTGATCGTTGGTTTGTTCGTTGTCGTAGTACAATCAAATTGCCCAGCACTGAGCACTAACACTGGGAGGGAACCCAGCCGGCGTAACTGTGCCACCTAGGCCGGCGCATTCCGGTGCACTTTACACAGCTGAGCCAACATCGATGCGGACTCCAAGGCCCAATCAAATAAAAGAGAGCACCGTCAAGCAATCAGTTCACTTCCATCAAACCTCATCAATGATGCACTGAGTTGTGGTAGTCTACCGCCACATTGTACTTGGCCCGGAAAGACGGAAATGTGGGTGAACGTGAATGCTATCAGCGTTGTGGTATCTTAGTGGGAACGAGTGGGACTGGAGGCACCACGGTTCAAATTAGTTCATGAATCGGGCAGTCAAAATGATCGGCTCACTGAGTCATGGAAACTTCACCCTCATAATACGGCAAACAAAACGGTCACCCCCCAAGTCACCGTTCAAAGGAAAGCTAACGAGAATACCATCATTGCTGAGTATTATCTCTTCGCTGGAGAGGTATAATTTCATTTTCTGGTGACTTGGACGTGATTCCGGATATCATCAAGTACCCTTGAAAACGCAGCTATGATCGGATTGAGCTGAACATCTCACAAAAACATTCATGCTCTGGAGAAAAACTGTTTAGAATCTAGGGTTAGAATCGGAATGATTTTATGTCCTATTTTTGGTTTCGGGGCTTGGTGAGGGAAATCGAGTCAGTTAAGCTGGCTTGGTTTCGTCAAAACACCAGCCCCTGTACGAGGCAAGGAAAGCATATGACGCATGTCATGGTAACTACTTAGACCGAGCTAAAAAAACGCATCCAAGTAGGTCATTCCTGAAAAACCCCAGCAATTCCACTTCCGCAGTTTTTGTGGTCTTGTCATGTTTAACATCCAAGAAAAGCTAAAAATGTTATCTTCTTTATGTGACACCACGCATCTGGTCGATGCACACTCTCTGGAAGTGTTAAAGCGCATACTACTTATGACACCTGCGAGTAGTGCCTGGCCGAGGGCCGAAACTCTGTCCCCGCATCTGATGGAATCTGAAGGTTGCTACAAACATGTTTACTACATTCAAAGAACGTCCAGGAAAGTGCAAAATAACACTTGAGAATGTTGACTTGCCAAAAACTCTATGCAGATGATATCTATTTTCCTGTCCGATAGCTTTTAACCACTTAGTTCGTGTTTGCGAATAAACAACTTTACAGTGAACGGCGTTTATGTTTCAACTTGCTTGCCCTCCTTGCGACTCCCCGGGCTTTCATCAACTCCATTTCCTAATTAAACACTAAATAGAATGTACTTGGATTGATACAGGTTACCTGTAAGTAAAAGTATGACTTTAGTTAGGTACAGTTTAGTGCTCAGTACTACTGATGGAAAATCGAGTAGACCTGTTGCCGGAGAAGCCTCGAGAAGGAAGAAACCAGTAGTGGTGGGACGTTAAAGACTTTCCATCAACCGCCGTACATTATGAGTTGTATCAACGAAAACAATTTTTTATAACTTGGACATCGTTCCGACTGAAATATGAGGGCAAATTTTGGGAACTACCTGTTATGCTCCAATCAATCGAGCCTAGTTCCAGTCAAATTTCTCCAAAAGCGGGATGTTTTTCCCAGTTTCTCTCTCCCACCTGTATCCTAATTTTTTTCGCAAACGGTGAAAGATAACACGAGGAATAAATAGTTGAAATCCTCAAAGTGACTGCTTAATACGACGGTCATTTCATTTTGGAGTCATCCCATGCCACAGGCTACAGGTGGCATGCTGTATCTTGGTAATCACCATGTCTATTCTCAAAGCTTCAGATGGTGTCTTCACTTGCACGAAAGACATCCCCGATCGGTGAACATGTTCATCTATCACAAACTCCCAATATTGGAGGATAATACTGCTCCGCTCAATTTTGAATACGGAACTAGCGTCTCTAGGGTTGCTGCCGGTTTATCAGCTAAAATCAACGCTGAGTCACTCCAATGTAAGCTTGTATACAGCCAACTATTGTTCTCTGCTTGTTATTCAGAATAGTCCATTTGGCAACCACTTTGTGTCGTTTCCTACGGCTTCAGTGTCATTTACTGTGCACCCGGAGGTCCTACATTCAGAGTGAACTGAATGCTACACGGACGCCTCTCAGGTTCTAATGATCACCTCATATATGAGGATAAAAAACCATGGTGCACTTTTAAGGCGGGCCTATTATTTCTGATATTTTTCGAAGAAAATTACAATTTACACACCTCTTTCGATTTGCATCTGCTTTTAGCTTTTTTTACAGCAGGTGTTCAGTCTCCGAACTACGGCTTTGTGTTCTCATTGAATCAAATGAATTCAATCGCTTTGAGATGGGGTGATAGTTTGAAACTCTAAACTCCTTCTTCGACCCACAGTGCTAGCCTCGAAAATGACGCAGTATCCCATCACTTTGTAAGTTCTACTTGTTTACGACCCACTGAGATTTGTCCCATATGTAGCTTCTGCGTCGTTTTTCCCATATACTCTGCTGCGTAACTTGTCCATACCCGGCATAGTTCAAGAGCGGTCGCCGTCGACACATTTCCACTTGGAGATTTGACATTTTCACTTGCACCAGTATGTTTTACTGTTATGTTCTTGGTTTGTATGCCTCATGCAGCCACCGCAGACGCTGCATCTCCCAATTTCGACAGACTGTATTCATAACAAAAGTCATAGGTTCAACCAGGATACTGTTTTTGCCCGATTTGCACAACCGACAAACCGTGCCACAGAAACAGAACATCGTTCTGCAGGAAGGCTGTTACGCAAAGAGAAAAACAGAAGTTCTTGTTGATAAAGTGGACCCTGCGGACAGCGCCATCAATGTTCTCGCCGGACGTGGTATCTTCCATGTGCCACAATGAGCTCCGTGATACAACACTCATACACACACACACCACGGGGGTGAAAACAGACATGTTCCAAAGCAGATTTAGAAAGCCGTAGGTTTGCCTGTTGTGTTTAATCATCGTAAAGCTAAAAACATTATTTCGGTACCTAGCCGTTGTGCTGCACGAAGAAAGCATGAGAGTTGAGCTGCTCTCAGGTCGTCGAAACCTTGACATGAGCAATCGAGACACCGAGGATGGATTCGAACCGTGGATCAGTAGAATCGCGACTTCATCAGTGAACAATCTGGGGCTGAATTGTGTTCAACTATACAGAAACTAAAAATGATCGAAGTGAGTTGTTTGCTTGACTAATTACCGGTCCGACCGAGCAGAGTGATAACCATCCGATAGCTCAAGTGGTTAGAGCGTTAATTTACCGATCGGAAGGTCCGTGGTTCGAACCCGACCTCTGCCTCTCGACAATCCCTGTCTAGGCTTGGGCAACCTGGTAGTATCCCAACCCTCGTGCTTCCTTCGGCTGACCTAGCAGCTATGCACCGAAAGGATGAAAGACTATTTAGACATAGTCAACTGTCACCTCAGTAAGAATACACACTCATGAAATGATCCTCACAAACCTAGATACACAGGTGCTTACACCTTATTCAAAAACAACTTGGTAATTACCAAACCAGTACAATCACATCACGCTGATAAGATGACAACAGAGGAAACCATCCTGACGGGCAACACTGTGGGTTTTTATTTTTCTACGGCCACAGTCGCTGCACTATTCACGTGGCACAATCAGGAACAAACATGAAGGCCGGGTTAGCCAGGACGACTCTGACGTGACGTGCATAAAAAATCTACGAGGGAGGTATGATAGTTGCCAAACTCTCGGCTGGTAATTACAATCATTGTGGATTGAGAGACGCACAGTTTTTGTGATTTCCAATCTATACTAAGATGCTAATGGATGGATTACAACACCGATTGATTATGGGGCTTCTCCCCGACAACGTAGACTGCCACGTTGAAATGGTGCAGTCTTGTTTACGGGACGGTTGAGCACAATTTGCCAGCTATCAGCTGCCCTTTTCTAATGCCCTGTCATAGAAAAGCCCACCGATATTCAGTTTATCACCACGCAAATAAAATGGAAGTCTCTGTATCGCAGCTGGGGAGCACCTCGTGTTTGATTCTTGGGATGGGTGGGTGGGTGGAGTAGAAGAGAGGAGATTGTGTTGCTCAGAATTCCACAACACCGAAACAAGCCGTTCTTCGATTGGTGGACTGGAATGTCGCCGTATTTCCTCAACCTAATAAAAATATCGTGCCCGGAAATAGAACACAGAATTCCTGATTACTTTGCATCACAAATACCGAATCAGACACGAGAAATTAATTGTTTTATTGCCTTTGGGAAGACACTTCATCAAACCTAAATAAATTATTTGGTTAGTCTACAATGCGCACGCCATAAAGTTACTCCGATCTGTATACCAGTATATATATGTGTGTGTGCGTGTGTGTGTGAGTGTGGTGCTACTCTGTGCTACTCGTAAAATTTCAATCTACAATCCTGTATGATTATCTGCAAACACGTTTGAATGTACACCCCCGACAGCTATTTTTTCTTGCTTTCCTACCTATATTCCATAGCAATTCACTCGTTTGGTTGTTTCCCATATATTTTTGTCCGGTACTGCGAAAATAGAAGTAGTTGCGCGGTAATAACGGCTTCGTCTGAAACACTTTTCAAAGTATATGAACAGGTGTTAACGAACGGGTCAATGCTTAAAACCAGGTAGAAGTTTTTCGGAAAAACGGATTTGGTTATAAAATATCCATATCCTGGTAGGGACTTAATCAGGAAGGAGTTACTCAACTCCATCAGCATGGTGGCTCAGCCGTTTTTGGAGCTGTTTGACTTTATCTCGGGTTTAGGTACTTCCTCCCTAAATGAAGCCACGTTTGCCCATTCCACGTTGCAGTTTTCCGGTACTAGAACTTAGCTTCCGGCCGGTATTCTGAATAACGATTTTTCATGTATCTATCCATTTACCCTGGACACAAACTTTGAAGGATTCCGCTGTTCCACTCAACCTTTTTTGTTACAACGCGACGAGACTACTCTCAATTTGGAAGTGACCTGTTTCAGGAAGGATTTTATTGGCGAAATTATATCTGATAGGGGGGAGCTAAAAGAGCGTAACTTCCAATTAACACTTCCTGTAGGACTTCGGTCCTTCTGCTAACCACGCAGCCGGGCTGCAGGGTAGTCATTTACCAACTCAATCAATAAATTAGTAATCTCCTCAGCGAACCCCGTCTTGCACTTCAAAGCATGTGAAGTTCTAATAACATTGGGCGTTTCTCTATCTTGTCTCGGCTTGAAATCTTCGGTTTGCGAATCCCTACCGAGTTAATCGAACGAAACTTGGACCAACGGATTGTGCCGTATGCAGTGACTGAGGGCTTCAAGTGCAGCTGGCCTCGTCCGTCAGTCACTGAAAAAACGCATACGAGGCACAAAGGTGCAAAAACCCTCATGGATTCACTCACTTGCAAAGATCCCGCAACTCTCTGTTCCGTCAAAGCACAGATCTCACTTGATCTGATAAAAGGGGCCTGCAGTTTAGGGCTGCAGGACTGGCAAACCTTGGAAAATGTACCGCGGTTGCTCTGTTTCAATTCTCAATACTACTGACAATCTGTTAGTAGTGAGAAATAAACAGTTTTTTTCACCGAGGCTGGACGGGAAAAACGAAGCAAACTTATGCGTGGTTCTTCAACTTACAAAAATGAAAAACAGTTATGCTACACCTTATCATTAGGCTGGTGTTCATGGGCCGTGTCAAGAGTTCATTCTCCAACATTCCTTGGAGGTTTCGAGCGGACAATGCCAGTCGAGAATACGACAACCTATCAGCTTAGCTTAACTTCGGTTCACCCGACCAGTCGAATCGATAGGTTTGATCAGATTGGCGCCACTCGCAAATTTTGAAAAATCCTACTACATGAGTTGCCCTGGGGTATAAAAAGTTTGCTAAAACTGTTACTGGAATGTGATGCTAGAACGTGTTTCTAGAACATAATTTTCAGTGATGATGAACCAAATCCGCTCAACTCGTTATTGTCATCTACCACGAATTACTTAGTGCCCTCGCCATTTGGTCAAAACACGAACGTTTAGTAAACTCTCGTTTGGAAGAGTTTGGCCATACTTGCTTTTATACAGCTCAGAGAGATGAACAGCGTATTTAGGCTTCTTCTTCCTGAAGCACAGTCATCTCTCCCAGTTGTCATGCTCTTTTAAACACCACAAATGGGCTCTGGTACGTCAGCCTTCCTTAACTTTAAGAAAGAGGTTTTGGGGATGTTTTTTTCATTCTAACCTACTAAGATTAACTCCCCCTAAAAATCTACAAAATCCTGACCTGTCAGCACCTGCTGAGTTCAAGATGGCTTAGTAGCTAAGGCTCGAACTTACTGACCGGAATTCCCCGGGTTCGAACTCAACATTGGCATCCCAGTTACTTCTGTCTAGACTTGAGCAACCTAATCGTATCTAAGCCGTCTTGCTTCCGTCGGCTGGCATGACAGCTGGACACCGAAAATGTGTTATACGTGAATGATTTTTATTAACTTCTCCCAGATTGGCAATTAACAATTAAATTAATTTAATTAGCTAACTAGCTATCCAATTGAACCATAAATTGGGGCTTTTCGGAGGTTGAAAGCGAGACCGGACTCATGAGACTTAATCGATTCTATTGGTTGGGTGAACCGGAAACGGGGTAGAACCTCACAGATATTGTGTTCCGGACTAACGCTAACTTCTGGGTACCTTGACGAATGCTAGGGATTCCGTTTTTGTCAGTATCTTCGTTTCAAAGAGGTTTGCTAAACAAGCGATAGAGATGGCCACACAATCGGTTGAGTACGAAGATTTCTTTTCCTCGTTGCATCATCTATTTTCGAAGACCTATTTGACGAATATCGGCAGCTACTTGAATGCCTATTGCCTTCATTACAAAATTACTCAACATGATGTGCCTTTTCCAAAACGTTCTTCTCGGTTTTCAGAGTAATATCTCATTTGCGGATGTTGTGGCAACTCAAATGCACAAACCAGTGACAGTGAAACCGAAAAAGATAGTCCGACGCCTAAAGCACTCTTGTAGTACCTTTGTTCGTTCATTTCCAGACCAATGCTCCAGATGTTAGTCTAAATTGTTACCTTGTAGACATTGCAACTTTTGGTATTGTTCCGTTCAGTTCCATATGCCTCATAGTGCAGCTTCTCTTGTCCTGGTGAATCCGGTGTACTTGCTGGAGTGCAACAAATGACTGCCTACGAATTTACACTGGACGATTTTGAAATATTCTGCCAGATAACATGAACGGTCAATGAGTAGATTGATTAAGGTCCGTTGTGCCACGGAGACAAAAGTCACCAATAGAAAATCGGACATCGAAGGTCGTTGTAAAGACCGGACTAGCCGGTCAGGTTTAAATTTTTTCACCTTCAAGAAAGGAGTATCAGTCAAATTTCGTTCCATGTATTTATGCTATAAAGTGCAACTGTAAGAGTATCAGCACTGTTTTTCAAAAATTAAGGTCAAGAAAGTTCATTTTTACTCCAGATGTACTGAACCTCTGACGGCTTCATTTTGACCAGAGCACAACGGGCTGTATCACAGACGTGTCCGTGTGTGTGTGTGTGTCCCATCCATCCAAGCTACAATGGAAGCGTAACCAAAATGTGACAGCAGGTTTGCCTAGTTCGAAACAGACTAAAACATTCGCTTTTGTAAGCTCAAAGGTTCAAATAGGTCATTCGTATAGCCAGCAGATTCTGAGTTCACTCATTGTGAGTTCACTAATCTTGGGAACCCCTTATGCGTTATTTTCTGTTTTCAAACTTCGTGGAGATGAGAGTTAATTTCTCTCGATCTCCCCTCATTCTGTTTAACATGGTTCACGTGGCTTGTTTTGACCCTGAGTTGCGATACATGCAATTTCACGCTAGGAACTGACGCATCACATGACTCCATCACAGACGGAGTGAACTGTCATCCTGGGAGTGAGCGAAAAATTTAAACGCAGATTCGATACTGTCATCGACCGTGACTGTAACAGCATGGACAGAGGTATGCTAAAAGTACAAATCCCCTGATACATCCATTGAAAAGGCAAACAACTGCATCAAGTACAGTGATGTAGCTCGTGAAACAAGGTGATAGGGCCGTCGCATCGTGCTGTAGATCTGAGAACGTTTCCGCTTCAGACCGACTGTAATTCTGGCAGAAAGCCATCAGTAAATGCGTTCAGAATCCTGTCCGGAAAGAAAAACGTTTAGAGCCAGTGAACTGTCTCCCTGATGGATTTGCGGGCGTCGTTGATCGATCATGTTGTGATAGAAGGATTCACGTGTCTGCTGCCAAACGATGCATGGGTGTGTACAACCACTATGTCAAGTTATTTTTATGGGATATGGGATCTACTGCAGGATTCCCGGCAAAACAATACCCTGAGGACGTTTCCGATTTGACAACGAAATCAACTTATTTACGTTGGAGTTCTTTTCAAACCCTGAAGGGTGAGCATCTACCGATGTCGTCGAAGTCTTGATTGTGGCTAATAATCGTTATTGAAGATTTGAGGTGTGCAAAGTTGTTTGCAAGGAAACTATATATTCATATCTCATGTTGTTTTACTTGAATATTAGTAGTGAGGGGTTCGAGCCAAAGACAAGATTTCACAGTAGTCCTGTCATGCGACAATTTTCACCTTCTATCTTCTTTGTACACATTCATTGTTGGTTCACGCATAGCTGAAATGGTGGTAAAAGTATATCAGCCTGCCACTACTTTGATCCAAGGTAGGTTATTGATTTCTACAACTTTTTGGTTTCAAATGAACTAGCTTACATGAATCCAAAAGTCAGTGTTTACTTACGAATTCATGTTCAGCCGAGGTGCCAAACATCCAGAAGTGAGAGGTGGTTACTAGCAGTCTTCCTTCAAAATTCTGTTTATTTCATTAGTGTCAGGTATCACGTTTGCGGTAGGCTCATTTCACCGACCGCATCTACCTGGAAGGTTTAGAGTATGGAACACAGCGTTTCTGACATCCCGCTACTTGGATATACAGGAATAACTCCAAGCGACCAAACAGTTGGTCCAGTAGTTTGCTTCCAACGCACGAGTTTGAGCACATCGCAAGGAAAGCGGGTTATCCAAGCCCTATGACTTGGTGGGTTGGGCAAACGGCAAGAAAAACTGCACTTTTTATGGTTTAGAAGTGTTAATTAGTGAAGAGCACTCAATCAGTTAACACCCTATTAACCGTTTCGTCACCTATTGATTTAGTTGAGCCATAAGAGAGATTTGGCTGAAATTCAGTTGAGTCTCCCCTGAAAGCCAAATTGAGAGGCAAATGAACCTACTTGTTTAGAGGGTGGGGTGGAAAATTTAATTCAGCGTCCGTACATAAAATTCGGATATTTTCGGTTTTGCTCCTCCCCATTGGTAGTTTTATTTTCATTGGCATTGTAGTTCACGGTCGAATGCAAAATCGAAAAAAACGATGAAAATACGCAGAAATGAGCTTTCAAAAACCTGCCAAGTTCACGACATTAAATCCAGTTTTGTAAAGTGTCTAAACACAAGCCAATAAAATGGAAATACTTGCTAAACTACCCTCTGGGGGCTTCTACTCCAACGGTGATAAAAAGTCTACGGAACGGAAACGACTGGCGCATCCAGAATTCCTGTATTATTTGCTTTTTTGCTCGTTTAAATATAATAAACGTGGAATTTTCCACCACTTGGCCCAACTGAGCAGTGGTTAGGGGTACGGTGACATCTCATTTTGAGTATCAAGCCACGTTTTTCAAAGACCGTCAGTCTGGTTACGTCCCTTGTGGTTCGCTCTGGGTTAACCAATAAGAATTGTCCAAATACGAGAGATGTGGCTTTTCACTGCCTACCTGAAGTCCCTCCAAGTTCGTCGTGAATAGTCCTCGTTTGGTTATCTTACTTTCTGAGAGGAAACCAAGCGGGTGTAAGGCCGTAGCGACAGCGAACACTACACACAAAACAGTGGTTTAAATTTCTCATTGTGATGACTTTCAAAATTCCACCTATTGGGATCATAACAACCGAAATCTGTTTTATAGAAAAGGGGATCAATAGTGTAAAACAGTAAACAATCAATCATCATGCTACCAAGATAGAATCCTACAGGCCAAGACAACTCGTCACAACTTGGTGCCCGACCTAGAAGAGGTGATGACCTCCGAAGCGGTCAAAGCTCGTCTCTTCCATGGTGTGCCCAGTTAGAACTATCAGTATAGTTGGCCATCAATGCGCTTAAAAACGAAGTTTGCTTATCCCATAGTTTGAAAATTCGGGAAGCGAGGTATTTCTTGAAGCGACGTGTTTCCCATAACTACTTGTGCACAGTTGAGGTCAACCTTTTATAAATAGCGTTGCTTTGAGCCATGCGGTGTGTCCAGCGACCCCTATCTTATAGGGCTCGAAGACGATATGGTGGCGTGATTAGAAGATATAATTAGAGATGGAACAGTCTTCTAGATCATTCTTTGCCTTACCTTCGTATTAGATGCAATAGAATGGGCGAAACAGTCGTGAGCCTGTGGTTGCAGGAAAGCCCTGTGCACGAAATCTAGAAAGCCAAGCTTGATCCAACCATAGCACTTTAAAATGAAGGTCCCCAACATCCGTCGGTCGGCCGTATAAACTCTAACTGACGAAACTTCGGAGAATCCCAAGAAGGTTGAAACAGGGAGTGAGCCGTAGAACAATTTCCGCTGACAACCACACAATCTGCACTCCACTGCAAGGGAGATCCAACTGCGGTGCGCCAGTTAGTCCAGTTAGATCTTTACCATGGATCGGGGTAGCTATTCAATCAATAAGACATCTAACGACTGATTCATACCAGATGTGTCAGTAGATGATCACGCTGGATTGGCAGTACGGTACACCCTCACAAGGTGACCGTCCAAGATTAAAGATGGGGAAACGTTGAAGGTCTGATACTCAAAAGAAACTGCCCTAAAGAGTTTAAAAGGCGGCACCTACTGATTTACGAACTAGAGGAGTTACTCCCCCAAAATGGAGCAAAACCATGCTAGCATCCTGTTTATCGGACCTATGTTTACTAGTTGCCCATGTGTCGTGATGGAAAGGTAACACTGGAGGAGGGCCAACAAGACTTCATGCATATGTTAAACAACCAGAACGTTCACATTTGCTACTTAAGGAGTTAGCGTTACTGCGTGGCGATTCTAGGAGGCGTTCGGGTCTTTAAAGAGATGGAAGAACTGACAGAAGCGGACAAATGCCCTGTGGATACGTCGAAGAATGCACAAGGAAACCGTATAATTCAATCAAATCGATTTGTTCCAACGTGAGAAGCCAAATCTGGACTCAAGTAATCTTGCCTCAGATGATGACATCCGACCTTGAAATAAGTGGATGAAAATTGTTCAGGTCAACTCTAGCATCCTATTGAGCTCCGAATAAATTTCCGTTTCAAACTGCACTTTAATGCTTGGATTATTTTGTCATGATCTAAATCAAAGCACACAGAGTTTTTATATGCCTTTATCTTGAAGGGTCAGCTTAATTAACCTATCGACGACACGAATCTTCCCATGTAAAGCTACAAACTAGATCGCGCTTGATATCTTGTGTACAGGTTCTGTTAATAGGTCTTAGCATTTTTGGCTGAGTGTTCCTAACTAAACACGATGGTTCCTCATTGAGAGGATCGTTCTTCAGACGCTTTTCATGCGCGTTCACCCTATGAATGGATCTGCTCTTCTCTGGCCGGTCGTTTGGAAGAAACAAAGTCCGCTCATCTACTACTTGTAATTCCATTCACTGATTTTCATCCGTCGCACTCCAATGCTTCGACATTCAGGCTAGATGGATGGTCTTTCAGGAGGCACAAACTTTCAGTCTTCCAAGCACAGAGCACTCAGTAGCTCGAGGCGCATTCGTCCACTATATCTTGTTCCTATTGGCTGTTTTAAGCGGCAGCAGGGTTGACCAATCAAGTTCGAGCCGGGTGGCTGTATAAATTGCGCGTCGCTTACAGTGCGCAGTGGACCTATTGGACAGAAACAAAGGTGCAAGTGAGTGGAGAATTTTCATTCCCTTCACTTTTGCGTCTTTTTGTTGATATGTTATTCCACCCGGTAGCCTCCGACTCGTGTAGGACATTTTTGGTTTACTCTTCGAAGCGCATCGGAAAATGCTAAACCTTCAACGAGTTATCATGTGTTCTCAGATTTCTTTGCAATTGGTTAAAAAGTATCGCCTCATAACAACAAGGTTCTTGAATATCCCGGTCTTTGTCGAAAGTGTCGGAAGTGTCCCCTTCCAGGGGAGCAACCTCGCAACAAATCCACGAGATTCCACGGATCCTTTAAGAGCAGAATACCAGGATGCATCACCTCAACTCGTTCTACCCTCTAGAAGAGGTTAGCTGTACAAAGTGCTCGGTATTTTTAAATGGACCGTAACAATGAGGTGGACGGACGAAACCAATGACTTTTTTAATATAATTTTGGTGTTCATCTTAAACACAACCAGAATCTGTCATCAACAGTAATGACCACACGTCAGAAAGGAATATCCAGGAGTTGTTTTTAGCAACAGCACATGGACGGACTCCTTGATCAAATGCCTAGCAAGGGGCCAAATTTCAGATTCCGAAAGCCTGTATCAATAAGAACTTGACTGGTAACTGTCCCAAAGCTGCTGATCGTACCAAAGTAAGCTTGTGGAGGCTGTATTTTACGCGCGATGGCCTCAAGATCGTGAAATTTTGTTCGTCAACTGCGTAGCAACAGAAGCCTGTTATGATTTTCGCCATAGATTCAGCCGAGTAGCCTCTGACTTGTAAACCGAAGCGTACGCTGTCAACTGAGATTCCGCTACAAAGTAGCTAGAACGTGACAGGCCTCTTTGACTTGGCTCGGTGCTGCGATACAATAACGTCACAAAACATAACTCTCTGAATAAACACCATATAGCTGGGATAAAATGACTTTGATTGTGTTCGTATTCAGTCCTTCCTTATCAAAGAGAGTTCCCTGGCCCAGTAGTACCCTCTCCTCGGGGGGTTTTCTGCAGTGAGTCTCTGCCATCGCTGTTCCAGAGGTTTTATCAACAAGCTACTGCTTCGAAGGTCTCGGTGTTGTCGCAAGTTGCAAAAACGTTGGCAACAGCTGGGCCTGTGACAGTGCTAGGGTTTGCCTTACGTTAGCATTTAGGTAAGCCCTTCGGGCCCAGGATCTATGATGTCAGTGTACCAGTCTGAGATTTGGACATTGGTGACCGATCCATCGGCGGAAGATGTCCCAACGACAGTTGATTCTGCATGGGGCACACAAACGGAGTGTGCGAACTAATCAATAAAAGTTTTAGCAATGATTTTTAAAGGGGTATTTCCGTAGCATTTCAATAGAATACGCAACGAACTGGTGCGTAAATGGGGTTCACACCTTCAGCTGCAGCATTCTTTGGCACATAGCCGCCGTATAACCCGGAGGAGGCACTAGGATTTAACTAATGCCAAGTTAGCTAAGCGTAGAGAAGAACAGTCTAGAATCGGGCACCTTTCTTCAGGTAGCCTTGAATTTTAACCAATGAGCCTACGTAAGTGAGTAGTCAGGAACCAACCAAAATCGGCCCACGATTAGGAGGCCGTTCAAATTCTTGCCGAGCTTGGCAAACGGCTTGCAAACTTCTCGTCACCTAGCAAGGGACAACTACTCGCAAACCAATTGCATAAGAGAACGTTCCATCTTATTCTGGATTAAGAATCCACCGGAAGACCAAGACCCATAAATTATTAGAGGCAATAAGTGACAGCCCACTTCTGGTTGCAGGTTGTCAGGCTTACTTCAACGTAGAATCTATCCAGTTACTCGGTTCTTCTAGCATACATCTTTGAAGTTTTTTAAAATCAAAAGATCCAAGACTTCAGTTTGTCCAGAAAAACCAGGATAAATACTGAAATTGGCTTCCGACTTGGTGTGTGTGTGCAAAAGAATATATATATATATATATATATATATTTACCGGAAAGATTAAGTGGCTTCACAGAGAGTGGGACCAAGATCCATTTTCTCTTTGAAGGAAATCACTGCATCAAATAGGTTTTCCAGAATATGAACTTAGAGCATATTCGGCACGTAAAAAGTGAAACTGACCTAAAAAAAAAAGCCTTAGTTCTACACCACTGAACACCTATAATTTTAGCCAAAATCCGTTTGAAGCGTTGCGACGTAGGGGGGAACGTAGGGAGGAACGTAGGGGGGGGGGAAACGTAGGGGGAAACGCCTAAAAAATAGGGTTATGTCTACTGCCAGTGGTGGTAAGTGTGGGAAGTGTCCAACCTATCTGAGCTGATCTTCGATAAGGTTTAAAGTGGGATGAACATTGAAGCAAGCATACACAGGATTCCATCATCAAGTGGGCTGCTCAGTTTTGAGGTCGATCCAACCAGATATCGTCACATGTTCACCTGAAGTGTTGCTGTTTTCATTGACTGATTCTACGATCAGTGGGTGTCCACTTGCAGCCTATGAACCAGGGGAGTTCAAAAAGTGGGGTAAATCGTCCATGGGTTTCAGGGCTAAAAGTCTGGTTTTTGGCAAACAATTTGAACTTGGTTAACAACAATATTGGAATGAGGATCGACCGCTACAAGTTACCATAGACAGTAGTTCCAAACGTCTTGTGGAACCAACTGACACGTCGAAGGTGTAATAATTTTGCTTGTACTTTTAGACGACTGAATGCTTATTCACAGTGTAGAGTTGGTCTAACGATGATTGCCCCAAAGGTTGTTCAAATCATACGAAACATGCCAAGGTTGGGCACGAGTGTTTTACTAGCTCAAGTGTTCCATTGGTGAGTTGGTGGACGGAACACTCCAAGTCTACTCTTGTACAGGTTCCTTGGATGACATGTTGACCTAAAGAGCGTCCGTGAATGATAATGTCCCTGTTTCTCCAAATGAAGTTTAACCTTTTGGAAGATATTTTTTCTTCAAGGTCCAGTAAAACTGTGTGAGCAACAGGTTATTTACTCCAGCTAGTTGCAAGGTGCCTACCTTCGTTTTCTCAAATAACGACTGAACTAGCCCGCACAGGAGTTCACACTGATGCAGCGAGTCAACGATTGCGATACACAGTATCTCAAACTGGTCCCTCAGCTGACACGTCCATTAGTGCGGCCGTCACGCACGTAATCCCTACGATCTTGGTCAGGGCTGCTCTCACCAGTTGTCTTACATTTGGCAAGGGTGATGAGTGATACAACTTACTAGTGTTCAGAGGAGTACCCAATGAATGAGCAACTGACCAGCTTTGTTCAAGAGGGTGTTTTCACAAAATCTGAAGCGGACAGGAAATTGAGTCACATGTGATTGTCAATAACAAGAGGTAATACTTAGCAAGGTTGTAAACACCATCCATGGTTGGAGTTACTTACCGTCCAAATAAGTGGTTTTTCAACCTGTTGTCTTATTTGACGACTGCACTCAGCCTACGCATGAGGTAGTTTCTCAGGACGATTTTGATTAGCACTGTTGCTGGTGGTAGCAAGGAGTGATGGTGATGATCGATTATGAGGATAAAGACGATCATCATGATGATGGCTGGTCGTGTTTGCTACTCCGACCGATGAGTAGAACAACCAGGTGGGGGTTCTTACAATGAACTTAGTTGCCTGCATTAGTGACGGAGAATTACACTCACCAGGCACGTTTATTGCGGATTATAGGTAGCTCTGGTACGCCGATTGGTTTTCGGTCTGTTCGCCGAGCTTGGCACTTGAATAAAAGAAGGTCCATCACCAATCGAGGTGACATTGTCAGTGCGAGGTTGATACGATTCGAACCCGTTCAACACTGTACTTTTCGGCCAAATATAGCCGATCGTCTGTGAAAGTAAGTTACACCAACACGGAATTTCGTGCAACCATCCTTCAACCACTCGATTCTCATCGCGTAATCCGTTTGCGTAACTCGCTTTTTGAGCAAAATTTCTCAGACGATGAGGCCGTGCGACATGTAAGACTGTTCTCTCTGGATGGAATGCTTGTAGTAGTATGTGGTCAATGGTCTGAGTAATTGGCAAAATAACATCCCTCTTGTACTTCACCCTATCCTGAAAAACTAGAGAATGCTCATTTTTCATTTTTCTACAGAGCTGTGTGCATTTCTTGATGGCATATCAAGAATATCGCCTATCAACTTTGGTTTAATGTACGTTGTCTTTAGAAAACTGGTAAAGCAGATTAACGTCGTATGATCTATTAGGAGTGTGCCAAATGACAAAAAACACTTTGGCAGAATTTCATCCCGCATTATAATGATCAGAGATCTTTTTTGCGGACCAGTGACCAGCTGACGTGGCTACTTACATCCATCTGGAAGCCACAGACTAATTACAATAGATGACAGACATTTTTTGACAAATGGGGGGGGGAGGTTCACAAATCACGATGATATTGGAATTGGGAAAGGGCCAAGGAGACGGTGATCCACCAGCGCAGAAACGAGGTCATATAAGTGGATGCTATCCAAGTACTCGATACCGGAAGTGCGTGCGACAGTAAACAGTAAGGCTAAACACACTTCAAGAGGCATTCTGACTAGAACAGTATTGTATAGGTTGTTTTGTCTACATTTTCTCGGTAAGGTCGTAAGAAAATCCCATTCGATCGGACCACTTATCGACGTTTACTGTCTTCCCGATCCTCGTACTCATCACCTCAGACAGCTTTATGCCATTTCGAAAGAGGCGTTGGTGACGAATAGCGAAGGGGAGATGCGGCGGAAACACAGTTGGATGTTTTCCGCCACTAAATTGTCTATTACACAGCCAAACACATGTTTTCTAATTAGTGCGTCGTGAATTCTTCGCAAACATCCAACAATACAGTCCGTACTGTGTTCTGGTTTGGGACGTTCACAATCGTCAGTTAAACATGTTTCACCGATTCATTTGACAGGCATAAGAAGCATTATCTGATACGAACAGAAGAAGCAGTTTCAGGAAATCATCCCGCTGATTTGTACAACGACACACTTGGTCAAAAGTCGTTTTCTTAAAATAGGTCGCGTTTCGTCAGTCGCTTATTGACTGTTTAAAAACAACCTATCAGCAAGGAGTGTTGTTCTCATAAATCGCGTCACCAAAATTCTGATGGGGCCACGTCTTCATGTTGTTCATACGGATTTGTCATGTATTAACTATGGAAGGTAGGATACTCAACATTCGATAGTGCTAATCAATCTTCAATGAATCCTGCCACTGGATTAGAAGCCCTAATTCTCAGGCTAATCAAGTCCTTTATTTGTGGTGGTGATGCGATCATTTGAACACAAGTTTCTTTTCGATTGGCTGCCTTGGACCCCCCATAAAGACAACCTCCCTGTTAGCCACGGCTGCCCCTCTGACAAAGCAGTGCGTGGCAACATTGTCCCATGTCAAGTGTATTAATCTATCCTTCCAACAGCTACTTTTTTAAACACTACGCATTTATTGTACGCTTGTTTATCTAAAGAGAACTGGTCCACATAGCCATCCAGCATGGCCTTATCTTCAGTGGGATAAAGACTGTGCCAGTTCGTTTGGCGCATAGTAAGCTGTATTTGGACCTGGGAATCGGTGATGACCATAAACCGGTTCATACTTACTATCTGTGGCGAATGCTGCACACTCACCGACATCCCCGTCGACACGCATGTCGTTACGACCAAATCACTGTTGACTTCCTCGTACGCCGCGTCGGATTTGGTAAAGGTAACGAGAAAAGGGAGTTCGACAGTGTGTGCTAGGGTGTGATGGAGGGGGAACATGGGTGTGGGTTGCCATATTGCTGCACTGCAACAGCTATTTAGTCAGCACGTACTCAAGCCCATCAGTTATGTGAATTTGCAGTATGGTTCTTCGAAAAACGGCTGAATTGGATGCGAATAAAAGACGGACCGGCGGCTCTTAACACCACCTGTTTCAAAGTGGGGTACTTATTGGAGCAAAGCAAGCTTCCGAGATAAATACTCGGTTGTAAATGAGGATGGCCGTAATGAGTGACTTGGCTCGGAAGGATTTTGCAGATCAAATAAGGTAGTGGCAGGTGGCCTGATAAGCTCAGTTTTCCTCACTCTGGCAAAACAAATCCAGTGCAGTTTCACCCCCGTGCGCGGAAGCTTCCAGTGGAATTATCGTTGTAAAGCATTTGGCGACGGGGATGCCAATAGATTTTGGTTGTGCACTTGTTATATTTCTCATGTTCATCGCCGATTTCAACACCTGAAGGAAGTCTGCCATGTGCAAACTGTGATGGCAAAAGCCTCCGACACGTTTGCTCATTCAAGCTATTAGTGGACACCGGTTGTGGACAGCCAGCTAACCAGGTTCCGTTTGGAACCGTTCAGCACAAAGCGATGTGTGCTCAAGAACAATGAATCACAATACTTGGCACGTGGTACTGACAATTCCCAAGCCCTGTCTCACTAGCAGAGCGCTTGTCACATGAGTAACGTTCTTTGTATAAAGATAGTTCTTCTACAGTGAGTTTCTGTTCGTTCTGTTGAAATTACTGGCTGCAGTGACCGCGAAGATTTCGGTGCATCTTTGCGCTGTCAAAGCTGGTACCTTGTCCATGGTGCATTGGCTAAGCAAATGTTTTAAGTGCGCAACACGTGGAAAATGTCACAGTATTCAAGAATCGAAACGTGAACATGTTCCTAAACGTTTTCAGACAAACAAAAACACCAAACTCCGCTTATAATGAATGTAAATGGAGAGAAGGAAACATTTGATCGTATACTGAGGCTTTAAAGAAGGATGGCCTTATCTTACACAAATTCCTTTGTTTCCACTCATTTCAGCCAGTTTGAACATGCTATTGTCGCTTCGAATCCCCACCCTCTTCGTGTGTTTACTATCCTTGATCCTACTCAAAGAAATGGATGCTGGCCTATGGAGACAAGCTCAGGTTATGCCGTCAGACGAAGGGGGCCCGGGACCGGTAGTTGCAGAGTTTTTCCCTCAGCGATTTGGAAAACGTTTCATCATGACAGGGAAGGGTACGTTGGTAACATTCATGGAAGATTCAAAATGGTTGGAACGAAAGTTTATTTATTTTTTATTTTTTTCTGTTAAACTGTTGATCGATCGCGAGAGCCTCCTATGGTAGTAATAAAGCAACTCATCTTTTGAAAGTCAACCGCCGGAAATCATTCGATTGTGCCTGTTGATAAGACTGAGTCCAAAGTATTCTGCCAACGTCGTTCCATAGCGCTGACTGCACAGCAGCCATGGATTTGTGTGTGCGCCAAAATTGTGCCTATGGCTGATGTGAACAAACCCCTGTGACCAATCGAATGGCCTCTTCAGAGGTTGAACTTTACAACAGAGAGGCCAGATGATTCGACGACCTTTGATCTGATTCGCAATGTCTGCCCATTTAAAGTTTTTGAAACATGCAGTTACAGGAACTTGAATATTGGTCACTGATCTGCCCAAGCAAAGGGAAGAAAATGACAAGGTCAGCGCTTGACTAGGATGGTTTCCTCTTCGTAGAAAATTAACAGACTAGAGGATAACTTGTCGAACGTTCCATCATGGTAAGTCGTTTCACGAAAGATGTAGAATGACTTTTATCTTGAATAGAAAGATTCCTAATGATGGTATTTGACCATGGACCTTCCACACACCAACTATAAAAACTCAGGATTATTCAGAACTAGTTATCCTGATGGTTTTTCAGTTAAAACGACCCATGGTGATTCGACAACGTACACCTATTGGCATATCAATTTGATTTTCACAGGATACTCACTTAAAATCCAGCTGAACTTCTCGTTTATGATCCCCTCTTCAAATGAATGTGCTGCACTAGGCTACCTTATGTTACAGTTGGTACAATATCCGAGATACCGCTTCACAGTGTATGGAGGTAAAGCACTACTCATAAGGTTGCTGAAAACTCTGACAGCAATTTGGGTTCAATATAAAATGAGGTTGACAGAAACTCGATAAATGGAACTATATGGTGAGCTCCAAGAAGGGCGGAACCGGTCATGGGCCGTTGAATAGTTTTCAGCGACTCCATGAGTAGTGCGTTGCGTCCTTGAGACCACTGGTCATATTTGTCGACAGTAGAAACGATTTCTGAATGAAAAATCGAAGAATAAGCAATTTCTATTTCCATACTAAGAGAAGATAAGCTTCAGTTTTCTGTCCAAAATTAGAAAAACCGGGATGCCGCTGTGAGGGCCCTCTGAACGATGAAAATGTTATATTATGCTTTGTATGCAAGTCTTGGATGAATATTCTGTATCCACATTCTCTGCAAACACATCCTGTGGGCATACAAGAAATGTACATTCATATTTTTTGTGATCATTTGAGTTTTTTCAGTTACACTCCGACTATTTGATGCCTTTATCGCAGTGAAATTTGTTTGAGGTCATAGGTGGACAAACTCTCTGCGATTCGTAAAACTGGCAAAATCACAAAAAGTGTTTTTTTTTCCGACTATCTCATAGCGTTGAAATCCAATCCTGGCTTTGACGTCAGCTACTAGCCGGATAAGTACAGTAGAATGCAGAAAATATGTCGTCATTATATGAATTTATTATGGTCCCGTCGGACAGTCACATATAGATTAAAATCACGTGACTGCAACATATGCGGTCCAAGCTATGGTCGACATAGTTACCAGACTTATACCAAAATTCCCCGAGCTTGCAGACACTGGGGAACAAAACAGAAACTCAGCTAGCTTTTCTGCCCAGGTCAAAAAGGAGCGAGCCAAATGAGAACCGAACCACACACCCAAATGAATACTCAGATAGGTTTTCTGCGTACAATCTCCACCCAAGTTCAATCCCAGAACGACTTCAGATAGGGAGCTCGTTACATAAACACACAGTTTAGCAGCACGATTCGTATTTCGCTTCTGATAGAGAGGGATTTTGAGTTTGCCAGTCAAGTATACATATCGGGGATTCTCAGGGCATTTCTAACTAAAAAAAATTCCGGGGTGGTCTCCTCAAGGTATAGTTGCTGGTTGCGTTAAACCACAAAAATGACCTGCTTCAAATCTGTTCGTCTTTTTGCGTCAACGATCTGCACCTGTAAAGTCCGGTGCCGCCAGTCAGGAGGAATGCGCGTTTTTGTTTCAAATAGTCGGTTGCAGGTCAAGTTGTCATTCTACTCTGAACAACCGAAAAACATCAAATAACTTCTTTAACCATGTGCGTTTTTATCGTAAGTCTTGAATCCCAGTTAGGTCTTGAAACGGTTCTCTCTAACTTGATGTTTAAAACTTTTCTATGTCCTGGGAACATTGCGTCAGTATTTTGACTGCTCATTACAGTCTGACATAATACTGGAAATTTCTCCCCCCTGCATCAGTCGATGCTTATTCAGTTTTTCGTCATCGGGATCAGTAACAACTAGGTGCGTCATCAACTGAGACAGTCTGCTTGCTGTTTGATATCGTCGGCATTTCTGAGTTAACAAATGCGTTTCTTCTTAGCATTTTGCTTTATGCGTTATAAACGAAGGCGTTCGAGTAAATAAAATGTAATTAATCGTTTACAAACATACATTGCAAACGTTCCGACAAGTCGCACCACGTGACCAGTGAGATTGCTGCCCAACTGCCGGTCGATACCAGTCGTCGGATTAGCCCGACCGAAGCGTTCACAGTGTGATCTGACAAGTAGCACCAAATCGTTTCAAGACTGTCCAACCAAAAACACTCGTAACGACCAAATCAACCGCAATCCGACCATGATAGTCGGCTCTTCGTCAGCAAAAGCGTTAGCTGTAATCGTGGTCCTGACATGGACCATCATCTTCAGGTCAAAGTTTCCCTAACACTGATCGACATGTGGCTCTCCACTCTGTAGAATGGTTTCATTGTGTGACGTCACTGATCGATGGGGTTGTAATATAAACCGTTGTGTTATTTATTCTTGTATTTGCCTGACGGAACTAGACTAAAATCATATGATCGCGGTGGGCATTTTTCACCAGAATCAATTGACCAAGGAGTTCAGACTTCCAGCAACTAAATATCTTTGACGGAGAAGGATGGGGTATGAGACTGGTCTTTTGTCAACCTCACTGACAAGTGCTTTTATAACAATGACAGGTCTTATTATGTTGTTTCAGAGTTCACTTTGATGGTGTGGAAAACATTTGGTACCTCAGCATCCTTACGATTTTGACACGAAAGCCCCATCGAACCAGGGGGATAGGTTAACAAGCCCGTCCAATTTTAAGACAGAAGGTAATCTCTCCCTATTAGCAGGCCAAATCAGTCGTCTAACGGAGTTTGTTTGTTACCCTGGGTTAGCAAGTATTTGGGCCTGTGGGAAAACTTACGTTGACGGTCTGGTTCTTCCGATTTACTTCATGTGAGTGTTGCTTACAATTTTGCAGATCTCTACAGGTGGGATCGTTCACCCCAGCCTACGAAATCGGCTTGTTTAAAACAATCCTTCATTCAGTTGCCAGCACTGCACTCGTCCTGAGATGCCTAGTACTTCTCACCTTCTGGACCATCAGCCTCTACAGTGTCAGTCGCAGTCCGCGTCTCGAAAATGGGACTTTTTTCGCGATCGATTCTATACCCCGTGTCTAGCACATATCGCAATATGGTTGCGTCCATGACCTCCATCCGATATTTGTCCGTCCCTCCTAGCGATTCGGTTATTCTTTCCTTGCGCTTGCCAAATCCGGGGTGTGGTTCCCTGGCCGTCTACCCGATGTAGATCTCAGTGTGATCGATACATTTTGTGATGCCTGGTCAATCCCTGTTTTTATTTACCGTCCACTGTCACTTAGCCCTTCGGTCTTAGTAGTTACTTAGCGAAGACAGCGCACAGTCCAGTCGGAACGGATCTTGCTGATTGGCTGTCCCTCTACATTATCCCTGGACCAGTTCTATTATCCGACCCGACGAAACTTTTATGTCAAAGGTTCAATGTAGTCTAGCTATAAATTCCTTATCTCTTTTATGGTATCATTCAACTAAATGCGCCACAAAAAGGCCATCTCATCCTTCCGTTGGTATGATATCTGAGATATCAGGGTATATTTTCTTGAACAAAACTACTCACAAAGTTGCTGAAAATGCTTCGACAGCCCACGACCGGTTTCGCCCTTCTTCGGGCTGACGAGGTAGGCACGGTCGCCACGTATGGGTCAACCTTCCATGCATAATAACATCATAAATGAGAGGTCCAGCTGGGATTCATTCGAGTCTCCTCCCGTTAAAACTCTTAATTTGAGTGTATGTCGCTCTCTTCTACTTGCCTCAAGTAGAATACAATAGTGAAAAAAACTTTGGGTTTGAGTATACTTAGCGAATCCAAAGAAGGACGAAATCATTTTTTGGCTACTGAGGCGTTTTCAACTACTTTATAGTTCTTCCGCAAGCCTTTCCAAAACAAAGAATGCTCGGTCGGCTTCCAGAAAGTTGACGATGTCTTTACCTTTGTGAAGTAAAAGGCCGTCAGAAGAACTGACGCAGCGTCCCTCACCGATGAAAAACAACCAGACGAACACTAGATAGTTCGCCTAACAAATGGCAGGACATTCCCCCAATGGGTTTGATTGTCTATGCTGAACTAATCCAAGTAACCGCAGAGTTTCTTGTGAGCTCCATCCACAATGACACAGCACTCTCGCAGCGCTTTGTTTGGGTTTGTCCCTTAATTGGCTTTCACTCGCGGTCTCAAAAAGCAGTGTCATTTTTTCTATCAAATTTCAGAGCCTGACTGGTTACCGGGAGACAGCATAGGCATGCGAAAAGAACCATTTGATGCAGAAGGTACGATTCTTGATGTACTGCCATTAGTATTAGTGTTATTGTAGAATCCCATCATTTTTATACAGTGAATGTCATTTCTATGCCTGCATCACTCGCGGTTAAACAAGCAAGTTGCTGCTTACGAATTCCATTTGGTTCAAGGCAAGAGATGAAAGCACCGGGAGCGATTTATGTCCCCATCGGACTTCATCACTGAGTAGTTGGGGCAACCACAATATATGTCCACTAGGCATCAAACCTGACTGAAAAGTCAAAAGCCGCGGGGAAATCAATCAAATCAACCATCTGAGATTTAGCTTCATTCAGCTCTAACACCCTTCCGGTTCCCAGATCCCATGCTACCCGCAGCAAGCACGAGAGCTGGGTTACTGCTAGGTTGCCTAAGTCTAGACAGGGGAAGTCGAGATGTAGCTGTCGGGTTCGAACCACGGACCTTCCGGTCAGTAAATTCGTGCTCTAACCACTGAGTCATCTCGCCTCAGAGATTTAGTTGGCCATTTAAAAGATATTTCTGTGGATAAAAGACTCACAAATCCTGCAAGTATCCAAAACTAGTCAGAGAAATTGATATGCGGACTCTCAACTAAATTGTAGTTTTTACTTTGTAGGCATCCTTAAACAGGTAAGCCTTCGATGCGGAAAAAGTAATCGGGCTGTGCTCCAGCAGGTTCATATCTTGAATTGCCGTTAGCAGAGTCCAGGATCCTCTGTTTGATACGATCAGTGTCCTAATACTATCACGAGCGGTGAGAAATGAGAAAAGTTGTGCGATTTCTCTTGGCCCTTCACAGGATTACGGTGATTGGGGCCTTTGGGCAGTTCATGTTAGTAGTACTCTCCACATCAGGACCTCTCAATTTTCGGGCAAAATTGAATCAGATGTTCGTGATGTTGAGCTCAGGACTTAATCATAAGCCACTAAGATTAGGATACATATCTACAAGATTTAAAAGTGCAGCCCTCAGTTCCAGTCTGTAGGTGGAAAGAGGAAGGAATCGAGATATGCCTTCGTTCCAAGGCGATTTTCCTTTTTTGCCTAGACGTAACATACTACTCACAAAGTTGCTAGATATTCTATGACCGACGTCCACCTTGTAGGCGCAGTCCCCGAGATTTCGCCAACCTTAGGTTGATTTGTTTTTTATTGACTGCACTCTTATACGGTCCACACCCCACTTCAATGGTCTGATCCAGTAACTGATGAGGTACTCGGGATGTTTTCGGTAAATCATCTGACAAAACCCTACTTTGTGTTTTTGCTTTTTGCAGGACCCACAAGAAGGAGGAGGGAATATTTCTTCCAACGACGTTAGGAGCCAAAAATGACGGGTAACCGCGATTGGTTTATTTTACTGGCCTTCTTCGTTTTTGTGCTGAGTTCAGCTGATTAATTTTCGGCGGAAAGTTTGAGTTGCACATGTAAAATAGCCAGCCCTGTCCATGTGTTCAGGTTCGAACCAAGCAAAACACAATGACCTAATAAGCTATCCAATTTCTTGCCATTTACACTAGATTGTGTAAAATCATTTTAAATCCGGCCGTATGTTGCAGCAAGAGACATTTGTGAAGCTGAAAGGATTACTCTGAGAATTACGTTTTAGGCTAAGTTCAATCGTTTACTCAAAGGTCAATTGTTCTAGCAGTGCCTGAAAGGTTGCCAGTTCGAAACCATTCGAGTTTTGTGAGATACACAATGCTTTTAATTCCGAATATGGATAAAACAGCTGCACAGTGCATCGCGGCCTTTTAGTGTAGAGTGGATTTTGTGAGAGAGCGAACTCTTGATTGAAAATTAGCAAATCTGCTCACGCAATCATCACACTGGTTGTTTTTCAAGAACCTCAAATCTCGCCTGACTACATCTATGCCATTGTTGGGTCATATTTTACCAGCGTCCTTTCGAGCAGAAAGTTTTGTTCTCAGGATTTTGAAACGTGTTTTTATGCTAAAATATCATTTTTTTTTGAGCAGAAAGTTTTGTTCTCAGGACTTCAAAACGTTATTTTTATGCTAAAATACCATTTTTTTCAAATTAAACCGCTCGTAGTCCGGAAATAAAGGTTAATCTTATTGCACGGAACAAAAATGGCGGCAATCGGTCAACATTTTGCGTAGTGCAACGCAAAGTTCATTCTGGTTCATTGTAAGCGACGGGTTGGGAAATTGCACCTCAGTTCGCAACGGCGTCGCAAGCGTATATCGAAGTCACAAAAGTGGTGAATGACCTTCAATTCTGGTATCTTCTGGTATCGGGTAATTTGAGAAATTCATACAAAAATATCCAGCACTTGATTAAATATATTTGTTTGCTTTTTGATTCGCTGTTCCATAAACTACCTAGTTGTCACAAACTGGTTGAACTGATGGTTTGCCCTGCAATTAACACACATGTTTTCCCATCATCCGGTCGCGCAAGATGGACATCAAAACGGTAAAGTCAGGATATATGACCAGCCCATTGTAGTTGAACTGGTGGAATACATGTTTCTAGTAGAATGTTTGATCACAATGGAAATTGTAGCACCGTACTGAATACGGAAAGGGATTACCACGAGAGAATGATAACTGCTTCCAAATTGCTGCTCCTGTGAAAAACCAGATCTTGTCTTCAGTAAAATTGCTGTTATTTTAGGGAAAAGTTCTTTATAGACTACATAAAATTTGCTGAAAACTCTTTGACAGCGCATGACCGACTTCCACGTTCTTCGGGCTCATCACATAGGCGCAATCCTTGGGTTTTCCTCAACCTTACGTACTACTTGAACCCAGAATGCACGAAATTCGACGTATGCACTTATCTGCACACCGATATCTTTTTGCTGGGAGACACCTGAAATGGTGTTCTTAAGGACATCATAAACGAGAGATTCAGCTGGGTTCCAGGTGAGTCTTCAATCAAAACCAAACTGATATGGAAATGAGCGTATTTGCCGAAATCTGTCCAATTTTAGTTCAAGTAGAGCATAAGGTTGACGGAAACTCGGGGACTGCGCCTACCTGATGAGCCCCAAAAAGGGCGGAACCGGTCGTGGGCTGTCGAAGAATTCTCAGCAACCTTATGAGTAGTGCATTACGTCTATACGTGTATCGCGATATCTCGAATATCGTAGCCACTGGAACATGAGGCGGCCTGGTGCAGCACATTCAGTTGCCTGGAAACATCACAAACGGGAGATTCAGCTGGGTTCCAGTTGAGTCTCTCACAAAAACCAAATTGATTTGCAAGCAGTCCAATTTGGGTTCAAGTAGAACATAAGGTTGACGGAAATCGGGAAGTGTGCCAACCTGACGAGCGCCAAGTAGGGCGCAACGGGTCATGGGCTCTCGAACCGTTTTCAGCAACCTAATGAGCAGTGTATTACGTCTTTTCAATGTACCGCGATATCCTGCCAACTCAAACATGAAGCGGCCTGGTGCAGCACATTCAGTTGCTTTGGAACATCATAAAGGAGATGTTTAGCTGGATTCCAGAAGAGTCTTCTGACAAAACTAAATTGGAATGCAGATGAGTGTGTAAATCTGATCAATTTAACTCACAGCTGATTTTGTCATGCTCTAACCAAAAGCCCGCTTTGTGTCCTCTGTTACCGTATACAGTAGGTTCCTCGAGAGGGCCCCTCCGAAAGGAGAGTGGCAGTCTATAATAGCATTCTCCATCAACGAAGATTGACCATCCTGATAAAGGTCACGCTCTAGGGGAGGCTAGAACGCTACGAGGTTCGCTATTCGCAGGACTGAGCGTGTCAGGCTGTCGGACCAGCTGAAGTACTCCAATTTTTCCGATCCAATCTATCCCCACGGTTGTTAAGCAGCGTCCTTCTCTTATGTTCGACACACAACTGATATGTTTCACTGGCTGGGTATTTACACCCACTCTGTTTGGATGCTCTGGTCAGTGTCACCGTCTCATTCTTGATGATGATTACTTTAGCCCATGATTTTGAAATGATTAAACCTCGCTTTGTTCAATTTGTTTAATTTAAACAAAGTTCGAAGCTATTTAGAAACAGTGTACTCCTATTTTGTGTCCAAGACGGCTGCAAACTGCAAGGTTGTTATACTTGTTCCATAGGCTGAGCGCTAGGACTGATTGCTTAGTAGCCAAACAACTAAGCTGGAAGTTGCAGCCACCCTCCATTTGAAAACTATCTGGAAGAAACATCATTCTCCTGAAGAGGTCACAGTCTCATCCCAGTTAGCCACAAGAGAGTCGTAAAATATTCTTCTTCGGGTGAATGGCTACATAGAAATTTTATCCCTAAGGTGCGACCTTGAGAAAGGTCATAGGAATGTTCGGATTGGAAGGTTCGTTGCTCGACATAACCGGAACATTTCCCAGCCAGTCACTTCACGCATTGGGCAAACCTGAGCTCAAACCTGTTTGCATCTTCACACGCTTGCCTCGTTTGTCAGACGTCCAAGGTCCACATCCCGACAAGGTCAACCATATAAACTGCTTACGAACTCTAATATGGCCACAACCCGTTCTCATCCCACCTAGAGTAACTGCGTCAGAGCAACGGAAAGTTAAACCACTATTAACCCGCATAACCAGTTGGGACACGAGTTTCCTGATACCCGATACCCGTTGATAGTTTAGTTATCTATTGAATTAGAAAAAAGCCGATACAAAATTTTGACTACAGTTCCATAACAACGCATTTGTTTTTCTTTGTTTTTCAGTGAACAGACAAGCTTCCAGCGACTCTTCAGACCCATAATGTAATGTTTGTTTCACAATAAAGCATTTTCAAAGATCCAATTGAGTCGATATCCTGTGAAGTGGGTCACGAGTCGTTTGTCCTACACAAGGCATGGGCTCCATACAAGCCCAACCCTGGCGTGCAACCATTTGATCAGAGTCAGACTATTGCGCGTGGTCATGCAAGAAAACAAGTCATTCACATCATCATTTCAACTGGGAAAGAATCACACTGGGACGATTTTTGGACATTCGTACAATCGGTCAGCCCGTCAGTTGAGGTGTGCGCAGAGGTACCCCACAGTCATTTAGGTAAGGACACTCTAAACCAATGGAATTAATGGACAAAAACACAGCTGATCCACATTACAAGCGATGCAACGACTCTGACCTCATAGCATTGATTATCACCTTGAGGTGACCTTTTGGTGTTAATGAATGCTTGTATGTTCAGGAAAATTCATGTTGTTGCTTTTCGACAATCTAGAACAAACATGCAAACAAAAGCTTCCATGTAAGCCGGAAAACTACTGCTCAGATAGGACATTTGGTAGTCCAAGTCCTTCAATCCTAGATCGTTCTTTCGAAAAATCCAAAAAAATCCTGCAGATCAGGTTGCATATAGTCTCAAGAGCATTTGGTCTATTCGGCAAACCATTTGGATGGAGGTTTTTGAGTCGCCTTCTTGTGATAGCCCCAAAAGAAGGTCTCTCAGGAAATCGGTGAACCACCAGTGCTTTGTATGCGTTCCTCCAAGCCTACACTCTGAGGGAAACTTGAACACAGTTCCTTCTCAAGAGTAGATAAGCTTTCACTCCACTCTTTTGTGCCACTCCCATTTTGAGCACCAGCACACTCATGTGCCAAAACAACATGCGATGCCGGTGTGGCAGAAAATTTCAAATTCTCCCACAGTGTAAAACTTCCGAAACAGTTCGTTTCACCCAAATATTGGAGAAAGTAGGTCGAGGTAATCCTGACTTCGCAAGTGATGTTACAAGGTCGGGCTCACCACATTAGGCCAGGACTACAGGTACGCAAAAGACCGTCTCATTCGGTCGATTCCGTGGGGCGAACGGAGGAGGGGACTGGTTGCGCAAGTGCAGGTGACTGGCGAATGGGTCGTAATCAGGCATCAGCAGATCAGCAACGAATCACCACACTTGTTTGGTAGCCCTTGGGGCCTGTCCCCAAAGACCAGTTTGAAAAGTAGGTCTCCAGATTGTACGCATGGTCTACTGTGGGAAATTAGACCCTGAAAGTGTAATTGCCAACCGTTTTTGAATAATAGAATACGTAAGTCACGAAATTCGGCAAGTGTCATTCATGAACGTTAACAGTACAAACTGGGAGTTTATAGCGACAGGAGGCCTTGCGATTACGTTGGGTATCAGCACACTGATACAGAGAATACGTTAAATTGGTAGTGGGACGGGATCGGACGCGAATGCCGGACAGCCATATCTAGACTCAGGGTTCTGGAATGCGTTGTCACTTCCTACGTGTAGATGACGCAGTGGCACTCTATTTCAACTGGAATAAACGAAAACGCCAACCATAAGTGAGCTCTTTTTTCCGAGTATCAAACCCTGTGTAATGTCAGTATATGAGCACCATACACCCCTAAGTCTGGTCTAAAGCGATTTCCAAAGATAGTAACATGCCTATTAAAACTTGTCCCAAGGAGGTGAGGTCAGCTCATTGTGCAAAACCTCTGGATTTTACCCCGATAAAAACATACCAATATCGACACTAATTTGTATGTGCAGAGAAGGAGATACTTTTAACTTGCGATCCAGGAGGCTTGCGGACTCCAGTAGAGAGCTCGAACACGTGACCTTCCGGTCGGTGGTTGAATACTTCACCGTTTGGCCTCGAGCGACTGAACAGCAGTGTGATTAGCTCTCACAGCGCTGTTCATCCTTTACTCACGAGATGCATATCACTTGGTCATACATGATGACACGTTGTCATTCGCCAGTAGTCAAGCTGCTTAGTATTCAAGCTACTAACGGGGAGGTCGCGGTGCAGCTGCTTGCTTGAGGATGATCCCCAGAGGGCTATACAGCTGAAGACATCCGTGTTGTCCAGCAAAAAAATAATCCACCAACCCATCGCTACGCTCCACCACCCTCCCTACCAACGCACTGATGATGTCACCTCGATTGGTGATGAAACGTTTGCAATCAAATTGCCCAGCTCAGCGAATAAACCAACGACCAAAAATAATCGGTTTGCTTTGGTATCGACAGCTTGCCCGGTTTCTTCTCACTGCGTTAGAGCAGGCCAAATAATCCTAGATTAATACTGACCTCTGTGTTGTGCACACATGGAACTGCTTCACTGCGATTGTCACCCTCACCGTACTCAAACGTGCTTACCTGGACACGCCTCCGGTGAAATTAGTGTGCCAAACGGTCAGTTCGTACGACCAGAGTGAACTGGAACTCTCACACGGCATGCTATTTCGGCCGATTTCACCATGTCGCAAAATAGCATGTGAGTGTGCAGACAGACCTGACCAACCCTGGAAATAACTGTGATGGACACAAAAACATCACGCGTCCAGACCACAAGGTCAAACTAGAGTGTCACGCCGTGGTGCCATATGGCGCGGCCACGTCAGTGTATCTATGAATGAAAACGGAATAATCCAGTCGTATTTAGCCATCCTTCTCCCAGCTTTTTGCCCGTCAGTTCCCAAGGGGAGATGCACTTTCTTCGTAAATGGTTTCAGTCAACTAAATTCATGTATTACCATTTCAGCCCGTTTATTTCTTGTTAAAGGAATACTTGCCTTCGCTTTCATGGTTGAGTGAACAAGACAAGACAACCACTTAGACTCAGACTCTACACGGGCCGTTGTCCTGACAATCTGCACAAGCGTAGTTTCAGACCGTTTCCGTCATCTTCAGCATTAACAAAAACGACAGTTCGGGCGCAAGCTGTCACTCAGGCATGATATTCTGAGCAGTACCTGCTTCCCAGAGGGGCATTCCAATCAGCGACTTGATGGAGACAGAATCGCAACGCCTTTGTCGAGCTGTTCAGCACATGATCACGTGATGTGAGTTGTGTGACCAAAGAACGATTGAGGCTTTTAACCGAACGACAGTCTGCAGCTAGGAGCCATGAGTTCGCGTATTTGAATCCCCCTGGGGATTCACGAGATGTGCACTGCTTAGGAAGCAACTGTACAGTGTTTCTCCGCTTTTTACTACAGTTCACGTTCCGTTGTACGATAGAGTTTCTAATAAAATTTCAAGACTTTTGCATTCTGTCATCAAGATCATGGATCAACACGTCTGAACAACTCTCGGAGCAGGTGTAAAAAAACAAACGGTGATGGATACACCTAGGAAACAGTAGGCCTCATCGGACTGATGCAGTAGTTCTGTCACGTGTACGGTATTACTTGATGCACAGTGGCTGTTCTCTGAAGGTGAAAGGCCACCACAAAGATAAACTGGTTTCTCACAGAAGTACAGGCATGCCCCCCTTAGGTCAAATACTTGCTAAGTTTACTTGGAAATCCCTGCTTAGGTACGTTTATAGTCGTGTTTCCTTGTGTCGGTTGAGTGTGACTATTTTTCAGGACTGGAACTTTTGAAATGTTCTGGACTTCTAATGGTAGTTGAACAGGATAGGCCGTCTGAAATGGACACATCATTTCAGGGGCACTTTAGGCTGGGTGCATTGCTTCTTTGTAATTATCTGCTAGAATGAGTCCCCAACTCTTTGGTAGCCCTAACTAAAATGCATTGCTCACTGGGTACGGTGCTTTCTTACTGTACCCGAACTACCGGAATTACGGTTGAGTTCTATACTCATTCATATACATACATATATATATATATATACGTCCAGGGAGAACTGTCATTACCTTCACCCTATATGACCTCAAACCTTCAGCGCGACCGTTCTGGATCTACTCTACTGAGGAAGATCAGGTTGCAAACAAACAAACCATCTAATGTGCGCATTTCCGAATCTATCCACATGGTGAACTGAACCGACAAGATGGCTGCCCCACACAAGTAGCAGTGCTTCACAGGAATACACAAATTCACAGCGTGTTTTCTCAGAACACTGGACCGCTTTGTTTCCGCTTACCATGATAGAAAGAATACAAATTTTGCGAGATGTTAACATCCTAATTCGTTTTTCAATTTCTTACGTAAAACGAGCGGGTTTACAAACGAACGACAGCACAACTTGAAGAACTGAACGACGCAGAACGATCCATATTGCAACATGTTCGGTTGAAAACTTTTTCCCTCAGAGCTTAGCACCACCCGCAAAATCAATGTGAACTCATACAGTAAAAGGCCATGTAATAAATCACTGATTTACAAGCTATATCTGATAGGTTCCAATGGTCTTCTGTGTGCGTGGGTGACCGACTGGGCGGAGGTTACAAAAAACGCTCGATTCTTCTTCCAGGGGATCATTCAATGACACAAGGCGGCGTTAGCCATCATCACGAACCTGAAGATCATAAGGACAGTTTACATACGGTAACAATACTGCGTTCTAAGTGCTGCGACTGTCGTCAAGCGAGTCCTCAGGAGATGCGGTGGATATAAAGGACTCTTCCAGCCGAAGAACTAATGGGTGACCATCAGTTGTCAAATTGAAGCATTTCTTTGCTTGAGTCAGTCTCGACCACTATGGACCGTTTCGAAATCTCAAGGTTCTTGTTACCGGGAAGCGATGAGGCTGTATTTCCACGTGGTTGTTGCCCATTAACCCGTTTCCCATGACATTTTCTCGGTTGTTAGTCGACGATGAGCCGTAAAAGGGATTGTGATAGAGGCGCTAATTTTGTTGGGATGGAAATGGAACTGAAACAACTCGTGAAGAATTTAGACTGCAACAAAGTGAAGAACGACACGCCGTGACGACAAGCTGACTGGTACTTTAACCCCTGTTGTGCTAGCCACAGAAGCAGCGTCGCACAGAGGGTGATCTGGTCTATTCCAGGTGTCAGTTCATCGGGAGCAGGTGCTAACAGCATATTTGCCGAGAGATTCAGGTGGGATTCAGTTGTGTGCAAGTGAGAGTGATCGTCGAATTGTGTCTAATTTGGGTTCGAATAGAACCTGAATTTGATTGAATTTCGGCGACTTCTCCTACTATTTGATGAGGCCAAAAAGGGCCAAACCGGTGTGGACTCTTATAGAGTTTACAGTAGCTTTGTAAGTAGTATGTTACTTGTAGAGTCTACCTGGAATCAGGTCGATGAAAACTACACCATTCACCAGAAAGTTCACCCACACAGGCAAGCAGGAGTATGCCTATGGTTTGGGCTGGCTGTTCAGACGGGTCCTGTCTGTTTGACTATGTCACTGGAAGCTCGTTCCTGGGCTTTCACAAAAAGCACGTCAACTGTTAAATTAAAATTTTTGGTGCGCCCACCCACGTCCTGTATATACAAGACATCAAAAGCCCTACGTAGCGACCAGTGTCTCGAGCGTACCTCTATACAAACAGGAAAGTCGGCTGACCGGATAATCAGCACCGCTGCCTTACTGAGTGGATGAGAATTGACACCTTTCAATCCCTACCGTCAGGGATTTCGCCTTCTGCAGATCTTCAGCTCATGAGTCAGCAGTTATCGTCAGCCTTTTCGTCCTCTAAGTGACCACTAACTCATCATCTGTCGTGTTCATTTGATACACGAAACGTTCGCAAATGTATTTCTGTTTCCTGCACATCGCTTTCACGAGCAGTGAGACAAACTTACTGTCAATCTGTCTAGGTTGTCAGTGTAGTTAGCTGTATTGCTTCCTCGATCGAAACGGTTAGCAGTATCGAAAACAGTAGCTGCTACGTTCGATAAAATGAGTCACTGATACCTAACCACTTATAAGTTGTAGGCGAAAAGCCGCTCTTGTTTGTTGCAGGTAAGCTGGAAGCAGTGAAGAGTGGAACAGTTTAGTCCTGAGCTAATATGCATGAAGAAATCGCTGGAGCAGGAAAGCCAATGATGTCTCTTGTCGCCGCAAGATGTGCAACACATGCGTATGGGCTTACAGGCAGGCATTCAAAAATTGCTTTCCAAACCAATAATTAGTTACCTCAGCATCTGGGAGCCGCCCCCACCTGATGAGCTACAAACAGGGCGAGAGTACTTCGCAAACTTTTTTGACTGGTTTCAACTCACCAGTTCATAACTGGAAGCAACAGTGAAGTGAAACCCACTTTTTCCCATGATCTCCTCATGAGTAGTGGAGGGATTTATATGAACTGTAGAAGGCGTACAAAGTGAACCTGCTGACATCGGGCTTAAAAAAATGACCTTGACACAAGCCGCAATTGATCCATCCGGTAGGTAGCACAACAAATGGTGCTAGGATATAAAGAATTAGGGTGAAACCACTGGTTCAATGAACAGACCGGCACACTGTGACGTTAGCTACTTCCCGAACAAACATTATGCCGGACTTCTTCACTAGGTCAACCCAAATCAGCATTTTGTTGTATTATCGATGGGCTTGGTCCATGCTACATAGTAACGAGACAACAATCATGATACTATCGCGATTTCCTTAGAAGTCACGGCCAGTGAGTGTCTTGGAAAGCTAACATGTTTGGAAAGCGTTCTTGGCCTTAGGTAACTCTGCAAAACTGAAATGCAACGGAGACACAGAAAAGCTAAACAGATACCAGATACATATGAAGCGCAATGTGTGATATCCGCAACACGTTGCCTTTTAACTTGTACAGAATTTCACTGATAGCCCCCAATCAATGGTGATCACATACATGGTTATCAATTACAGAAAGAACAATGAGAAGCCTCTGGTGAATCGAACTAACAATCAGTTTTGCACCGATTAGCGCCAACAGTTCTGAGAACTACCAAAAAACCATCAACCCTTGGAATTCCCCCTCTTCGCGTTAAGAAGCACTTTTGCGGATAGTGTAGTTTTACTTAACACCGTCTTCATCACCAGCAGAACAGTTCAGTTAAAACAGCGTGACAAAAAAGCATGACAAATAGATGTGATCACGTGATCCGATCTCGTAATGAAAGGATGCGTGGTGCTTTATCCTGCCAGAGTGCGAACTAATCACGCTGCTGATTGTCCACTCGTGGTCGAATGCTTAGATAGTCAAACTATTAGCCGGGAAGCTGTGGGCTCAAAACTCCTTACTATAGTTTCGTAAGGTTCGCCCTGCTGATGACTCCTAAAGTGGATGAATCAGGTACTTCTTGGTTTCCTGCATAGAGTGGCTTCTTTTGCAGGACGAAATCTCCGTGACAGACAAAGCACACACCAACACGGTTTCGACTAGACCATACGTTTGAGTTGTTTTGCGTCCACTCACGTCTGTAACCTTTATGTACATGTGCTGGCACCACTCACTCGGGGTGGACAGCACCTAGAAATATGTACAAGACCGCTCTAATCACCAACACGTCTATTTATTTCGCTAAATGTCTGTCCATTTTTCGACAAATATCATATACATACAACTTCAGACGGACAACTCTTCATTTCTGAACGACTGTCCAATCGCCCAAGCATTTATAAATTACGCAAGCAATGGTGACTTTAAGTTTAGTAGCCCCCTGAGTAAGTGAAAGTTATTACGCTAGAACTCTGAAAGGTATTACCTCTCTGGAAGGGCCCAGAAAGGTATGAACCACTCAAACCTCCGATCGGTCGCCTGTGGCCGAGCAGTACAATCTTTGGTTCTCATCTTTTCGACGTAGATTGCCGTGATCTGGATTGAAGTCAAGGAGGTACCAATAATTACGACAATATCGTCAGTTCATCTGTAAACCATCTTAAAGAGGGATTCTTTAAAATTAGACCCACTCAGTTTGAAAATTCCGCCAGCCGATGAGCCATCAAGTGCAGTTGGTCTGTCTATAAATTTGTTTGCAGTACAAAAAGAGTAGGAAATAAATCCACGGATAATCACCCTCTACAAGCTTCCCACAAGGCGAGTTTCCGACTAGAGCTTTCTCACATGACATGTACAAGATTCACAAAAAAAATCGATTTATCGGCTACTGTGTGGACTACATTGTTTACAGGAACAAGAAGTGGGCTTTTAGAGATTAATGACAGTTGTATTCGATAGAGCACTAACAGTGAAAAAAAACCCGGACATGCTCCAAAAATAAAAGCATTGGCGCCAGGTCTGTTGACCCTGGCTGGTGTAAATCAAAGCGGAGAACTGCTCGTTAGTCCAGTGGGAAAAACGAGAAATTCCCCGGGTAAAATCGGTTATTTAGGTAATCGTTCCCAGCCCTGCAAGACTGAGATGCATTCAGCACAAGATGACATACTGGGAAGATATGTGAAGTTGCAACTGAAAAAAAACTGTCTCGCTGCTGCCTTTTTTTTGTTTTCTTTTAGGTTGGCCCTCTCCGTGAGAGAAGGTCGACACCAAGCTGATCCCAGTTTTCCGGAGACCAGCTGGAAGATAGAAATTTTTATTGGAGGCACTCAATTCTTTTAGTAAAATGTGAATGATCTTGCGACGGGAAATTGCTCAGCCACATATAAATTACCAAGGAAGGGATGATGTGACTGTTTGTCTCCGTGAATTCGGACTGCAGCACCAAGTCATATCTATAGACGTAATGCATTACTCACAAGGTTGCCCACGACCGGTTTCACCCTACTTGAGGCTCATCAGGCAGGCGCACTCCCCGAGTTTCCGTCAACCTTATGTTCTACTTGAACCCAAATTGGACTGATTTCGATAAATACACTCATTTGCAATTCAATTTGGTTTTACGAGATACTCACCTGAAGCCCAGCTGAATCTCTCGTTTGTGATGTATCCAGGCAACTGAATGTGCTTCACCAGGCCGCCTCATGTTCCAGTTGCTACGATATTCCATATATCGCGATACATGTATATTCGTAATGCACTACTCATAAGGTTACTGAAAATTCTTCGTGGGCCGTCGAAGAATTTCCAGCAACCTTATGAGTAGTGCATCACGTATAAACTCCCAGATTGTTTACCAAACCCTTCTGGAATAATGACTTCTCAGTCACTTCCAAATATTTCCAAATAATTGCAAAGACTGACGTCTTCTGACGAGTTTCACTTCAGGATGTCCGATCCAATCGATTCATCGGGGGTCTTCACACACTGGGTTGCTGTCGGCTTCTCCTGGCAGCTTGTCAGAACCAAAACAGAAGACAAATGTTTTGGGACGTCAGCTTAGCATTTTGTCTCATCGGATGCCTAACCAAAACAAACGTTTTATGGAACGACGATAAAAATGTGACTAATCAAACGCCAACAGAAGTTAATAGCGAATGTCAAGGACATAAGCTCAATCGATGCCTAAACTGACCTTTCTAGAGTTATGTGATCTGGCTTACCACCTTGCTTGAGTCGGCTCTCCAAACCGGACAAGTTTGGCATGCCAGTGTTCAGTACGACAAACAGACGGACCATCAACAGCTTCAACGGATGGCAGCCGCATCCAGAGGGATCAGAGTGTGACGCCACAAAAACTTGTCCTATTCTTCATAGGCTGCCTGAGTTGACCGACTGAATGTGGTATTCCCTACAAGGTGCTTCCTTCTAGGGAGGTTTTTTGTTGTAGGTTGCCCTCAAGAACGATCCCCCTGGAGCAGAATGCAAAGATTTCATTATTTGAGAAAAAAAAGTTGAAAAGTCGTTCAGCTTTGATCACCCTGCTGAGCTGCCGTGTAACCGGAAGGAAGCACAAGGGTTGGGATAAAGCCAGATTGCTTAAGCGTAGACAGAGGAAGCCGAGAGGCAGAAGTCAGGTTCGAACCCCGGATCTTTGCCTCTCGTTATTTCAGGGTGAAAACTGGGTCAGCGTATATCAGTACTTAAGAAAATATTCTAAAATACACTATATGTATCGTAGTATGTCGCAAAAGAGAGCTGCACACAATAAAATTTAAAGTTCACTAGGTTCTCCCTATAGTCACGTGTTAAACCAAAACGATGCGTGGGGATCTTGGAATCATTCAAGTAACTGGAGGTCTAAGAAATCACTTCTAATTCCAAATGTGAACTGTTAAGACAAGCGGAGAGAACATTGGAGATATGGTTTACGTCATCCGTCATCACTGGTGAATTTCTAAGTCAAACTTGAGCTGAGTTGCCGACGAGAAAAGTTGCTTAAACTGAAGATCCATTTTCACATTGTTATTCGTCACAGTGCGGAAAAACACCAGGATTGTTGGGTGCAAAATGTGGCAAATGATCAAATTTCAGCTCCGCTAATTTCCACTGCATTTTTAAACAACACAGGTCGCAATTCACGAAAAGAAAAACTTTATTCCCCGTATTAATGCAATCGAAAAACAGCTTCTCAGTTGATAGGACCTAGGATTGATTAATACCATGCTGCGGAAGAACCTTTAGCGGCCCCTTCACCAACATACATGACTGTACAGCTCACCGCCACTCACTAGATCACGAGGTCTGTCCTTTTTTACACTCACAAACCACGCTACACAATCGTGACTGACTTGGCTACACAGCTCATAATCGCTCCCCAGATCACGAGACTCGCTTTTTACCCTACACTTACAAATCGCGACACACAAGGGTGACTCATCTGATATTGACTGTCTCTACCGTCCAGTAAGCGTAGCAACAAGTCATGTGCTGACACCCACGTACACGCAAACGCACCTACATATAGGAAAGCCGAGCATACTCAAGACACAGACTCGCGCGCGCGCAGGGAGCAGGAGGGCAACCAGTCTCCCTAAGTCCCCTGACAATTATGGAACACGTGTAGCATCTATGCTGCGGAGAAAACACGTTACCGCCGTCCGGACTTTCACCAAGGGACTCTCACAACCGATAAGTTCCCCTTTTGTCTTGCTCCACATTCCGCATTGTATTTATTTTTATACGTGTTGCAACTCACCACTGTCAACCATAGTAAAGACTGTTATTAGTGCATATATACCTTCTGAATCATATTATGGCTATCATCAACTGTGCACTAATACTACCAACACAATATAATCCAAAGCTGTATAACTAACTCTGGCAGTCCACCGGAGGACAACCTACACTATGACGACAAACGATATCAAGGTCTAGCCAACGTAACTAAGGCCAGTTATCTCAATAGAGCGAAAAGCGCGTGTAGAACACCTGCCCTCCACGTAGCGGATTCAAATCACACTCCTAGTATTATACTACTGAACTCGGATACACAACTGGTAATCCACCGTTTACAAATTAGCTGTTTGCTCAGCATTCTGAATAGTTATCAAGCTGACCCCAAAGTCTCATTGATTAGCAGAGACATTGATTTTAGGAATGAGAGTCTTGTGGAATCATTGACCTTATCCGTACACAGTCAGACACTTCCTGAAAATGTTGAGGTGACTCAATGTAATGTGGGTTTGGACTAGAATGTGTTCTGTTTCGTCACCAAGCCAGATAACGTCATCAGGGGGTTGTCAGTAAGCGTACTGGCGCAACCAGCGACCCATCGCTACTCTCCTCTACGCATCCTGACAACACACTGATGATGCTACCTTAAACCGTGATGATAAAACGTGTACAATCAGCTTGCTCAGCTGGGAGAAAAAACCAACGACTATCCACGCTATCTGAGTCACCAACATTCTCCTATAAAAGTACAAAAGTGAACTCGAACTCGGAAACTCAAATGCACGTAGCATAGAAGAAAAGAAGCGCATGGAGACGGAATCGCCCCAGCGACCTTGCGCTTATCGGATCGGTGATTTATGGACCGAGCTTCCGAGGACAATCGAGGCGACTCGATCTGCGCCCCGTTTACCCGCGGCTGATTCGACACGCAACTGTGGGTGAAAGAGGCGGTATTTGTCAGAACCATCAGAAAGACACATGTAGGCGAGAAGTAGGCGGTTTGGGTCCGTCCACAGGTGGGCTTTTTTGCTCATTTATGTGCAGTTGGACTTCTTATTTCAAGACCTACCAACGTCCCTCTATCTTCTAACAAAAGCAAACCAACCGGTGTTCGTTGGATTCCATGAAAAAAGTAAAAAAAATTCACATTCTTCTACGCACACTCGTGTGATACCGAAACGATATATTACATTTTACTTCCTCACTAGTTCCTAATTTTTTTAGAAATTCGGCTTTTCACAAGCTGCTTGATGAACCTGTGCGTGTCATGCACGTTAGTCATCCACGAACTTGATTAGGACGAGGAAGATGGTGGAATAGGTTCTCCTGCCACTTTAGGACTTCGCGGTAATTTTTACAAAATGGTAACATGGAAGAAAGTTCAATTTTACTACAAAAAGCTAAAAAGGAAACAGTGTAAATATGTTCTGAGATGTGAGCAATGCTTCAGGGGGTTCGTGTCAGATGTCAGAGACATTCGGCAATCCATATTGGGTCCAATCAGTAAATTGAAAACCTTTTCCAGAAATGATAATTATACATTCTGCACAACTCACCTTGGCGACAAAACGACGGTTTCTCAAGATAATGTCTTGTCTTAACGTTGGTTCAGTGGACCTAGTGAACCAACGGATTCAGAATGGTCATACCCTGAAATAGTAGACGCTGATTGTCATCGTGTCCTCGTTTAAGCACACAGGCGGTTTATTGTGACTTACACGCTGCTATTTATTCATAAGACCAGTTCATAGTCTTCCTTGGTCTCTCAAGAGGCACAACAGGCATTGTTTTTCATCAGAAGCTTATGAGCTCAGGCAAGTGTGACTTCATTTGAGGAAACTAAACGCCATCAAACTCGATAGGATCCTCTTAAAAGGAAAATCGAGCGTTGACAAAAAACCATTATGACCGATTTCTTTGGCACGTACGATAATGCACAAGCGTTTTCCTCTCACCGCCTCTGAAACGCACATTCCAGAGTGCTGCAAACATGCGTGTCGTTATCGAGTGTGTGGCAGTAATCACAACAGCAGCAACAACAAAAACAACGAGGAGACTAGCATCACGCAGCCGGCCAATATGGAACTTCCGTCCCCTGCCCCTGCTTTCATGGGAAAAAACTCATTCACAATTTGTTTTTTAGAGGATGCTAGGAGTGGAAATACAGCTCTTACTTACCAAGTCCCACCGTCGAACAGTGTTCACCTATTCCCTCCCCTAACTTGCACCGAAATCCACAAAAACTGTGGTGGGTCAGAAGCTGGTCGCCTATTTGAGATCTTCCAAATCCATGAGATACTGAGGAAAAACAGAATACTGAGTGCCTGCTAGTTGACAGTATGTTGACAGCCTACTAGGGTCAGTTTACCAAAAAGGTCGTTGACTACAGCACACTATTTTACTTGTGGACATCTGAATCGTCGTATAAACGCAGAGGTCTTGGCAACTGTGAGACTGTTTCCAGTAGGGAGGTGCTGCCATCAGTGCGGTATTAGGGAGCGATGGGTCGTGCCGCGACTCTCCTCAACAACGCACAGATGACGTCACCTCGACTGGGGATGAATTGGGACATATTCCAAGGAAATACACTCATTTGCATAGCGATTTGGTTTTGATGGGGGAATCACTTGGAACCCAGCTGATGATTTCAATCCAAACCCACATTACTTGCCGTGATCTGAGAATTTTCAGGAAACAGTTGATGGTGCACGGCTAAGGTGGTTGGTACTGCATGACTCCCAAATCTAAAATCTGCTTACTCAATGTCTCTACTGCTAATCAATAAGGTTTCATAAATGCTCAGAATGCAAACCAAACAGCTACTTTGTTAACAGCTGATTATCGGTTGTATATCCGCGTTCAGTGGTACAACTCTAGGAGTGTGGACGACCGGACGCGAACAATAAGAAGGTGAAAAAAGACACTTTTGTTTCGTTTTGTCTTCTCTGGAAAACCGGATGGATCACTTAGGAGGTCTTTGAAAATGTAGTCGAAATGAGGAGTGCCCCGTTTTGACCATTTATCAAATTCCGGACAGGGAATTACACATTCTGGAAGCGTAAGCCACTCATTCGGAGGCTTCTAGGGAACCAACACTGGCGAAATAAGACACTTCTGTGAAGTCTATCGCCCAAAGTTCTGGGTCCTAAATACAAAACCCAAGCAGAGTGAATTACACTCGACCCCCAAACCCCATCCAATTGTCCCGGTATCCCTCAGGGCGCACATTCCAACGAGATCTGTGAACGATGCGCAAGAGAAAACGTCAATAAATCAATAGACACTTTGATAAAGCATCGAACAAGAATGTATGACACGGAGTGGGTCTATTAGTGCACAGTTGATGATAGCCATAATATGATTCAGAAGGTATATATGCACTAATAACAGTCTTTACTATGGTTGACAGTGGTGAGTTGCAACACGTATAAAAATAAATACAATGCGGAATGTGGAGCAAGACAAAAGGGGAACTTATCGGTTGTGAGAGTCCCTTGGTGAAAGTCCGGACGGCGGTAACGTGTTTTCTCCGCAGCATAGTTGCTACACGTGTTCCATATTGTCCGTGGACTTGTGGAGGGCGGTTGACGTCCTGCTCCCTGCGCGCGCGCGAGTCTGTGTGTCTTGAGTATGCTCGGCTTTCCTATATGTAGGTGCGTTTGCGTGTACGTGGGTGTCAGCACATGAGTTGTTGCTACGCTTACTGGACGGTAGAGACAGTCAATATCAGATGAGTCACCCTTGTGTGTCGCGATTTGTGAGTGTAGGGTAAAAAGCGAGTCTCGTGATCTAGGGGCGATTGTGAGCTGTGTAGTCAAGTGAGTCACGATTGTGTAGCGTGGTTTGTGAGTGTAAAAAAAGGACAGATCTCGTGATCTAGTGAGTGGCGGTGAGCTGTACAGTCATGTATGTTGGTGAAGGGGCCGCTACAGGTCCAATAACCTTGAATTCGGCACAGAGCGAGTTTACTTCTAAGATGATATCTTGGTTAAAGTTTCTAAATTAGAAAGCTAAAATTGACACCCAGAAAGAGAAGGCAGTCCAAGTGACTGTTGACCTCCTGTCCTGTGCGCGAGCGTGTGTGTTGAGCCTAGTTGTATGCCTATTTATTGTGTGCAGTGTGAAGAGAGGGGTGTCCCTTCGTGTTTGATGCTTGCACGAACATGAATACAACTTGACCTGATGTGTTGAAGTTCATAAGCCTGAGGCGTTACGCAAGTGGTGGTCGCGTGTACAAAAATGGATGAGAATTTGTAGTGTACATGTTGTCGGCTAAGGTTGCAAGTGGCGCTCAGTATTTGCACAATGGAGTTGATTTTTCGAAAGCTACGACGTGTCCCTGATGGACTTAAGCATACAGGCAATGGAGTTCGTAGTATCAGTCCAAACTTTTGAGCCCCATCTAGGCATCCCGGGGTCTCAGTGATGCTAGGAAAGTATTCCACTAGACGTTTTCCGCCAGAGGTATGTTTGCTTCAGTGGGCGATGAAATTTGGTGAACTGCGAAAATATGAACGTAGGTTAGGATGGTTTTTGGTTTGAGCATGTACGCAACAAAATGCAACATTTCGGCGCAAAAGGTTTTATTAGCATTGTGCACCTAATGGGCCCCGTTGCAAGTGGGACAGGAATTGTCACGTGGCTTCAGTGTTTGTGACGCGCGATCTGATGAGTGACCTCTACAAGGTCAGTGGATAGTGATAATATAAAACAATATTGGGAAGATTGAATATCATGCCAGTGGATCACCAGGTACAAAAATAGTCGGCCGATTGTTCGGTCTTTATTTGGTTTATTGACTACCTCAGAGCCACTGTTCTCAAAGCGAACAGATGAACTCCACCGAAAGTGACAAGTTAGATCTTTCAAATACTAGGAAAAGTGGGTTCGCCCTTTTGTTGGGCGAATTAAATCATTGATTTGGTCAAGGTGACGCCCAGTCGTCTATCTGTCCGTCAAGGTTCGACATGGTTCTGTGTGGGAACAAGACACTGCAGAACATAAAAATTAACTTAGTGGGGAAGAAACACTCTTCAGATGACTTGAAGTACTATCCTGATAATTTAGGAGGGCGAAAAAAGGTTTCCGTGGGGTGAAGTTACCGTGATGGGATCATGGTAATCTTTAAAGCAATTTTCGCAATGAGAGAAGTACCGTCCGGTGAGGCTGGATAATTGTCAGACCCTCAGTCTGGATTTCAGTTAAACAAAGTCCTCTCACATATTCCTACTAATCCGATTTGATTACGCATCTTAGTACATCTTCGTGCGTTCTCGTCTCTGAACTGCCCCCCCCCCTCTGAAAACGTCTTGGTAGTTGTGGCGAGACCAGTGTACAAAGCCAATTAGCGGAATACACAGATTTCAAAACTTCTGAAGACTTGGAGGAATTTCTCGTTTTTGATGTTCCAATTCAGCTGAAGAACATAAAAAACGGAAGGTTGTGTTAGGTTCCTTGTTCACACCGAAGAAACTAGCGTGTTTCGACAGTTGCGCAGAATTTATTGTTCAAGTGGGACAAAAGTCTGATCAAAACTTGAGAGCCATGCATACTCGATGAATCGAAGAGCGATGAAACTCGCAGTAAGTCTTCAGTGGTCTTATGAAGATGTCAAAAATGAAATCGTGCCTTCTTCTGAAAGAAATTAATTCCAACAATGTGAAAAGAAAACGTCAGCATTACGCCAGATTTTGCCCTTATAAGTATTCGCGAATTTATGCCTGAATCTTATCATGGTCACGCCAGCATGCAGTTTGACCCGAATCAGTTTTGGGCACTTTACTGACCGGTCGTCAAAATAGGGTTCTTGCGACAAAGCAAGTTTTGCACGTGGTTTTATTCATTCGGTTCCGCCATCATCAGAAATGTGACGGGTTTTAGCGGACTATCCGATCCATTGTGTACGATAATCAGACCTACTACTAATGGGTTGTGACAATGAAGGCAAACCTCGTGAGCACATTGACCAGACTTGGGGAAAAGATCGTATAACTATTGTGCAACGGTACGCCTGATTTAAGTACCGGCCTGATTAAATCGGGATTCCCAAAACGATAGACAATAAAAACTCCAGACTGTGATGTCACCTGATCGTATTTTCAGGGGAAAAATATTTCATCGTGGCTGATGTGGATCGATCGATCAATTTAAGACCGCATCTCGTAAGAGCGGTTACCCTGCACTGTTTGGAGGGTGAGTAATATGATAAGTTGACCAATCCCACCTGGGGACAGGCAAGTCTGTAAGGCAAGTCTTCCGTGGTAGTTTTTCTGGGCTATTTACTATTGCGTAGTTCTTTATCTGATCATGAGGACATTGCTTCCAGGAGGTTGCCGCTTGGCTATCATCAATTTCGTGAATGTCACTAGAAGATTTTCAACCTATACAGTCAATTTATGTTGGACACGGCAACCGATTATGTCGCTATTACCCATTAAAATGGAAAAGATCCATTTCATGGTTACTTAGACTTACTGTCCGGATTTCTCGCCAATCTGTTGTGTTCCTTAATCACTGGTTGTCAGGCTGTCAAATTTATCTGCTCAGAAACTCTCAGAACGTCTGGTCACTTAAGGGATAATAGGTGCTATAAGCAAGATATTCTTTGGCGAAATACACTCACTTGCATACCGATTTAGTTTTGACCGAAGACCCACCTGAAACTCAGCTGAATCTCTCGTTTATTATGTTTTCAAGCAGCTGAGCGTGCTGTACCAGGCCGCCTCATGTTTCAGTTGGTACGATATTCGAGATATCGCGATACACGTACAGACGTAACACACTACTCATAAGGTTGCTGAAACATTTTAAATGCCCAGGACCGGTTTCGCCCTTCTTGGGGCTCATCAGGTCTTTCGCAGTTCCCTAGTTTCCTTCAACCTTATATTCTAATTGAACCTAAATTGCACGAAATTAGGAAACTACACTCATCTCCATGCCAATTTGTTTTTTGCGGGGGATTCTCGTTTACGATACTGTAAGCTTACTGTTTTATACTTTTGTCCGTGGAACCCTACCCGAAGACTCATTGTGTGTTTGCCTTGTTGGTGTCGAAACCGTCGCAGTTCTCCTGGTTCTCCTGTGCACAACACTTTTCTGATGAACCAGTGAATAGATCCTGCTGACCTCACCTAATGGATCAATAAATTAGTCTAAGCAATTGAAGATTTAAATCCACCATTTGTGCAAATTTTCCGTCCAATGTTTTTGCTTATCCCTGTTTCAAGAGACATAAGTGTCACAAAGCGACCCAGTAGACCTGACATAAGGAAGAACAAGAAGAAGAAACCACTCATAAATTTGCTTAAACCCCGAAGCGTGCGATTCAAGTGGTTATTCCGTTGAGATTACGAGAGTGAACTTCCAGTGCGATAAAGGTTTTTCAAAATTGCTCGCAAAAATCACTTGAAGGAGAAGCTGTTGCTGTGGAGGAGACTTGATCAAGGAGATCGGCAGTTTATCTGAGTTCCTGCGCATAGCATAACTTCCATTGATGAAATAATTCCCTTCAGGTGGACTGCTGTAAAAAAGCGAATGAATACCTTTCTGCACATCCCGGTGACCTCAGATAACAGCGTCAGTTTCCGTTGTTTTGTAAAGAAAACTGACACGTGGCTACCGCAAAAATCCGCAAAAATCATCTTTCAGCTGAGACTTCTTTACTGATTCACCATGATACATATTTCCTGTGACACGAATCCATTTTGCGGTAAAGATTGTTACCATTTGACCAACTACGTAGAGCGGTACGGGAGTGGATTGGTTGATCTGACGCACAAAGGTGCTAGAAATTCCTGTTTTTGCCTCATGGGCTTTCAGCAGCCTGACTCAACCATATCTCACCTTCCAAAGCCTGATCGCGTTTTCGACAACCGCGGTACACTCCACCCAGGTCCGATGAAACAATTTCAAACTCAAGCTACTCATATACGTTAAGTAGTGTATTTACGATGCGGCTATCATGAATATTACGCGAGATACTGAAACTTACCACGTTTTCAAGCGCAACAACAGCTGCTTGATACATGCTAACAAAATGCTAGCTGAATGGGTCGTGTGGGATTTCATTTGTTTTTTTGAGCCGACATCGTTCGCGTTGAATTTCCAGGAATTGTGTTTCTACATATTTTTTCTTTAGTTACTCTCACGTCTTTCAATCCTCAGTAACGCCAACGCCATATAAGAAAGCTACGCGGAAGATTACTCGTATTTCAGACATGTTACAAACCCTTCTGAACACTTTTAGCTAGGTGTTGGAAATAACCTGTTGTTCTGAAATTTAATTCACCGGTATCAGTGCGATAAGTATCACTCAGAGACTACACCAAAGCAAAGAACTCGGGTTTGAATATGGAAAATTATGGAAATTCGCATAACGTTGAGTCAAGCAAGTTTAGCACGATCATTCTCCAATGTTCGTGGTTACGATAGTCACTTAAGTGAGCTCTTTAGAAAAGGAAAACCTTCATAAAGGAGAAAGTAACGGACGGCAGGCAAACAGTATGAACCCAAATTTTTAGACGTTCCAGAGGCAGTCCGCGAATCTGATTACTGCAAAGTACGTAAAGAACAATTGCTGCTTTTGACTGGTCTTTGGAACAATGATTTGCCACAATACTGCTATCCGACTAACGATGATAAACCACTCACAAGGCCATTGTTGGAGACGACCTAACCTGTGTGCACTGCTGAAGAGCACCCGGTTTTCCGTGATTCGACAATTACGGCTAGTTCTGAGAAGCACTGGCCCGTCCAGTTTATTCGAGCTCCTGTTGGGAACTGCCTCATTTCTGGAACTCCAACACTGGCGTGGGAATTAGTTTGACAATAAAGTGACGAGCTGAGATGTGGTGTTTCGACTCAGGTCACGATAAAATGCGACAAGCAGGTCAATGAAACTTACAGCTAAATTGTCAGATTTGCAGTGACGGAAGCGACGACTCCCATTAAAACAAAACTAAAGGCCAACTGTTTTCCGGAGATAAGGGCCCATTTCTAAATTGAGTTACTGTTAACAGGAAACTCAGCTGAAATTCGACCGAGTCCGTCGTTCGTGAGTTCCGATAAGCAAACATACAGCGTAAAACGCTGTCATGTTTTGTTTCCTTTTCAAAGGTCACATAAAGCTCTGGTTTCGTTAAAACAACTTAAGTGATCGGACGATTGTTTGCCTCATGTTTCACTGGTAACTGCGTGTTTACGACTATTCGTAAAGGGGCCGACCGCTGATGTGTGAGGCATCCTGTGCAAATATAATAGATATTTTTGACTTACAGTGAGGCACCTTGAAATAAAGAGAATCAAGCGGTGGATCCCTTCAAACATTCGTGAACACATAGCGTCTTGTAGCCGAAAGAGCCTAATTCCAATGTGAACGTGGGAGAACCAAATAAGGATAGTCTCATTTGCAACAAAATAACTGAAATTTAGTCGGGATCTGGGTGAGATCCCTTCCGGTACAATCAAAGCAAACGTATCATAATTCAACCACCAGACACTTTATACGTCACCGTTCAAAAATAATCTGTTTTCAATGAACTGGGAGCTAACGTCTTATATCTGCTGTTGGGAGGTTATTGTCTGGAAACATCTGTAAACAGCTGGCAACCCGTGAAATTAAAAACAGCAAAGATATTTTGATGGATCACGATCAAATTAGACCAGGAAGATGCACAAGTCTAGCTGAACCGCAGGTAAGATGCTTTCCCACGAAAGCCCACTGGAGTTACAGATGAATTGTGGACAGTCTATCCGTCGGTCATCAGTAATGCGTTGTTTTCGCGAACCACTCTCCGTTTCATACCAACCTAGTTGTACTACGAAACTGAAGTTTGTCCCGCCTGAATCGATCGTTTTCATGATATTCAATAACCAACTGGGTTGCATAAACACCACCTCATTTCTCGGCTGATGTGACATCCCAGATACCGCGGCGAAGGAAATTACCTACAGGGTTACTGAAAACTCATTGGTATGGTCGGAGATTGTCGGCCACGAAGGATCCATTGATGTCTTACTTGTTAATCTGCGGTATTAAGCATAGTAAACACTTTGTAACCTCCGAAGCTTCGATTCTGAATCTTTGCTTTAGTTCTGGATGCGGTAGCACAACTGCTGTTCAAACTTGATCCGCAGAAATCATCTTGCATCAGAAGCCGATCCAGCAAAACTAATCCGGCTAACTAGCCTCTTAGACAGTGGTTGGAAGGGGTTATCGTGGTTCCACAAATCCACATTATGATGCTCTGTAGCACCCAGCAAAGCACTTATCAACCGGGGAGTAAACTTCCTCGGGGGTGCGTTCCCCACTGTGGCCCCTTATGCATCCATCTACTTAGTAAATCACTGGTCTTATGACACTGTGTACGTATTTGTAGAACAACCAGCAGCAAGAAACTCGGATCCATTTATCCATTAACCTTTATCTGCACGATACACTGTTCAAGAGGAGACCCATTGGGTTATCAACACGCTTCTCAATATCTTGTACTACCATGTCACATAAAATTCAGGGCCTTGCTCTAGTATTCTAAAGTTCTGACTACGTAAACCATACGCTTTTCCCATCAAGTACCCCACAGATTACCGCATTTCTTAAAGTGTGCGTACCATTTGTTACCCAGAGAATTGAGAAGGCTTGGCAGTCCTCAATTCCGATAAAGTTGTTACTTCGTTTTCAAACCGTATTCTTGCATCTGCTTGCAAAAAGACACCTCAAGGAGGAATGATTCCACACACACACATTATATTATATTTAACCCCCTAAATTTGATTTTCAACCCTTGCTGTCAACATTTGTCAAATTCATTTGACGAATAGTTTCTTGTTTGCACTCGCCTCCCCCGTACGAAAATCTAGAAAAAATCACATCTACAGTCACAACCCTGTCTTCCGAACGGTCGTTCTTCAGTCACGATATGATGGTTCTCCACCAGACATGGGAATGATTGACCTTGAGAGTTCGGCCTTTCGTCGGGTTCATCAGCATTGTATATTCCGCTATTTGGATCACGGGCAATTAATACGCAAGGTGTACGCACTACCGTAAATTAGCAAGGCTATAGTAGAAGCACCTAGGTTTGCATGTCTGAACAGGAGAATGTAACTGAATCTGGACGATGCAGGTGGTTCACCCCCGCATCTTGGGCGCCGAGGCTTTAATCGTCTTGGTGGCATCCATCAATGGGTTAGCCCGTTGTATCACCCCAGTAAGGCAGTGCTAGAACCTCTTAAAACCAACCGAACAGTGTTTGTTCAGCTTTTGGTTTCGGGACAAACGAAAGCGATATTACCACAAATTCCACGGATCTCTTAACTGCAGTCTACCTAGAAGAGGAACAACACTTCAGTTAACGTTATTTATTTGGTTTGGTTCTTAAATCTTCCACTTCAGGGTGCTTTTGTTCACCGCGGGTGCTACCGGTAGATTTCCTTGGTCTTTATGGGCTTGTGAGTGTTGCGACACACACGCAAAAAACATAAATCCACCCGATAGATGTGGAAGGGTGTACAGGAGAATATTAGATAAGACGAGAGGAGCGTCCTATTCGAACACGTGCCACCAACAGTTCCAGTCAAACAAAATGAATCCCAACGTATATAAGTATGCTTGTTATGGAAACACGCATGTAAAGACCAGACACTGAAGAAAGGGCAAACAATGCCAAATGCTCCTCAAGGTGCGGAAAGCGCTAACACATCAGGTACAAAGTGTCCGTCATACCGAGTCAGGTGTAAAAGTCAATGGCAAGAATGAACACCCAACGCCATGTAACATACATAAATGTGTCGTAAGTACTTGGAAAGCCCAAAATGGAGAGCAAACACAAGTCACTGACTGTGATGTTAGGAAGTCCTAGTCCAATAGCAGCCATGGCGGATACCTCGATAAGAAGTGATCACTGGTTGGTAGACCAAAAAATCGATATCACAAATAATTGCACGTAAGGCTGAGATGATGGCGAGGAACAGTCATCAGTACCATACTTCTGCTTCTTCTCATTCCACACATTCACTCCGCGCCCATCCGAGACTATGCTGACGTCTATCACAGTTGCTCGGCACCCCCGAACAGCGATTAGCTCAGGCTTAATGAAGGACGTCGACGTAGGTGCTCTCAACTCCTCGGAGACGGTGTACCCCAGGTGACGGAGGCGTTTTGCGAGTTCCCTTGCAACCCGATTATGACGAGCACATCTTGCGTCATGCGTGATCTAGCAGGACTGCAAAATATGCACCAAACTCTCCGGTTGGCCACAGTTTCCACGACATAAGATCGTCTGGTCACTGTGACCATGTCGAGCGCTCCTAGCTCTCGTCCTGAGCAGGTTGCATTGGAGCTGGATATCGCGGATAAATTTCCGAGGAAACACTGGTTCTGGAAACACAAGCCATCGATTCGACAGAGACGAAGCGACCAGCTCTGGTAAACCGCGACCATCAACGCTGTTGTGTAGACTATCACTCCAAGCAGCCACCAGCTCTTCCTTGGTGTTTACGCATGAACCATGGACACGGATCGGAAGGCTGAGATCCCGGACAATCTTGTCAAAAGCGGAATCATTGACCACATTGCGTAGCACTTGGCACTGGGTAGACAGAAGCTTTTCCATACGCCCTATCCGCTGCATCGGGATTGTTGCACTCAGACTTGGGATACCAAGTCCCCCATGTTATATACTGACGTAGGTTTAGCCGATCGGGGTGTCTTTCGTTCGACGTAGCCACCTGGTTCCATGAGTGTAAATAACTTGCGTATACTTGCTGGCAGTTAATTCCCTTCATGTGCCAAATAGGGCACACGCCTAAGGACCATGAGCCAGCTGAACAAGTGAAGGATCATTTTACCGGTTTCAGTCAGCACTCTCAGTGTCTTCGAGATTTGCCCAATCGAGTCAGTCCAATATACATTTAACAGTAAACTGGTTGGAATATTTACTGTATGGGCTATCGCTGCTTCCCTCGTCAAATTTTTAGCACCTGATGTGATTCGATTTTCCACCATTTGCCTAGTCACTCTTATTTCCATGAGAACTGACGTACCGGGATGTTTTATCGGCTAGATGAGAACTGGATATCATGGGTTTGCCGACAACCGCTCATCGCATGCATTTGGCTCTATTCATGTCGTTCGCTAGAGTGCGATCCAACAGCCTTGACTCAGGTTCACACTGAAACAATGAAGCCTGCAAAGAGAATATGGTAAGTTGATAAAGTAACCGGAGTCTGACGGACAAACTAGCATCCTATCTGGTTGTTGTCCACAATTTCGCGTCCCCCCAAAATCATCCCTTCCAGAAAGGCCGACTCAAAGATAAGGCCAAAAATAGTCTGTTATGTGAGTTGCTCTCTTTCGAATGCGAGCTTACCAGTGAAATTTGTTTCGGAAATAAGGAATTCGGTCTTCTTGGGAACAGGGCAATGGTTGAGCAACTAGTGAAGCAAGACATGCTTTTTCACCACACTTAGCCCCGAGGTCGTTCTTCCAGTTAGACCCCACTTTATTTATAGTTTTCGCCCCGTTCACTAGTCATCCAGCTGGTTGTGACCTACCATAAAACACCAGAGGCATCAACAGTCGAGTCCTACTGAGTTCACACTGGCTTTTTATTGTTGGGTGTAACAGTCTCCTAGTTTACTACGCGCCCAAGTCCGTTTTGGCCATCACATAATCGCCAGGGCGTGGTGGCCAATGACCCTGATGAAAACAATTGAAATGGGTGTGAAGATGTAACCAATCAACAATGGACTGGCAAACTGTTCGTTCCGACTTCAACAGTAACTCACAATATTACTCGCATGCGTGTCCCTGGATTGTTTGGACACAATTATCAAACATGTGTCCCCTCAGTGGACATGATTATTGTTTGGACAGTACAGAATAGTTCAGGCAGTCAACGATGGAAATTTCCAAATCTCAAAAAAGTTTCAGTCGACTGTTGTTTCCAGATTCGAAATTCGTTCAATAGTGTTAGCAATCAACCTAGAGATAGACAAACATATCAAGTGACCTAATTAATGTGGGCCTGACACAACGAGCAAACAGCATATTAGTCAAGGCAACACTCAGACTGACGGTCGCTCAACCGTTCAATTCATTAAGGGTAAGTGAAGACATTTCGTTAAGGCCACCGTATGTGGACTGATCAGTCTCGGATTTCTCACAGTTAACTTCTAATTCGTGTCCTGCACTATCGCGTCCTTTCAATATCCGTTTCATGGTCCTTGTGCGTTGATCTATCCAGATGTGTTTGACGTTTTATAAACTTCATATCCGCCTTTTCGACCAATACGAAAAATAACCATTTTTGGGGAGTTTTCGGGCACAAGTGCTTTCGCCCGGACCCAAGTGACGTGGTAGTAGGTCTTCTTGAAAACGTAGTTTTCCGGGTTAGTTTTAAACGAACAGAAGCAGTCGAATTCTAACTGTATTTTCCATCGGTTTCAAATTCTCCAACCAACGGCCACATTAAGATAAGACAGTTGATGGTTGGCGGCTGGTGGCTGGAACCTCAACAGGATTTTATGAAAATTAATTGACACCTGGTCACATAAACGGAAAATAACCATGTAGTCGTTTTTTACTGCCCTTAGTTGAAGGCTACCGATCTACCCACTACTCAATACGTAATTCGTCGGAAGCCGCATCGTGTGCTCAACGTTCTGTTCAAATTTGAGGGCAGTAAGTCACACAATAACTGATTCCAGTACCGATAAATACACTCATTTGGAAATCAGTTTGATTTTTGCGAGAGACTCACGTGAAACCCAGCTGAATCTCCCGTTTGTGATGTTTCCAGGCTGTCGAAGAGTTTTCAGCAACCTTATGAGCAGTGCATTACGTAAATTAAGGTACAATTTGTCACGCTTGTCTCACAAGCCCACAAGAATATCCGCGTATCCTGAATACACTGTGGTGATCTATTCATAATCATCCCCTTTGCACACAATAAGTTACGATCCGTTACCATGTGCGAAAGACCCTGCTATTCTGCAAAACGTTCTTGGTCGGCCATCAGTGAAACCAACTGTTTTGTCATCTGTGAAACCATTCGTTGTCATGCCAGTCGTTTGCTCCACTCCATCCATGCGAATATCAGGCACTGTCACTCCGTATACAGGCAGTGTGACTTTACAGTCATGAGTCGACCCATGTGCTGCAGGCAGTAAGCCCATTTTTTGAGGCCAGGCGACCATCGCTTTGTACTCGAGTCGGCGTCCAGACGCGGGCATGTGCGGGTGTCTGTAATTCGTTGTGCTCTGACATTACGTAATGGTGGTATTCTTGACGAAACACACTCAAGTCTATGCGAACCCAGACAATGGGAAGACAGTTGTTTTTAGCAACACTTCCAATGATACAATTCGCCGGGTTGCGTTTTGTGCTACAAAAATTTGGTATAAAAAAGAACATCATGAAAAGATCACCTTCGTATAACAAGACGGACACCAAATGGCAGGTGCGGAAGGCGCATAGATTGCCAAATATACACGGTGGATGTGTATGAATGACTGTGATTTACTTTACGTTAATTACAAGGACCTTTGTCGACTTTACTTTTCACTACACTGAAATTCGTCCGGCTCGAAGGATTTACTTGATCAGAAAGCCAAATTCCCATGAGTTTTAGACCCCAGTAAGTTTACAACATGCGATCCAACAGTCAGGTTTCCAGATATCCGGAGGTGAAAATTTACAACTTTTTTACCATCTGATGCAAAAATGGAACTATTATAGGTCCCAAATTGACGGGGAAAATCTATAGAGGCTAAATGTATTTTTTGAACAAAGCTCAAAATGCTATGCCAAAGTCCGAAGCGACCCAAAAAAACACCATGATTTCGGATACCCACGTTTCTGAACTAGTTGTTCAAAATATCGTAACTTTTCATGCCAATACGTGAGTGATCGACTACATTCCGATAAAGGTCTAAATTTGTTGTAAATTTTTCCAGGAACGTGTGCAGTTCAAACGCAAACCTGCGGATTGTAACTTTTCTGTCCTGGTGCTTACAAGCTGAGCTCGGAATCTGATACGCTTCCAATGTACCGTTCTGGAGGCTTTCAAACCTGTGAGTAGGTGACTGTGGATTCCGCTTCCTATCCAACTTATATGCTGACCACTGTTTGTGAGTTTCATGGGTTGAATCGATGACGAATACGTACGAGAACACACGTGGGAAAAAACGGCCCAGAGCACCTGTGGACTGCGACAACGTTGCACCTCACATTGCTCACAAGAGGGAGGTCGAGGGTGCAGTCCGATCTGTTATGGCAAACGCGATTAGGATTGATTGATTTGCAGTTTTGGTCCGCTTTAGTGAGTATGACCACCTTTGTGGTGACTATTCAAGACAAATGCGGCAGAACCGGAGGGCGGTTCATACATTTAATGAGAACCGTCCGACAGATTTCAGGCATCCGAAAGATCTTTCAGTAGACCAACACAAACAAGACATTCACTGAGTCGTTGTTCCATGTGACAGATAAACCAGCTACATCGCCCAAGAGTGAACAAACCCATCTGTTCAGACGTAATAATTCGGACCTCAGCTGACGGAACACTCGTGGGACATTCGCCTGGCACTTCAGACGTCCGGGGTTCCAATTTCAGGAGGGCGAAGAATTTGTGGTGCTGATGAGGTTTACTCGGTTTCCTGACTTCTTCTTCTGTCTAGGACTGGAATGAAAATCGTCAAACGGGAGCCATGTGGGTACAAAGACTGGAGGAGAAAATGGACAGTTGTTAAGCGCACTTAATGAACGTCAGACATGTGTGGTAGCATGAGTGATCTCGGTAGAACGTTCAAAAATCCGCCACATCCTTGACTTTTTCTTACTCCAGTAAGCTTTTCGCGGCAACCTTTATATGTTTGGATTCTCACTCAACTTTCAACCTTTCAAATCATGGAATTGTGAAAATCCATAGATCGCTGCAGCTTTGTCTGTATCCGTGTCAAGATTTTTACCATTCTCTAAAGGTTCCATGAAATGTGGATGATCTTTGAGAAGGACGTAGCGTTCGACCAACAACCCCTGTTCGCATACAGTTCAGATGTTTGAGCCATCAAAATCGGTTGTAAATCGATGGTTTTGAAGCTACTCTGCACTTTAGCGCAAGGCTCCTGTAACTTATCAGTTTATTGAAGTCATATTTTTGAAGGGACCGCTGTACCAAACCGTACCAAACCGATTGCTGAAGGCATTGCAGATCAATACGATGGCGTCTAGCAAATGAAAAAATATGCGAAAACAACTCATCTGCCTGTCTGAAGATCAATTACGAATAGCATTTTGTTGTTGTACAAGAAGCATGTTGACAGAAGTCAATTTATCGAACTAAATTATCGTAGAATTTGGTGACTGGAAGGTGACAAGAAGATGCTTCTGGAAGTAGGACTCGTTTGAAGAGGTACATATGCAATGGAGTTAATCTGGCAGTCACATCACCGGAAGCCATTTCAATGAGTCTGTGAGAAACAACATCAGTGACGCCGCATGATTTCGGACCTGTTCGCGTTCACTTTCACTCAGAAACAATGGCTATCTCTTTCTGACAAAGCTTTGATCAGTGGTTTACATAGATTTCAAGGCTATTGACGTGAGATCAGTAGTCTTTTGGAGTTGATAAATAGTTAACGTGGAATTTTTGAACTCGATACCTGCACGTGCTTTAGGTTCACAGTACTGCCGATCTGATCGACCTTATCCCTACGCACACGGTTGCCGGCTCCAAGATTGCTTGCCTTGATGGAGAGCTGGCAATCATACGATCTTTATAGTGACCTATCTAGGGATTGAAACCTCCTCCGCTCTGAAAGAGGCATCGCACTTGCGAATTCCAATCAGGGGAAATATTTTAGTACGAGCAATGTGCCGATAGTAACTGGAAGTGTGCCCTCCAACGTTGCTTCTTTCATACAGGGTTGCTTCGGCCATGTAAAATCGATAAATATGTGTCGTGAAACTACGGTCTTCGGATCACTAATTCGCTCGTGCTCCGGTTACGGAAGTTCCTCATTGAGGAGGTCTATTAGGGAAGTAGGTCAGGTCTTCTATCAACTTTCATGTGCATGCCGTTATTCATTGGCTGAGGTGGTTCTCCGGCTTTTTGTCGCATCAAGGGAAGATAACTACTAAAAGTAGAAACCATCGTGACAGCCATTCAAATTCAAGGTGAACAAACCATAGCACAACACACTCCGAAAAATGCCAATCAGAAAGGGAACCAGCCCCCGGAAAAGAAGCTATTCAATTACGCAATCAAATGTAGGGCATACAGACCCCACCGCGACTCCACTTGCAAACCGAACGAAAAGACTGTGAGAAACGTATATTCCAGTATTATTAACGGTTACTTGATACATTTTGCCAACTATACGGAAGCAAGCAGACTGTGCGGAAGTACACCAGCAGCGAAACTTTCGAAGGATAATTGCCTGGCTTGGAGAACACGCCAAAATCCACCTAAGCAACTATCTGACCTGCTTTGACCTCCAAATCATGTTGGCTAAACAGATAAGTCTGTCAGCGTATCTTTGGTGTGCTCACACTCACTCTGGGAATGCCAGAGTTTGATGGGAAACACATGGATTTCAGCCGATCACTCCCCCACCTTGTGTCCACATCCCCATCATGACTATCCGGTAGGTTAAACGGTCAGTTTGCCTCCTTACATTTATCGTCCGGCGCTCCGCACACTGGGTCCTATTTTAAAGGTTGCAATATCCTTATGGAACATTTCGCCACTGATGCACAAATCGCACACCGACTCAACATTTGTCCGAAGGGTGTGAAAGACCAGGCCAGAAATGTCAAGACAAAAGCCAATGCATAGCAAGAAATTCATGATCCTAATCACTAGCTCCATGGTCAGCTTCTAGTGGCCTTGCTACGATCAACAGGAAAGCTCCGGTACGTCAAACGGCAGCGACTCTTACTAACCTCTCCACCTTCAAGAAAGCTCCATAGTTGTGATGGTTTGCTTAACAGCTGGGACGACAAAGGGTTGTTGCGAATCTAGGCCGTATTAAGTGGCTCCTTTTGTGTATTTTTATCTCCTTTTTTGTTTTTACTGTCCTGAATAATTTCTATTATGTAATGCAATGTAGATATCCTGCTAAAGCGGCGCTCGGTCGTGGGTTCCTTCTTCCTGAAGCCCGTGTGAATCTAAAGATCGGGTTTAGGGTTTTCTTGATCTGGCCTCCGCTATTCCCCGTTCTGGGCGTAGAAATCCCCTCACACAGAAGAGCCAGTTACGCGCCGTTTTGATAACCTCTAGGCCATCACTGTTAATGAAGCCCCGGGAGGGTCCCCTACTGTCCATTGTGTCTTTACCGACGTCCAACTAAGAGCAGTTTATGATCCTAGGCTATGGACACCCAACATATCTCGCACCCTTGTAATCAGTACAATATCGTCTTCTGTTGCCCGACGGGTATCACTTCTGACAGACTCAGATGTGTGTTGACCAGAAACTGCAGGTTAAATTACAATAGAAATCACTTGTTAATCGAAGACCGGGATCAAAACGTGCCACGAATTTCACTGGATGATGCTTCGATAACACGAGCCTTCCTGGATGCGACGCACCCTCAAAACTTGACGAGGATTTGACGTTTCGGGAAGCCTTCAGATGTACAGGACCATTTTCACACGTAAGGTGTTATTGACACATCATCATGTGCTGCTAAGAAACAGCAATGCTGAAATGACAGTACAGGCGATTTCGACATCCACCTGGTTGAAGCTGATGGATTACGTCAAGTTGCACTGTTATCCAGCCGGGAGAACACCAGTTGACTAAGTGGTAGACCGCCATGCTTCGCTCTGAACACCGTCTTGAACGCCTTGCGTAATCAAAATTGGAAATGCAATCTTCATATATCGCTCAGACACCCGTCAACCTTAGGAAATGTTATTGGTTCTGTAACCTCTCTCTATTTCATAAACACCACAGTGCTCGTCGCGTTAGTCTCACATGCATTCCAAAGCTGTGGAGTCTCACTTATTTCCACTCCTTTTCAAAACACTACTGCCACGGAAATATAGCTGGTATAGAACTGAAACTGCGAATTCGCCGTGGGAGTTTTAATGCACTTGGATTGAATCGATCATCGTCAACTACAACTATGTGGCAAGTTGTTGTCTGACGCGAACATAGCCGTCACCGTATTTGGTTATACAATGCACATCAGCAAGGAGATATTTCTCGGCGGGATTTTCAGTCATAGCTCTTCTGGTCAGGTGTATCGAGCTAATCGATTACTTTCTCTTCAAATTTATCTCATGCGCACTCATTCTCGGGGAATCCAGTGGAATCTACAAGGTCACTGAGGTGAACATTCACCTATGAAAGGTGACCACAGCAAACATTCTGATACATTCATCGTCTGCAACAAACCGAGCTCGTGTGTTTAAAACAACTTTCCCGGTTTTATACTCACATTCGTCTTAATCACCAAGTTCACAGTTCACCATAGTGTGGATTTTTAAATTCCATTTATCCGCCTTCTGTTTGGTTACGACTGCTGTCTATGCTAGACTCGGTTGGACTGAATGCTAGTCATCTGATATCGTCCTTCAGGCAAGTTTAGATTTTCTCAGCAAGCGCTAGCAATTGACGGCACTTTAGTTGTTCCCTACAACGCCCAGGTGAACGGAGAGGTGGCCTTCGCATTAGGTGGTAGAAAGTCACCAATGACAGAGATAAGTTTGAAGCTCAATTGAACCACCCACAAGTAAGAAATAATAGATGCTATTTCGACAAAACGATAAACGGCCAAAATATTTGGAGAGAAAAACACTTCTCAACATTGAAAAGGATAAAGGAAAAATTTGGTCGCTGATTTCCAGTAGTTCGCGATAAATTTGGTCGAATATTCACTTTGACATCGGACTATCATCTTCTGCCTGTATGACACCACAGAGGCAAACAACTTTACGCGTCAACGCGCCAACTACGCAGTTTACGCGGCTAGACCAGTTTGTCGATTATTTCTGTTTCTTATAGGTTGACTTCTATTTTTATACTGGTTTCAGTTTTTTTCAATTCCTGTCCCCTTTTAGAACTTTTATTGATTAACTGTTTACATGTGCAACATTTTGAAAGAGTTCTTCCCACGGGATCACGACATTCGCCATTGGAACACAGCCTCTTCCGGCTAATTCATCAACTGGCTGTTGCAACTATAAATTGTGAATAGACAAACAGGTAGGCGGTAGTATAAATAGCCTAAACTGAATTCAAATAAGTCAGTGGAACAAAGGGTCTACTCATGGTGGATCAGCAAACCACTGAGCTTGCTAAATTATCATACTCGCCTATGTTTAACACAGTGGTCCCGTTAGCCTGTCAACAAGTATGTTATTAACAGTGGGTGTAAACGTTACTTGGGACTGAGGTAACAAGAATGTCTGCCATAGCGGAAGCTAGCAACCGTTGTCTGGTGCTCAGTGTACGACTTTGAAAGCCGTTTTGAAGTAAAGCTGATAACAAGTGCCCACCAATTAGGTTAACTTAGAGCTGAAGCAGTGGCTGGATAAGGTGTCACCTAATAGGTTTTAACCTAGATAATCCCGTCCATAGGAGTGAGAGAACCAAATAAATAGTGATTGACCAAGTCACTCAAGGCCACCTATTCTTCCGTCTTTGGGCGCATACAAATCGTATTTCAAACCTGCTTCACAAGGTTTATCAACTGCGGGGACAGAATTTCCGCAGACTAGTCACAGGTAATGGTCACCTTTTAGTGACTACCCGCCGCTCAACTCACTAAATTCTTTTCTATTCATTTATTGAAAGCTGAATCTCCTCATTCCACCAACAAACATATGAATCAGATTCCATTGGGTACTAGCATGCACGTTGCTGTAAAATTTAGTGGAGCTACTTGAAGAAAACTATTCACAAATTTGTCGAAAACTATTCGACAACCCACGATCGGTTTCACCCTTCTTGGGGCTCACCACGTAGGCGTAGTTTTCGAGTTTCTGTCAACCTTACGTTCCACTTAAACCCAAGGGTGCACGAACTTCAACAAGTTTTGTTTTCACACCAGGTTCAGCTGAATCCCAGCTGAAGCTGTATGTGTTGCACCATATTCGAGACATTTAAATCTATTTTCTTCAATGAAACTACTCACAAGGTTGCTGAAAAATCTTCGATATTCCACGACCGGTTTCGCCACTGATATACAGCTGGCATTCAGTTGAATCTCCCGTCAAAACCAAACTGGTATTTCAGGGAATTTATTTTGTCAATCGGCTGAGAGCTTCAAACATATTTTTATGAAAAGAATGAGAAGAATTCCTTATGGAAGCATCTGTCCAGTTCTCCTCTGACATTGTCCAAGTCGCGAAACTATCCGCCGAATATATCGGTAAAATGGATGCAACTGGTCCCTACGTTAGTCGAGAATCCGTCCGCAATGAGTAGTCGTGATGTAACTTCATTGCCACTGCATCCATCCGTCCGTATCGCTTCTTCATGAGATGAAATGCAACACGAAGATCGGGGAGATCGGGATGCAAAGACGCTATGCGGTCGTTTCACTAAAACGGAAAGGCAACTCGATTCACAGCTTTACTGACAGCGAGAAAATATGTACTGAAGATGCGCTAGAACAGGAGGGTTTAGCTCTCAACAAAGATCTGAGAGATAGTGGGTTTCCCGATAACTGTATTAGGAAGCATACGAACAGAGAAGAACCAAGTGTCGTTACCACCATAGTTGACAGAAACTCCGGTTACATTGGCCTTCCCTTTAGGGGAGATGTACCGGCCAACCTGCTCAACAGAAGGTCTTACACCAGTCTGAATAAAGTTCTCCTTGCCGCAACACTTCAAACCTGGTCCGCAAGGAGTCGTCTGTGTTCCGTTAGTCTCAAAAATTGTGTGCCCGTCCAAACCCAGAACATGCTGGTATAATCATTCACACTGGAAACACGACCAGGCAAGGAATGAAAGACCACAATCCACTCTGGCTAGCTTCTGGAACTAGGGGGAGGACAACCAGCTCACTCGTGCAGTGTCTAACAGACACGACGCACGGCTTATCAAAGTCTCCTTTTTTCATAGCCTTCATAACACAGCATAACTATTCCTTTTTTCATAGTTTTGCTACTGTAACAAGTACCCAGAGAATTTGTTAAAAATGACAAGTCAGCTAACCGGAATTGCGCTTTCTTGTTCTCAGCAAGGGTTAGGATACGTGAAAAGGAGTCTTTCGTCCGTAAGGACGTAGACGAAACAGGCTGATAACCAGTTGACAGGCTCACTGCTTTCTAGTAGCTCGTCTCATTGAGGGATAATCAGGATTTGGATTTTTCTGACGTTTCCCTGCACGACAGATTTTATCAACTACTCGTCCGAAGAGGAGGACGAGTTTGCCAAATTTTCAAATCCCTTACTCAGTTTGGGGGCGACCTACCAGTTATAGGTTGGCATCATGCCAAAGTGTTTGGTCGGGGACAAATAAACAGCAAAAACATGTGGTGCATGTCAGACCTGTGTAACAAAACTACCATGCAAACTGGTTTCGATCCTGTTCACAGTTTATTCTAGTCGAATGTTTCGGACGCTGTACTCCTGTATAAAGCCACGAGTTTATTTACTGTCCTTCAAAGCAGGTTACTATTTTTGTGTGCTGGTAAATTTATGCATTATTTCCACGTTGCGGAAGGTTTTCTTTTCATTTGATCCACCAGTTTTCGTGGATTTGTATTCAGGAACTTTTGCCTAAAACTTTTCAAAAGCTCAACCAAACGCACTATCATGTTACATAATTCCCTTTTGGCTTTGATGCAAAAAAGTGAACATTACGCGTGTTTTGTTGAAGCAATTCTTGCCAACTTGGCATGACCAAGTTTCGGTGTCAGATTGTGGACAATCACACCGGGACCCTCATACTCAGTTCTTCCGTTTTCGTTATTGTGTGTTGTCCGATCTCCTTCCTCGTATCTGTCCAAGACACTGGTCTTATTCGTAACGTTCACGTCCGAGCTGGTCAGGGTTGTATCGACGTTTGGCTGTCCGGCACAATCACTTGACGAAAACGGAAAACTGCCAACCGTGTGCGTTCGATCGTCGTTGTTAGTACAAACTACAATCGTCCGAGATGGTTTTTTTAGACACGAAAATGCTGCAGATCGGGTTGAGATACACGTTCACACGTCCACCACACTTAAGGGTGATGCGAGTTCACGCACAACATCAGACCATTGGCGAACAGCAATTAAAGTGAACTGGGCGATTTTTCGGAAATGCCAAAAATTTAAGGTTCAAACCGGTGTGTGTGTGTGTGTGTGCGTTTAAGATTCGCCATTGATTTAGGGACAAAAAGAAGTCTTGTGTTTCGAAAAATACCCTTATTTGCACTCTAAGTTAGTTTTGACAGCAGACTTGACCGAATACAGCTTTATCTCTCAGTTATGATGATCGTTTGGAACCGAATTTGCTGCATTAGGCCGCCTCGTGTCTCATTTTGTACCATGTTAGAGATATCGCAATATGTTTTTATGCAGTCCTAACAAACTTCTCAGGTTGTTGCCTTTGAAGAGCCGTTGAAGAGCTTTCAGCAGCCTTATGAGTAGTGTGTCACATCTAAATCCAGTATTTCTTCAGAATATGTATGCTACCATCGTCCGTTCAGTAGGATTCGCCAAGTATTTCTTATCTCTAGGCTAAATTATTGGTGATAATTGAAGGAACTCAAGTAAACAATTTTCACAATCTCTCATGTTCTTAGTACCTACTTTGTATGCACCAATTACCTAATATGCATAAAACGTGTTCGTGTGGAGAGTTCGTGTCAGATAAGAGTAAAACACGTGCTTTTTGACCGCGTGTAGAGCGGATTCCCCGCGTGACTCATACGGTGAGTGCAGTTGAACATTTCAGGACTGTTGACTGCCAACTGCTGATCACGCGGCCTCCAGTTATGAAATCCACCCCATGTCATAATTAAGCCGACACAAATAAGAATTACGGCTATTTTCTGTTCATTATCGGTTTGAACGGTGGCACATCGCATGTAAGGCAAGGTAGTGTTAACACTCGTATCTCGATTTATATTACAGTTAGCCTTCAGACTCCACTAGGTAGGTACACTTTGTAACAAGTCTTTGTTTTAAGCTAACCACCGTGTGGTAGACAGACTAGAACCCCAAGAAGGGCAAAACCGGTCTTGGGCTGTCGAAGAATTTTCGGCAACCTTATGCGTAGTGTATTACGTCTATACAATTTGTCGCGATATCTCTAATGACGTACCGACTGAAACATGAGGCGTACGGGTGTAGCACATTAATTTGCTTGAAAATATCATAAACGAGAGCTTCAACTAGGTTCCAGGTGAGTCTCCTGTAAAACCAAACTTGGTTGCAAATGAGTGTATTTCACTAAACTGGAGTTCGGTTCACAGCTAGCCGGTTCGAACCCGAACAGCTTGTCAAAAGAGTGACCTGCTTGGAAGACCTATTAAGGTGAAAATCCCCCCTTGACGGTTACACAATTACCAGTTTTCCAGAAGCGATAGTAAACGTAAATCTTAGATTTTGAGTTAGTTTTGCACCTTTGAAAGTGTGCACACTGTCCAGGTTCGACCGTCAGCCAACACAACTCTAGTCCAGATTTGCCCCTGCTCATGCTCCTCTTGGCTAAAAGAGGTTTATACCCGCGCCCTTGAAACGACGAAGTCCTAAAGGCGTCCTATCGCAAATTTGCTGAGGTTATCGTTTGTTTATTATTCCCATGGAAACCTCCCTCAACTTGATTTTCCAAATGTGTCCTCATTCGGAGGTCCCATCCATTCACACAAAATACACTAACTAAATTATAACTGCGCGTCATGCAGTTAAAATGAGGTCATATGATCAGGACGCATTGATTGTCCACTTTAAAAAAAACGGTAAAAATTTCCACAAATAGTCATTTCTATCCCTAGAAACACATCACATTCTCTTTAGATATTACAGCTGAGATTTTCGTTCCATAATCTAGATAGATGAGCCTGATAACCCAGACGAGGGGCGAGATGGCTCAGTGGTTAGAGCGCGAATTTACTGACCGGAAGGTCCGTGGTTCGAATCTGAACTCTGCCTCTGTAACCCAGCCCTCGTGCTTCGTTCACGTGCCATGGCAGTTAGGCACCGAAACGGTGCTACAGCTAAACGTTAACTCAGACGAAGGGATAATTTATAAGCCGCTTGAAACTGGTACCTCGGGAGCCGTTACTCGAGAAGCCGGTCAAAACTTGGATACGTGACAGATTGCGTAATAGAAGGGTGTGTGGTGTCATGTTCCGTCTAAATGCGGGTTAATGACACTGTTGGTCAGCTGCATGTGGCCGAATGGTTCATGTTCCACTGCTAGTCGAGAGGTTGCAAATTCGACTCCCCCTAGACATTCGAGTGATGTGCAATGTTGCTTATTCCCTATAAGCTTGAAACAGTCGTGTATTGGCGCTTATCGGCGCAAACGAAAGCTCGGTGAAAACCTTCCACATATCCTTGTATTCTCAAAAGCGAACTACTTACGACCAGTAAAGCCGTAGAAAAAGTTAACATTGTGGATAAGCACAACAAAACTTATACGTTTGTTTCCAATCTATCCAGTTGAAGACAGTGGTTCCCTCATCACTCTGTATGACCATGTAAGAAACCAGCGAAATACACTCATTTGTATACCAATTCGGTTTTCACGGTAGACTTAACTGAATCTCTCTTTTATCATATTCGTGCAATTTTGTTTCAAGTAGAACCCAATTTTAACGAGAACTGGGGGAATGCGCTCAGCTGGTAAGCCTGTCGTGAGCTGCTAAGGAGTTTTCAGTACCTCTATGAGTAGTGTGCTTTACGTCTAAACCAGTGAACTGTTTGAAAAGTTATTTCCTAATTAGTGACTCTAGTCCAAATCTACTGATCGATATGAAGGGTGTAACACCAGTCCACAGACCCATTGCTAGCCAAATTGAGGCTCTTTTCGCCTATTCATCACTTGCTAGTTACCGAGACATTATTTCTCTCGAATAATGAAAATCTGTTCGAAATCCATATGTATGATTCGCCAAACTACTTCCAGTAGGCAAATGAAGACTGTAAACTTGACCAATTTAGTCGTTTTGAGCAAACCATTGCATAATATTCGGCTCGCGAAAGTTATCGAGACGGCTCAAATGTTTTCACAAAGGAAAGTTGTTCATATCTTAATTCGAGACGTCGTCTTTGATGTTTGCTAATTGACTAACTATTGACACCCCACTGACTATGCATCTCAGATTTGTTCGCCCAGTTTGGCAGTTGGCCTCCGGATGCCTCGTCACCAGTCGTGAGGATATCAGTAATGTGTGGTTGGGTGGTTGCGACCTCCTCACCTGCATGTGTTTTATATATTTTTTAAAAGAGTGTTTGATACCTCTTGGAGTAGGTGGCTGATTAATGAATAACCTTATCGAAGCAGTCACATGGCACGGAAACGGATATAGAGGTGTGAATAAACCATACTAAGGACTTGGCATGAAAAGCGATTGAAGTTCAGGGCACATAGAGTTGGATGAAAGGTGTGAACCTGTGCTTAACGGAGAGGTGAAAATGGAGTTGTGAGCAGGGTGAGGACATTCACACTTCCTGTCCTGCTTCCAGGGCGAGCTCATATCCATATGTTTCTCAGCCGAACAGACACAGATTCCGTCCAGTGCAAGAGTGCCCCTTTGGTTTGATGACTTACGATTCTGAATGAGTCTGGAAACATTAAAAACGGGAGATTCAGCTGGGTTCCGGGTGAGTCTCTCGCAAAAACCAAATTGATTTGCAAATTTGTGTATTTCTCGAAAAACAGTCCAATTTGGGTTCACGTAGAATATAAGGTTGACGGAACCTTGGGGACTGCGCCTATCTGATGAGCCCGAAGTGGAAGGGCGAAACCGGTCGTGGGCTGTCGAAGAATTTTCAGCAACCTTATGAGTAGTGTATTACGTATATACATGTATCGCGATATCTCGAATATCGTAGCAACTGGAACATGAGGCGGCCTGGTGCAGCACATTCAGTTGCCTGAAAACATCACAAACGAGAGATTCAGCTGGGTTCCAGGTGAGTCTCTCGCAAAAACCAAATTGATATGCAAATGAGTGTATTTCTCTGAATGAGTCTTGTTTATCATTGCTGTTGGGTGCACCTATACTGCTTTTCGCGACGGCTGTTTTTGAAACTTTATTGACTAGTTCGCACCTTAAAACGCTCTCCCAAATCGATATTCAAAAGGAATGGCCTATGACAAACAGGTTAGTCCGTGGATTTCGTTAGAAACTACTTCAATTTGCCATTATCGAGTGCACGGTCAGTTTGGATGTTGCTGAAAAGAGGGTACGATGTGTAATGCACAGGGCACTCTTCCTGCGGCAGAATTCATCTACTTAGCCAAAATAACAAGAATGCCCCTGTAACCTGTGATGGATGGTCTGCTCGTTCTGTTCACCTCACACACAAATTTGAATGAGCTTACAGAAGAATACAGGTGGGTAGAAGGGGAAGACATCCATCAGTTTAAATCGCACAACACCTGGGCGAGCAAAAGGACTCAAAAAGTTGTCAACGCAAATCACACTACCGATACCTCAAACTGTACTGTCTCACAGAACTTTGGTGGATAGTTGGGACATAGTTGGACATAGTTCTTGATAGCCGAAAATCAAACATAGCTATGCGCTGCCCCAAATTCTCCACAAGACTGGATTGCATCATTAGGGTTTCTCAGTCTGGTCGCAATGACTTGCTTGACTCCTTGCTCTAAATTGCATATCCCTACGCAGAATGACTTACCACTTGACAGTTGATTAATCGTCACTCGAGGAGCTAATCAATACATGACCAAGCAATGGGGTTCCCGTTATTGAAGCACGAGTCGTGCTATCTCCTGTCTAAGTAAGAACCAGTCACACTGCTGATCAGACACTCGTGGCCAAACGATTCAGTGCTCATTCACCGTCCGGAAGTTCGCGGATTCGTAAGATGCACACTGCTGACGATTCCCCGTAAAGGTGAAACAGCCACACAGTTCTTCTCAGCTTTTCAGCATAGATTGGCTTCACTGACAGGATGAAATCTCTAGTGATCCGATTAAGCTTCACTACAGACGTATAATAAATTTGATGAGAGAACCGAAATGAAAACATCCTCCAAATAAGAAACAGTGCCTCGATTCATACATATTCGTTCGCGAAAACTGTTGTTCCGCAACGCATAACACACCCCATGCTGAAGAAACCAAAGTTCCGTCAACTCTACCCTCAGTGAGAGAGTTGGAAGAGACCGACACCGGCAGCTCTGTTGTTGTGCGAGTAAAACTCTCAAGAAAGTGTACACAAATGCTTGGTTAACGACGTGTTTTTTGTTCGCGTTCCTTTAAAACCCTAGATTGCGAGTCATCCTTTCCCGCTAGCAGTTCAAAAGCGTTTACGTCTGCTTGGTGGCGTCAGCCAGGGATCACATTTGAGTCAATGGTGTTTACCGTCAGACACAATCAGTTAACGGCTGTTTTTCAAAGGCACGGGAGACTTCCCATTCAGCCATTTGGAAGTGTTTTTGGCAGATTGTTTACGGCGAACAGGTGGCGGAGGAAAACACATGTTGTTGATAACAACTAAACAACTAAACTAAATATTGAATAAACTTCAATGATTCTCCTTAATTTACGGGCATATTTTCTAGTCACTCACCAGGAGAGCGCAAATGACTCGGAATTCCCGACAGATTTTAAATGTATCACTTTTCCAGTGCAACATTCTGCTGAGTTTGCAACAATGTTACGGTGACCAGAGTTGTCTTAGAGCTCCTATGCTGTGTATCACTTCACATGTTTTCAGTAAAAAGATGTGTACAGGCGGATTTGTTGAGGAGTGAACAGACTTTTGACGACAGTACCGAGAAATGTGCAACGTCCGGCAAAAAAATAGTCGTTCATTACACGAAAAAACACTTCACAATTTGACTTCAACATTTTCAAGATTCCGAAACACAGCAGCTCGAAGCTCCTCGGCGTCAGCAGGCTAACACGTCATCACTTTAGATCACGGGCTTCCAAAGATTTGCAGTCATCGAACATAAAATACAATTAAAGAAGCTGATTTGGTGAGAATCTAACAAATTCGACGTTGGTTTATCTTTCAGCGTGAGGAGGTTTTACATCGGAGTATATCAGAGATTGGGACAATCCCACCAGAGCTGAGAAAACGAGATTAGGGATGGGCAAGGCTAGTAAGATGGAAACGTGGCGGTAATGGAGCGTATGTGATCGAATGAGGTTCATTTTGGATAGGCTATCTGCGTCGCTGGGTTTTCGCTAACTTCTTCACTTATCCGCGCATCCATGTTTGTCTAAAGGAAAAACTCACGTGTTCAGAAAACAGCCTCATCATGTATATACGTAATGCACTACTCATAAGGTTGCTGGAAACTGTTCGGCAGCCCACGACCGGTTTCACCCTTCCAATTCGGGCTCATCAGATAGGCGCAGTCCCCGAGTTTCCGTCAACCTTATGTTCTACTAGAACCCAAATTAAACTGATTTCGATAAATACACTCATTTGCAAATCAATTTGCTTCACCATGCACCTTTCAGTTGGGCGCCGGTAATTTCCTCGATGATTTTTCTCTTTAGCCAAAAGACAACTTACTCCGCGAATAACGCGAATGCTAGTTCCACTGTACGCAGGAAATCAATAATTTAAATACGGGCGCTTTCATAGTATGGTAATAGAATTCGCTTCCTATTTGAAAATGTGTTTGTTACGTTCCGTTTGTTTTCGGAAATTTGATATGCAGCTCGCGCTTCTTGTATTCTTTGTTCTAATTAAGTGGGGGACAAAAAGCATGTTTGCACAGGAACACGAACCAAAGTTAGAAGTCACTAATATGTGGGGAAACTGGGGACTGATTTGAAAACCACATGTGATATTGAAGAGGCACCTCCCTCACGAAATGGGCCCGTGATCCAAGAAGTGTGACTGACCAAAGCCCTGATCCAAATGGTCACCTTCAGACACTGCTCATGATCAATAAAGTCAGTCGTAATTTTTCCGGGAACGTCATCAGTCTTCTTTGAGTTGCTTGCAAGTTGAAGAAGTCTACCCTGTTCCGACAGATGAATTTTCTGTTTTTTGGATGATAAAAGATATTCGTAAATCAGGATAAACACATTCATTTGCAAATCAATTTGTTTATCACGAAAGACTCAAACGAATCTCTCGTTTATGATGTTCTTCAACTGAATGTGCTGCACAAAGGCCGATATTCGAGAGATCGCAGTATATTTTCATAAAGGAAACTACTTACAAGGTTGCTGAAAATTCTTTGGAAACTCGGGGAGCTCCAAGAAGAGCAAAACCGGTTCTGGGCTGTCAAAGAGGTTTCAGCAACCTTGTGAGTAGTCTTCTCAAATTAGACTCTCAGCAGTAGGCAGCCTGAAATGGCAATCTGGATGGCGATATCCCGGGAACCCCTGGCTTAAATCAATGCATTCAAATTTGTTTACACGGGTTCGTGAATTCGGGGGTCTGGCAAGCGTCAATCTAACTGCAATCGGATGGAACAAACTCTCCGTTCTGGTGAACATACGGGAACATTGCTTTCTTTACTTTTTTTACTCATTGAAACGTTTTCCTCTTAGAAAACTAATCAGTGATCAACACGACGGTCTACGGAATGACAGTGATTTCAAACCTAGCATGCAGAGTGAAATTTCGGAAGAAAGAAGGAGTTTTATGTAATAGTTTGATAGGCTGCATGGCTTGACATGGCTGTTGGGGATCTCAGTTTTCCTATTCGAGTCTAAGATACTCATCTGTACACAATGTAGGACATGGTAGGGGGAACAATAGCGTTGATGGTCATCGTTTGCGACAGCTTCCTGCTTCCTCTGTTCCGAACGGATAGCTTATAATTGTCCGTCTCCGACGGTTTTCTTCTGCAGTACACAGCTAAGCCTGCTTACGAGGAGAGTTGAAAAGCCTAAAGCAACTGAAAGCTATTCTGTCGCAAAAACTTTAAACAGCCGCATACTTTCGTGCATATTCCAAGCATGAAGCTTGGTGTTCGGACCAAAGTCTTTCACTTGTGACTTCGCTTGACAGACCCCTTTTGTTTGGCTGTACCACCCCTTCCTCTGCCTTAACGAGCATCCAAAATTGCTGGTCACTGGCTCAGTTGATGGTCTCTTTACGTGCATCCCCACGTCAAACTTTTGCACATCTCGGAGCTTATCTAACTCGCATAGCTACACTGGCAACAGTGCAGCTTTTCTCTGAATACATTCTCTTCTGTTAAGTTGTTCTGTAAATTCTTTCACTAACCAGTCTTTTTATATCGGTGGTAATATTTTGCAAAAGCAAACCATAATAGTTGGGTCAGTAGACCTACACCTTGGCGGCCTAATACCAGAATGTACCGGACACTAAGAAGTCGATATATGCGGCCACCAACCCTTCTTGAATTACAAGTGTACAAAACCAGCTTTCGGGCGGACTAACTCAACAACCTCGGCAAGAGTTTGGGGTAGAGTATGGACACCAAACAGATAAGTCGGTCTGCAGGAGCACTGGAACAACGAACTCACAGGATCCAAAGGGAAGAGTCATTTGTTGGGTTACCGTCCTGGGGTTATGCGTTGTCCACTTGGCCGCGGAAGATTCTGTCTGTGGAAAAAAAGGATTGACAGCAGCTGGTTGTTTGGGCCTCACACATCACCAAGCTCGCATACCACATGTACACATCATATATCGCAAGAAATTTAACTTCGGTTTCGAAGTGCCCACCTCACTGAACAGGAACCCCAAAATGATTTATGGGGATATCCTAGATTTACGACGCGTAGATGTGAAAAAGCTGATCGAAGCACAAGTTAGTCGCGCTGCCAGTCGGTCGAATATGGTTTCACTCATTTTTATCCGGAAGGTCGCGGTTTGGTGTCCCCCCACTGTGCACGCGGAATTCTGATCAGTACTAACAACATTTATGTCGCTTTCAGCATAGGCTGACTCGGCTTGTAGGACTGAGTCTTTGTTGAGACTCCCTTGGTTCTCGATCGTCATGCTTCTCGAAAAAAGCTCCCAAGTGCAGATGGAATACACCACTCATAAGGTTGCTGAAAATTCTTCGACAGACCACGACCAGTTTTGACCTCCTCAAGGCTCATCAGATAGGCACAGTCCCCGATTTTTCGTCAATCTTACGTTATACTTTACCCAGCTTACACGAAAGTAGCGAAATACATTCCTTTGCATATCAATTTGGTTTTGACGAGAGGCTCATCTGAAATCCAGCTGAACCTCTCTTTTATAACGTTTTCAAGCTCCTAAGTGGTTGTCTAAACGGAGCGTGTGATAACTTGGAGAAAAACACCTGTGGGCAAGTGGGGAGCAAAGCGCGTTTCTATGCACCCTAGGTCACGTGCCCCTTTGAGTGAAGATGGATTTAATTCACATTTTAAATGTCCACATTTTTCTCCCATCCTGATTGAATAAGGTTTGGAAAAAAGCCGCCACTTGATGAAAACGCTACTTAGTAGGGCGTAGCATATTTTGAGTAGGGGCAGGTGCACTTATTTTGAGGACGCAATCTTCAGTGACATGTGCTCGACCCAAGACACATCCATCACGCTTTTCTGTGAGGCCACGCTGCATCCGCCATCACACAAAACCTATTTGGAGTTTGGATTGACCTTGCTCTCTCAACCCTCCATTCGAGGAGATAGAAAAAGCAGTGGGTTTTGGATAAGACCAACAACCAATCAGCATGCGGCGCTCCTTCATTAAGCAATTGGCTTTCATTTGGGCTTTTCTACAGAAAACGTTTGCACTATCAGTTACTTCAAGACCCAGAGGTGACAAACACCCACGGACACACGCGTTAGCCTGCCCTTTTGTCGTTTTGCGACTGTGCTGACTAGTCAACTCCACAGCAAGGAAACAATGAACTCAAGTTTCCCTCACACAGTGCATACACTCAGTCGCATCAGAACTTGAAATACGGTCATCCCGTACGGAAGTAAAACGCGTTCTTCCTTGCCCTGGTAGACTACCATTTGAAATGGTTTGCCTGAATAGGTGAGTGAGTATATCTGAACTTGCCAACAGCTTGACAACAAGTTGTAACCGTTTCGTAGCCGCTGTGGAATTTTTACATATTTTATGATTTAGGCTAACAGATTTGTTTGAAGAACACATCACTGTCGTTATGCGGTTGCCCTCCATTTCTCCGGACATCACTCAAGGTGGTCATATAATGAAAAAATTATACTTGAGCAAATTCAGTATAAAAAATTTCTGTTTATTTTTTTCTATATAACCAAAGAACAAACGGGATTCACAGTAGTCTACCTTACTTTTTTTGTGGATAGAGAACTCTGCCGAATGCTGGAAATGACATCAACTCCTTCGAAGGAGCTCTTGGCTAGAGCGTATCCTCCATAGTATTGCGTCATAGCCCTAAAGTAATGTGTCACTGTTTTTGGCGTTTTTATTGATTCTTTGAGCGTTTCTTTTCGTGACAATTTAGTTTGGACTGTAATGTGTGCATTTACTGTAGAATTTCTATCGAATCTCATTCGGACTAAGTGTTAACAAGGAATACTTTCTTGCGCAATTCATTTTGGCAAAGAAACGAAGAAGATATCTCAAGCTGAGTGATACCAAAACTCTCAGTTGTCCAGTTGCAATACTATCATCTTCCGGATGAGATATCGTGGACATTTGCCACGTAGCGCGTCACCTTGTTAGGTTTTTAAAAATGTTAATGATCCCTTCAGCGCGATCACACTGTTGTTCCTACTAGGTTCGAAGCCCAAAGACGCGATTGTTCTCAAAATCGATATGTACAAACTCGTTTATTTCAACCATGTCTTTTGCAGCGCTCCATGCTCTCCAACCCAAATGCCAATGAGAATGCGACCTGCAAGATGCATTCATGCCTTATCCGTCGCCATCGTCATCTCGTTGCTACTGGTCGTTTGGTGGGCATGGAAACATGATCTTACTGTTGTCTACCTAGATGCAGTATCGAAATCAAATATGCCGGAAACACTCATGGTTGATCCCTATTTGGTGAAACCTTACTGGACCAATACGAGTTTTGCGAGTTTGCCGGATCTCAAACAGCTCAACTGGCCAGCTACCGAATATTCACCGGTCCCGGTGGCTAGAATTGATCAGTTGACAGGCTCTGTAGTAGCCCATCCGCCTGCATTTCAGCCAGTCTTTAGCCGGGGTCAGCGAGCACTCGTTTCACGCCTATTGGCTTTGTTCGCAAAAGTCCTCAGTACCAACGGCCTTGGAGACCGGTTCATCATCAATGCCGGGTCACTACACGGTTCCCTCCGACATCATGATATCATACCGTATGATGACGACGTCGACGTGTGCGTGGAACTTTCTGTGCTGCCAAGAGTCATTGAACTGTTTCGTGTTCACGAGCCAGACTATGTCCTCTACACTGAAAAGAATCGAGGAAAACTCTACACTCGAAAAATACCGCCCGAATTGGAACAAACTGATGCGGAGTATAGCCGAAACACTAGCAAGTATCCGTGGTTGTGGCCCGCGGTGGATATTTGCTACTACACTAATAATGAAACGCATGTATACGAATTCGGCGCCAATACCTGGAGACGTACATGGCTGATTTCCGAATTTTATCCATTGTTGTTCCGCCCATTCGGTCATCGATGGTATCCAACCCCATTCAATCCCATCCAGTATATCCGAACGATGGTTACACAGGATCGATTCTGTTTTCGTCCAGGATATTCTCACGTGTTTGAGATGAGTTTAAAGCTTCATGCAACTCCATGCCAAAATCTCGCCATGCGCTTTGCTTTTGTAGAACGTTTCAGAGTCGATAGCAGATCAATCACCTTTCCACCGGGTGCCAGTGATCATATCAAACAACTCGTAATCTGTGAGGAACGTTTGATTTTGCAATCACCAATGGACCAAGCACCAATCGTCTTCCACGCTTTACAGCTACCTGTTCATCCAGACCTGGCCATGCTGGACACTTATAACTATGGCAAAAACAAGGAGGGATGATTTTCCTTCTCGGGACTTTCGCCCCCCCCCCTCTCCCCTGGTGGGGGTATTTTCTACCGGTGAAGATGAAATCATGTTTTTTGTTATTTGCACTTTTGTTTTCTGTCTTTTTTCCTTCTCAGTATAGTGCAGGAAGTGCTGTTATAAGGACGCTACTTTTCATCGATTCTCAGGTGGGAGGCATGGTAGTTGGGACAGTGACATTTGACCTTTTGATTTTCGACGCAGGTTACCATGGTGAATGAGCCCGAGGGTGTCAAATGCCAACAGAGTGACTGGTTGATGAGTGATCAAACCAACCACATCGTTTCCGATATTAAGAAGTCTATAAAAGTCGTCAGCCAACGAATGTTTAGTTGTAAGTCATCCATCAGCTTTTGTGCTAACTCTGGGCAGTGGTCACCCTGTCCTTGAAACCGGGTCGAGATTATCGATCAGCTAATCGTCACGGCCCATGTATTGACCGGTGGATCAGCGCTGTGTGTGCTTTCATAACGACTCAGGACTAAAGCTAACTTCAAGAGTGATGAGAAGTTAGGATCATCTCACCAATTCAATTAACTAACAGGTATGGTTTTGCGAGAGACTCACCTGGAACCCAGCTGAATCTCTCGTTTGTAATGTTTCCAGTGTATTTATCGAAATCAGTCCAGTTTGGGTTCAAGTAGAACATAAGGTTGACAAAAAGTCGGGGAGTGCGCCTACCTGATAAGCTCCAAGAAGGGCGAAACCGATCGTGGTCTGTCGAAGAATTTTCAGCAACCTTATGAGTAGTGTATTACGCCTACAACTAACAAGTAATTCAAAAGCCAATTCAACTAACAGATCTGGAGGAAACCCTGAGCGGAACCAGAACAAATGTCTGATAAAACGCAAGAAATCCTTGAAGGTATTCCCTCGAAGCAGATAATGAGTGGCCCAAAACTACAAGGTCCCTCGGCTTGAATTTTCAATGTGCGACAGAGGTAGATTAGGAAAGTTAAACTCAAGGTAAGATGGACCGAAGTTGAACTCTTCCAATAAGATTATGCTGTATCCAGCACCAAAATAAATTTTATTCAGACCCCCTTGACAGCGACGACGGAGTAACGACAGGAACGACTTTCCTTACAGGAACAACGGAGAGCGATATACGCTTGGCTGAGGCGAGGCTGAGTTCAAATGAGAGACTCAACTAAATTCCAAATTCTAGGGATAGACACAGTTTGGAGTTTACCTTAACTGTAATTTATCAAAAAGCATGTCTCAACAGTGTGCTTTAGTCGTAACCATGACCAGTTGTCGGTGATTACGAGATTTACGAGATTCACGTCCGCATCATTCTCATCTGAACAGTCCTCCTCGTGTCCACGAGCAATTATTCTGGTGGGTCAAAACCAAAGAAGCAGGCATCGGACTCGAGTTTCGATCATATTACAGCTCATCAACAGTGCATCTGCTTGGCCATTCTGGGCTTTGAACTCCGGAAATCTGACGTGAGAAGTAACTCTACCAACTTAAACCAATCACATCGTTCAAGTATGAGCACAATCGTCTGTTCAGATGTGACGATTCAGTTGCGTTTAGCATGAGCCGGTCGAGTCGTGGCAGCACGCTCGCCTGGCATCTCGGATAACCTGAATTCAAACCCCGATACGGCCTATGACATACTCTGTTGATAGGCTGTAATAGGAGCAAAAACTGTTTTCCGCCCTTTGAAGTGGACTCACCAAAATAATTACGCCAAGACACACGAGTTGGTACACCGTTCAAACGAGAGTGATGTGAGCATGAATAACTATGCTTGTTCAGACAGTATGTCTAGTACGCTTCCAAGTATACTTGGCATTTGGATATCCGCGATAAACTGACAAAAGTGCATCCTAGTTCGAGCTGGTGTTTTGGTGATGCAAACGCAATTTCCTAAACACCACCCCATTGTTAGAAAGAACGCGTGGAACAAGGTGCAGCATGTTGAAAATGAATAACACTTGAACCACATCTAATAGCAAATGAGCTGCTTTGTAGTAGTGCACCACTTCCCAAGATTGGATGCTCTCTGCACCCTACAGGTTGCAGGTCAGCAGTTGTTTGGTAGCTGGACGGCCCACAACTATTTGCAAACTAAATACAGTTTCCGTGGAACATAGTTGGGTGTTGAGTATAAGCCAATAATTTCAAGAGAGGTGGTCACAAACGAACAGTCTTGTTACTAGGTAACAGCTGGTTTGGTGATCTGGTTTGATGATCACACCAAAACTTGTTCATCAATGAGGTGTTGTCACTTGTGAGGCGCTTCAAGTAACAAGGTGCTTATACGTCCTAAGGCTGCGAGTCTGCAAATCGTACGGGTGGTAATGGGAAGTCTGATGCTGGTTTGGTAACCATACGCAGTTTTGTCCCTCTAAAAAGACCACGTGAAGGACCAATCAAGATAATCTCTTCTGGAGTGGTCTTTACCACTGAATATGCTTGAAGGATGAATCAGGAATAATGTCTTCCAAGGAGTGGCCTATCTCCCTAGGGACGGACCGAAATTACCCATGTTTCGGCGAGTACAGATGAGATAAAACATATGAAATTTAAGTAGTTTTTTCTAACATTCTGCAGACCAACTTACAAGTTGTAGATCGTAAGTCACCTGACTGGTTCTCTTATTCTAGAGCACCTGCAGAAATAAATGAATAACCGCTCGTCAGGAGTCGAAAGAATCAACAAAAATTCAGCCTGAGCAATTCATCAAAACAGACCATTTATTGGCTGTTCTCTTTTTGAGTCACGAAGACCAACCAACTCGATCCTGTAAATCAATACACATATCCTCCTGGGAGTGCGTGTCTGAAACAACCAACTTCCGCAGTCAAAGTAACCGGGCTATCTGTTGGGCGACCTCAAAAAATGGTGGTGAAGATTATCCTCTGATATGGAACAAAATTTGAATTTTGGCGAGATTCTCAAAGATTTGCTCATTGTATTCTCGGGACACAAGTCCGAATCTCGCTGGATATTTCATCCTCCACAATATTTCGCGTTAGACATCACGTGCTCATTTCATAACCCACATTCAACTCCATAAGTTAGAAATTCTGGACACAAGAATCAGGCACAATTAAACGTAATGATAATATTACCAAAGATAAACTAGATTTCCTGGTGAAGATTGGATATTTGTGAAGAATTTCAAAGCCATTCTGTCGGTCTTTAGAAGACCCCTGCAAAAATTGGTTTGCCTGATGAGTCAGGCCGCTGAAATGTTTCCGGATGGCCGGAGTACCTCAATATTACACTGATGAGCATACAATTTGACAAGAGAGAGAGAGATCGTTCAGCTGTAGCACCCTTTCGGTGCCTAACTGCCATGCCGCCCGAAGGGAGCACAAGGGCTGGGATACTGCCAGGTTGCCCAAGCCTAGACAGAGGAAGTCGAGAGGCAGAGGTCGGGGTTGAACCACGGACCTACCAATCAGTAGATTCGCGCTCTAACCGCTTGAGCTATCTCGCCCCAAAAAGGTTGGCAAAATGGTAGGTTACTTCCACTGGAACTTCAGTCATTCTGCTGGATCGGCCGCTGCACAGCCTGAGGAAAATTGAGTCAGCCTAAAGCCAGACTACATTCGAGTGGATTTCGCCCGAACTGGGGTAGTATGGGCCAGACATTTATATTACAACGTATTCTGGGACGCCGTTAAGAACAACATTGGCCTGTTGGGTGGAGCGCTATTGGAAGCAGTGCACTGGCGGAAGTCGTTGAGACACAAATGAAACTACTCTCTCGCGGCAGAGTTTCTCGAAGAAAAAAATTATCAATGAATTTCCGGGAAAGTTTTTAACACCTTCATTCAATTTCAACACTTACTAAAATTAGCAAAGCAACTGTGAGCACACATGCTGCCCGACTCTGTTTGATATTGGAGGTAGTCGCAATATCAGGAATGCAGTTCAGTACACCGCTCACAAACGCATGACGGATTTGAGAGATATGCTACGTACGGAAAGGATTCTCAGTGTGAACACTGGGGAGACTTATTAGAAAGAAACTGGGAACATAATCAACTATGAAGATTAAATCCATCAAGATTCAAGCCATTTCCTAGTACGTAAGTGACTAGAGCCATTTTCGCGGTTCCTGTGTGTATTTTGGTACACTTAGGACGCCAGAGTATCCAGCAGTCGATTTTCCAAAGTGTCCAGGGTGGACGGACAAACGATAGATCCAGTGAGGGGAAATACACGTGACAACCAAGAGGTGAACATAATTAAACAGGACACTGTTTGCCGTGATTTACCCGATGAACCCCCTCTTCACTGGTTGGTATTGCTTGTCTTCTACTCAGGCGAGTACAATAATGGGCATGCACCGAAGAACGGAGCAGCTTGTCAACCGTGTTTCCAATATGTATTTTTTTCTTTCCCAGGTTGTAGATTTTCCAGGTGGTCTTATTGCATCAAGGTTCCTCCGTTACTTCAGGCTAGCACGATGGAACGACCAACGAGTGAATGTGGTGGGAGATTACTGGATACATAATATGCACGATTTTGGGAAATGAGGCATTATAAACTTTCAAAAATGGGGAGCCGTAAACAAAAGTTCTTCATAATGCTAAACCAAACTTTGTGGAAAGGTGACTCTGAAATTTATGGGATACTGCAGTGAAACAAACAGTTATAAGACAATTACGTCACTTGACCAACGCCACCTTGAAAACTTCTGGACATGTCAGTAACGAACCGGACAATACGATCAGTGTCCATTAACTGAATCGCGGTTCCTCAACTAGGGAAATCTGGTCAACAATGCACACAGATGGCGCCAAAGAACAGCAACTATCAGGTTCTATGACAAGTGTAGAGAATTGCACGTGGAGTTTGAGCAAGCGCTCTCGGAAGCCCTCGGAGATAGGAAAACCATGCAATAGGCAGAAGTTCTTTTCGTCCACGCGTTGTGTACACGAACTGTTATTTTGAAGGCTGAGTACGTTGGCTGGAATAATCTTAGTACACCCTGACCAGACAGGAATCAAGACCATGCTGTGACAGACGCCTATAGACAGTAATTCTAACGTCGAGCTAACAGCCCGGGATTTTCAGTCCAGGGCTGAAAGTACAGAGGGTTCTACAACTGTTACTTCCTAACGAGTGGATCACAACAATCAGCAGGCAAAATAGGGCGGGTTATCGCCGATCAGTGTCCATTAACTGAATCGCGGTTCCTCAACTAGGGAAATCTGGTCAACAATGCACACAGATGGCGCCAAAGAACAGCAACTATCAGGTTCTATGACAAGTGTAGAGAATTGCACGTGGAGTTTGAGCAAGCGCTCTCGGAGGCTCTCGGAGGTAGGGAAACCAAGCAATAGGCGGAAGTTCTTTTCGTCCATGCTTTGTGTACACCAGATGTTGAGTATGGTGGGTGGAATAACCTTAGCACACCCTGACCAGACAGGAGTCAAGAACATGCTGTGACAGACGCCTATGAACAATAATTCGAAAGTCGAGCTAACAGCCAGGGATTTCCTGTCCAGAACTGAAACTACAGAGGGTTCCACAACTGTTACTTCCTAAGGAGTAGATGACAACAATCAGTAAGCAAAATAGGGCGGGTTATCGTCAGGCACAAATATGCAAACACTTGGTTGGGACGTTGACGTCCCTTAATTCGATTTTGGTACAGTTGTTATCAGTCTCCAGGAATCAGGTGTTTGCCTAGAGTTACAAAGTCCTGGTGACTTTCCATCTTGCTGTCCACACAAAAATCACAGCAACACACAAAAATTGTCTGTCAACCGACGACAATCCAACTCAGCTGTTCATGGGTCAATATAATTTCCTCAAATCCGTGGTCAGCACCGACTGATGAGAAAAAGCACGGCTGATCCCTTTTTGTACGACGCCTGTTGGAAATTGAAGCCTATAGTTGGTTGCAACAGTAGTAATGAAAACTGAGCGAAATTCCTCACGAGTTCTGAACAAATGTTGATGAATGTAATTTTTTTGACTATCAAAAGAAACGTTGAATATCCTCCAAAGTGGTCACTTGGAGACGACTGTGCAGTTGACCATGATTTAGAAAACTGAAAGATTGTAATAAACCAAGAGTTGCTAAATGCCGCCAAATGAGGGGAATTGGAATGCAAATTTCTCAACGTAGAAAGACAAGCAATCATCAAAATAATGACGGTTCTATTACAGTTGCGAGGGTGCCTGGACTAAGTAACGATACACAGAAGGATATTGAAAGCCCATGGGGAATAGAAGGACTGAGCTGACGATTTGTGCATCTCAGTTTGTAAGTTAGCTGGAGATAAAATTTATAAAATCCGAACCACGTAACACACTACTCATAAGGTTGCTGAAAATTCGTCGACATCCTTCAGCAATCTTATGAACAGTGTATTACGTCTATACATGTATCGCGATATCTCGAATATCATACCAACTGAAACATGAGGCGGCCTGGTGCAGCACACCAAGTTGCCTGGAAACATCACAAACGACAGATTCCGCTGGTCCCAGTTGAGTTTCTCGCGGAACCAAATTTGCTTGCAAATGAGTTTGTTTCGCTAAATATGAACCGTCTTCCCTTCAGTAAGGTCATTCATGTCAATTGACAGTTGTAGAATCTCCGACTCAACTAAACAAACCCTATTTCCATAGAGATCTATTCACCTAATCTACACAATACGGGGAGGGGGCAGGAAAATCGATTTGGTGTTTGGGAACAAATGGTGCAACTTATAACTAAATGCTGTTTACTGACCGACTGTGAAAGTGAAGAACGTGACTAAATACGGGTGGAAACATGAGGGAGTTGGCCAATTCTGATTGTAAGTCACCCTGAATCTACTGATTGATTTAGTTAGCATCATTAGTGATGGAGATTTCTATCGCGTAGAATCTGCACGAAAAAAGCAATAGCGAAAACTGGGTCTTCATTTACATGTTCGTTAGATCGGATGAGCCCAGTCGTGTCAGATGACCGTTGTGTTGGGCATTTGCTATTCAATCATCTTGGCATGCGCTTTGAAGGTTCCAAGGTTCGCCTATCGATCTGTTGGTATGTGCTTACCATCCTCAAGTAGATGAGTGGATGGCCTGCATGCAAATCGGATTTACCGGTCAGTAACGGTCAAACCACTGGACGCCTGCGCATAGTAAGTAGCCACAGACGGCTTGGTCTGATCCGAATGTTGGGCTGTTTGCGAATCCTTGTCACTGGTGCACTGATCAGTGGACGTGCCAAGACTTGTCGCAAGCCATCAGCCGGCATAAATACGATGGCATAACAATAGGCACCGTTACCACCTACCTGTTTATCATTGAGGTAGCGGCGTCATCCTTGGGATGACAATGTCAGGCGAGTACTGCATGTGGCAAAAGTTCACATGATCAGGGCTGCATTGGGGTGATTCATCCCATTCCGAATGGCTTGCTCGTTTCCACGAACTGCACAATGTCGAATTTCACACACATCCTTGGATAACCGTTCTCCACGACGATCTGATATAAAGGTGTATATGCATAAAGACGCATATAGATGCAGCACAAATGCAGACTGCTTCATCTTGTGTAGTGTCACCTTTAAATTACTCACACCATGCATACCTTCGTCGCTGCCGCGCGGCAAGATGACCGACCGAAACAAAAGCGTCGGTCTTCTGACCTTGAAACTCCTTGCAATAACTGAAACTGGGTGACCTGTTCGCGACGAATGAGCCGTGCTATAAGTGCATCGCAATGTCGCCGCTGGCAGTGAAAGGTGTGACAAAGACTTGCAATCGGGGGCACACATTAGGGTCAACAAAGAGGAGATAACGAGGCGTACGGCGACCTGCGTGCCTTTCCTCACGTATACTCGGTACTTTCACAAGCGGTAACGTGATGATTGTTGGTTCTGAAGACAAACTGATTACAGACGGAAAACGGGTCCATGTTTCAAAAAAAGGTAATGTCAAACGGCCACAGGTACAGTTTCGTTTGAACAGCCTCCACGCACGACCAGTCGGTCGCAATTGAACCAAACATGGCGTTATTTCTGACACATGGACACATGGATGGGGCGCTTATTAACGCCAAAAGTCACGGTAGGGACTTCGTTTGCCTGATTAGCTCCAAAGAAAGTAAAGGCGGTCGTGGGCCATCGGTAACTGTTCAGCAACTTTATGAGTGGTCTGTTCCGTCCATACGGTCTGAGTGCTCCCAACGGTTACTTTCTCTTCCGTCAGCAAACACGCAACAAACCTGGCAAAACAGACTATCCTTCATTCAAAAACAGTAGTGATTCGCTTATATTTCCTTCACAAGCCCGTTTTAGGACTTTTTTCTAGGACTTCGTGAAACCACTGGTGAAAGGAAGAACACCAACTTAACATTTACAGACTATTGAACAGGGGAGCAAAACTCTCATATGCATCTCGTTTACGAAACTGAATATCCACCTTCCCCTTGAAGGCGTCTTCCTAAACTTTTCTGGGTATTCATTGACTGTTACTCAAATTCAAGCAGATGCTACAAAGAGACTCCACAAATTCCGTAACAGATCTAGCTTTTCAAGAGACGCAAAGCGGAGTTACGAGAAGACGTACTACTCGCATGCTTCATCAGTAGTATCCGCCGTTACACTGGAAGGCTGTTGTCCACAGTCAAACAGAATCTGATCCAGATGTGCTAAATCGAAACTTTCTCATCTGGAATGAAAAATGTTTCGCATTCCCCTTGAGGTGAGGTGCCAGAAATTTTGGAGACAACTCTACTCAGGCCTAAGCAACTGAATGAAAAACTGAACAGGAACCTCAAGTGAACTCAAAATTTTGTGCTCGGTCGCTGTGTGTTCACTTAGGTGCAAAAAAGATAAATGACACAGGAGGATTGTTACTTTTTCGGCTTGATCCGATTGACCACAAAAATGGCAACTTTCTCACATCACGTAACGGCTAGATGATGTGCGCCATGCAGTCACCCCTTGCTTCCATTCTAGCTGTCTTAGTGTGATGTAGTTTGCTCCGGAAAACTTTGTAAAGCTTTGTATGGTATAAGTATGTAGTTGAAACATTTTTTCTCCTTTGAGTACCGCATTAGGTTCTACCGTTGTAAAACCCAAGTACTACATTCAGTTGCCTGGAAACATCAAAAACGGGAGATTCAGCTGGGTTCCAGGTGAGTCTCTCGCAGAACCAAATTGATTTGCAAATGAGTGTATTTCTCGAAAACAGTCCAATTCGGGTTCAAGTAGAACATAAGGTTGACGGAAACTCGGGAACTGCGCCTACCTGATGAGCCCGAAGTGGAAGGGCGAAACCGGTCGTGGGCTGTCGAAGAATTTTCAGCAACCTTATGAGTAGTGCATTACCCAGTTACTACTATTTTTTTTGTCGCTAAATAGATAGCGGTGGACCGACGGAAGACAACATTACCTGCCGAACCTAGGAGGCCAGAGTGGCTTTTGCCAGTGTCTGACACCGTCATGACTTTAGCTTGTTTACATGGACTACTAGAGGGTCAGAAGAAATTGAGATGAACCACATGTAACACTAAATCATCTTTGCTTTAAAAGCTGTAACAGTTCAGAACGGTGGACCATGTTTTTTCTCATATGGCAACGTTTTCGTCGGTATAGGCTGAATGATTTTCACAATATCTGTTAGTAACAAATAATATGAATCGAACCATCAACAAGAACTGGAATCGATTATCCAAGGTCTGAGGTGTAGTGTCACATGATCAGCCTGATTTGCAACCAAATGACTATTTGGCGTGATAGTTACCGTCCGGTTTTTAACAACTATGCAAATGAACAGAGTTTGAGAGCACAAACTGACCTGACAAACCGGATCTATTTTTCCTCATTTGTTCGTTTTGTCACTGCACAGATGTCACGTGATTTCACGGAGTGTTTGTTAGCATGTAAGTCACGAAATCTGTACACATCTCTCGAATCTGCCTGTCAAGTTGGCAGGACTAAAATCCTCCATGTCATTCCCCCAAATAGGCTCCTGTCCACATTTGGTATTTTGAATTTGCACTAAACTGAAGGGGACATCTTCCCCCTACGGTTTTTTTAGCTTCCCGTTTCTTGCAGGTAAATTGGATTGGGCTTGTTTGGGGTAGGATTCGCGGCGGATACAATTACAATCGACTGGGAATTGTACAACTAGCTACCGCAGTGATCAGGTCACGTTAAGTATGATTGGATCAGATTACATCAATTTCTTGTTTGTGACTACTCAACACGAAAGCTTCCTGAGTCAGCTCAGTCTTTCCGAAAGTTTGATGTGGTTTGTTTATTCCATCTGGGCAACGTAAGTAATTCAAATTTTCTCACCACCTCATCGGTGTGACAGCTGGTTTTCTCTCTATCTGAAGAAACTGACACCCATGTGTTTTCACTCTGGACAATTTCCTCGATTTTTTCTCAGCATTTCGAGTGTCATTCTGTCCTGCAAATGGAACGTCAGAACAGGCCGTTTATTAGTGGGTGGCGGTAAAGCTGATTAATGTGAAGACGACACCCACTGGCGCCTCTCAGTACAGTGAATCCTGTGTGGAGCCAAGCATCCCGTTGAGTCGGTCTGTGACTACAATCGTGTGCACACCAGCCACTCCTGTGAAGCAGGAATAAACAGTAATTAGTCAAGGAGAGGACACAGTGTCATCTCGCCTCTTTTTGAAGGATTACTTCAGAGGAGTATAAAGAATACCCGTTCATCGATACTGTACTAAAGGGTTACAACCTCGAAAAGATATAGTGGGAAGTACCATATTATCCCATTGGCTCGTAGCGCTGGGTAGGTTGGCGAATTCGAAAGGGACTGTGTATACGAAGCGTCATGATAGATCCTTGTAGCAATGGTCGTGTTGTGGTGCTTTGGGATACGGTCACTAGTGGACTAGTGTTCATTTTTCTCCGTCTCCCAAAAGGTAGAATGCCGCTGAACACACAGTTTTAACTGATGTAGGTGATCTGAGGTGGTTTCCTCCTTTCCGTGAATGGAAATTCCGTACACAAAACAGCGTACCTGGTATATATGTCTGGCCCGAACGTCTGTATTTTACTTAGAGCGTTTGTATCTGTTCGCCTTCTTCAGGACCGTAGGTATGATGGCCGAACTGAGTGACGTCCGAATTCGACTTTCCGATGACCTCATGGTAGTCGCACAGTGTGGTACAGTTCGTGAGTTTGCCAAGTCTGAAATCAGTGAGTCCTGTTACAACTCAGCTGCGATTTACATGGTTTGTGTGAACTCCTTCGATGGGAGCTCACTGCTTCGCAACTGAGGACCGTTATTTGAAGGTTTGTTTTCTGTTTCTGAACCGTACCTTGCAAACAGATGCCTAATTCACTCAGCTAGTCTTGTTGTAATCATCTCAAAGAAGAGCTTCAGGCCACCTACTGTAGAAGCAGTTTAAAACCAGCGTAGAGATGGCACCTTTACTGATGGACCCATCATATCGCTCGCAATCTTTGCGCATGTTCGCACAGGTCTTTGGGTTGAAATGACGCACTAAGAGGTCTCGCGCTTTTTTCCTAATGTAGGCACGCATAGCAGTTACAAAAAGCAGGCTCCACACTGGAATTCAATTTCAGTCAGTGTCTTTGTTCGAAAGGTTTTATGGATTGCTCTGGGTGAGCATACACAAATGCAGTTGGATTTAGACCCTGAGAGTAAACTGCAACCACCTCCAATAGCAAGTTCTTCACGTACGGTAACAGCTCTGGTGAAGCCTTAGTTTCTATATGTATTCTTACTGTCTACTCATGGTCTTTTGTAAGTTCTCATTCCCTCTCGAGAATTACAGTGGAGGAGATGATTTTTGCCCCTGCTAGGTCTTTATCCTCTTTGCTGTTCTACCTGTCGTTGATGTACGCTATTCACAGCTGCAGCTTAAAATTCGCAAATTAACCGTAGTGCTTTTTACCTCATGTTTCAGTTGGTACGATATTCGAGATATCGCAGTACATTTTTCATAAAGGAACCTACTTGCAAGGTTGCTGAAAACCTTGTGAGTAGTTTCCTTTATGAAAATAAAAGTGCCATTTTTCACAAGCTAAAACGCACTCGCCATTGCCTCTTTCCCACCTTCTGAAGAACTGCTGTGCTAGATGTTTGATAGGGTTCTGGGGGCATACGTGACCCCTTCCTTCCCCTTCTGCAGCTGAGAGAAAACACTACGCAATTCCACATTTGAGGTATCGGTCGAAACCTATGTCGGACAGTTCTCAGCAAAGATGGGAACCCTAGGCATAGATACTTTCAAGATCTGAATTGTTGAACAGGTACTTTCTTGTTCACTATCCTATATAAACTCTTCATTTAAACGTGCTAACCTCCTGAGCGGTTCAGATGCAGCAACGAAGTTTGTTGAGTGTCTGACTTAATCTGAATGCAAACCTATAAGAATTGTTAACTTGCATGGCCCTAGTTGTCTTAGTACATTCGAGGATTGCCCTGATGTTCTCCACATCTGTTCTCACTTCCGTGTCCGAGAAATTTTATTTCCGTCTCTGCCAACTGGCATCTGCCAACATGTAGTCGAAGCAACAGACTGTGAAAGTCACGTGATTGTCCTTCGGGCGAAACGCCAAATATACAAATATCATCTGCACAAGCAATACTACAAACGTGCAAACCCGGTAATGAAAGCAAAGTGCAATTTTGTCAGGCAGATGGTGTACTGATAAACCCCACCGGCAGTACTTTATATTAGTATGAACTACATTGTGTCAGAAGGCAGTAATTGGCGTGTAGAAATACGCGGTTCGGATGTTAAACTTACGAAATACGTCGGCTCCGGAGAGCTTATTTATTGGTATGTTAACTCAGAATAGTCAAGGCTTAGCAACCGTCACGCGCTTTTATGTAGGTGGTTGCGGGCTTCGCAGAATTCGTGTTTACATCCGTCTGAAAAGTCCTCCTTGTGACCCGGTAAGATTCTTCTGCTGAGTTCAAGCACTGGACTCGAGTTCTGCCCTTGTTTAAGCTCATCAGCAGTGCATATCCTTGGCGATGCCGAGTTCTAAACTCTGGACATCCGATCCATGGTTCACCAGTGCAAACCAACCACATCGCTCAATTCTGAACGTGTTTTCCTGTTTAGACTTGAGGAATCAGATGTGTTTAGCGTGTGCTAGTTGAGTAGGGATTACACGGTCGCCTCACATGTCTCAAGTTCGAACCCCAGCACGGCTAAAGCTAAGCATAGCTAATCAGCTCTAACGAGAGCGAAACTCGAATCACACGCTTGTTTGACATTTGGAGTGGAATACTTGCTAGATTATGTCGTTGCGAGATATTCGTGCTATGGTAGCAGATAACTTTGCTCTTTTAGCTAATGGGACTCCGGTCATGGTTTGCAGATATTGCATGGAACAAAATCTAATGTTAATTTTATGGAATGCTATGCTCCAGCTATGTTGCCAGTGTTGTTTTTGAAAAGAATGACTCAAGAGGTTCAATATCCACACTCGAAAATGTCGTGCGGTTCATACAAGGAGACATTTTCAGTAAAAACACAGCTTCCCGTCCGCCAACAACGTTTTTTTACCGGAAGTATAAACTTTTTCAGAACCCAAGACCTTAACGTTATCAGGTGAATCACTGTTAAATATATGTATGAGGAAAGGTTGATGGACAGAATAGGAACGTTTTTTTTTGTAAAATCTCTAGAGGATAGTATTGACTGGTCGGACAGCGTCTAGACCCATACCAAAGTATGCAACAGCAGTAGCCGCCTGATAGTAAACAGGGTAAATGTCTGCAGCAAGTGATTTGAGCCCAGTACAGTGACTTTCAGTTGAGAACCAGTAAAAATAAACTTACTGCCAGTAGGTCCATCCGAACTGTTGACGGTTCTCGGAACGGTGGGGGGCAGTCCATGATCGCAACCACCTCCGCACACTATGTGGGTTTCAAACCAGAATGTTTACTTTATTGGTACGAAGTTAGGGACTGGTTCACAGGGAAACAGAGAAAACAAGAGCCTATCCTAAGCACACCGCACTTGTACTTTGGACATCATTGTCCGGCGCTGGAACCGATCGATCGTTGCAAAAGTGGCTGTAGAGCCGCCAATTGGTTTGCGTTTATCCGAGATCAGTGTGAAAGACAACGTAGCCCTTACTGTAACTTGGTATGCGTAGGTCGTCTCCGAAGGCAGTTTCAAGGAACTGAATGAATTCAAGCGTTCTCGGTTGTTGGTTTATAGCAAAATGGCGTCAAAACCGCACAAAAATGACAGGACACATGACTCTCACACAGATAACCGTACGCTAACCACTTTGTGTCAGTCATCTGTTCCTTGAAGAAGGTCACCCTCGATGCTTGAAAAGCGGCTCGGTTTCATCCTCTATATAGTCACCAGGACTTTCATTAGAAAGTCAGTAAGGTCGACTAATATCTGTGTACTATGTATATAATGTAATATACAAACAATGTTTGTATAATATAAGGTATATAGTATGATGTATCTGATAATATAATGCTACTGAGGAGCTAACGTCGCATGCTGACAGTCTATCTGCCGTTTGGTTGGCTCGCAATATTTTAACTTACAAGACAGATGACGGTCGTGGCTCGTCATGGAAGGCGGTCGCACCGAATTGAGCTCCAAGTTTATTAGCAGGGTCCAGCGATGTCTTCTGACACCTTATTTAAACGAGTAGATATAGACCAGCAACCGCAACTTTAAGAAACTACATTTGTGAAGAGCTAGTCAGCACCTGACTGCAAACGGAGATATGAACTGATGGCAACGACTTTCTCAGCAAACGCACTTGGTCAGATTTCGTGTAATTTTGGTTCAAATAGAACATAAGATTGACGGATACTCGGGGACTGCGCCTACCTGATGAGCCCCAAGAAAGGCAAAACTGGTAGTGGGGTGTCGAAGTGTTTCAAGCATACTTATGGGTAATGTGTCACGTTTGTACTGGAACATAAGGCAGCCTGGTGCAGCACATTCAGCTGAAGAAGGTCATAAGCGAGAAATTCATCTGGGATTCAGGCAAAATTCTGAGAAAACCAAATTGGTTTGCAAATGAATGTATTTGTCAAACTTAGTGGGTCCTTGTTTTTCAACCATTCAAAGCGCTTGTTGGTGTTTTCTAGACGGACGAGACCAGTGGCATCTAGTAGTGTGTTCCGTAAAGCTGTGAGCTCGGTGTAACACCATGGCCATACCAGAAAGGAATGAAGGGGGCAACTCATCACTATTGTCTATTATTGTCTAGACATAACACACTACTCATAAATTTACTGAACACTCTTCGAAAGCCCATGACCAGTTTTGTCCTTCTTGGGGCTCATCAGGCAGGTGCACCTCCCGAGATTCTGTCAACTTTATGTTCTGCTGGATCCAGCTGAGTCTCCTGTCAAGACCAAAATTCGTGTACAAACGACAGTACTTGTCGAGAAGCCTGGTTTATCGTCATCACTGTACATTTTATTGTCATACGTGAACGGATAGAGAGGCCTTTTGCGGCCCCTTTCGTGGAATGGAAGTGTAACGGGAGGAGAGTGCTCACACATTCTTAAGTATAGTAGCTTCTTACGTGCAAAAATACATGAAAAGGCCCTCCTTTTAGAGGGAGAGGAGTTTTTTCCGCAAACAACGAAATCACCATTTTGATGAAAGGGCCCTCCATATCCGAGGGAGTAAGCATTTTGAGATGGACTCAGTCGTCCCTTAAAGAATGTGCAATGTTTAAAGAGGTGTGCTCCGTAGGGGATCGGCGCTATATCCTGCCTAAGGGTGAGTTAATCACACTGCTGCTCAGCCGCCCATGGCCGAGCGGTTGAGTGTTCAAACTACTAGCCAGGAGGTCGCGGGTTCGGAACCCTCCGGAGTTCCGCGAGATGCGCACCGCTGATGATTCCCAATAGGGATGAAACAGCTGTACAGTGTTTCTGGGCTTCTCAGCATCGATTGGCTTCACTAACAGGACGAAATCTCCACAAAGGTAGTAGGTATGCAACTCACAGTTACCGATTTGTTGAAGATCTTCGAGAGTTTTTGTAAAGTTTCCATCTGACGGAATTTGGCAAAGCCTACGATCCTCAGTATGACTATTTATTAATTAATCAGATTCTGTGGACAGCTGTGGCTTACGGAATCTTATACATTTGTGGCTAATCATTGTTTGCTATACCACTTTACATGTCACTTCAAATGTCACACATTACTATTGTGTGCAAGACTGCTTCAGCAGTCCCCAGCAAAGATAACCCAGTTTTCTGACTTCAAACAGAAAACAATGCAATCAGCTCTGACATATTTTCAGCGCATAGCTGCAATGCCATCCGCAAGAAGAAAGAGGGTTGAGCAACAGCTGTTTCGTTGAAAGGCTGGGGCTGGATTTGAGACAAAAACCTACGGATAAACAACCCGTGATGTATTTACAGCTCATTTACAACTGGTCGATATACCAGTTTTGTGAAAAAGCACCGTAGGACATGGATGCTGCAACGTTTACTGATGGTACTCTGCTTCTGAGTAATATTTAAACTTCGTATAAGCTCCCACACCGCAGTCTGCCTTAGAACAGGGATTTTTTTACCCACGAGATACCCAGTTCTACTTCCATTTTTCTAACTAAGGAAAGTAAACTTGGGTTATAATAAATAAATGAATAAATAAATAAATGAATAAATAAATAAATGAATAAATAAATAAATGAATAAATAAATAAATGAATAAATAAATAAATGAATAAATAAATAAATGAATAAATAAATAAATGAATAAATAAATAAATGAATAAATAAATAAATGAATAAATAAATAAATGAATAAATAAATAAATGAATAAATAAATAAATGAATAAATAAATAAATGAATAAATAAATAAATGAATAAATAAATAAATGAATAAATAAATAAATGAATAAATAAATAAATGAATAAATAAATAAATGAATAAATAAATAAATGAATAAATAAATAAATGAATAAATAAATAAATGAATAAATAAATAAATGAATAAATAAATAAATGAATAAATAAATAAATGAATAAATAAATAAATGAATAAATAAATAAATGAATAACTGGAGCGGGTCAGCAGTCAGATACAACAGATTGGCGAATCAGCAGACATAACACACTCACTCTTGTATGGTCGTCCTATGCAGTGGTTCAAACCTTACCCTAACAGTTTTTTCCCTTTGATATCTGCTTTGGAGCCGTAATTATTAACAGTCCTTGAATTTGCGAGCATTCAAATCGTTTGGAATATAGATCATTCATTTTGTACTAGTTCAACCCCGAGTTTGAGCGGGAAGTGAATTCAGCCAATCCTCATGTGTGTGGTTTTTGGCTCAAAACACGCTGTGTGAAATTATCAAAAGACCACTTTCAAAATACTCAACTGTTTTAGACAAAATTTTAGGGTACAATCTTTTAAGAACCGAAGACTTCTCAGTAAGGTCCCTCCACTTGGTTCGAGGACGCAGCTGCTCGCCCGCATTGTTGTGCTCTACATAGTTGATTCAAAAGGACATCAAAACAAATGCAGGTTATGCGGCATTTGGATTGGCGGTGGGCGTCCCACTATGCGTTGAATAAATGAAAATTCATTGAAAACAAAATGTGGCCGACAGATGTTTGCTTTAGGAACTGACCAATACCAGTAGAGTACAGTGGAAAAGGATGATGCGTTTGTAGACCGGTCTGAGAAAAACACGCTTGGGGAACGCAGTCTGTGCTAGATTTGTGCTGCAGACAACAAGGTCGCGAATATCACCATCTAAACCAGTGAGAAATGCAGAAGGTGTGCAGTGAGACCACTGATTCTTGACACTTTCCTTAACAGCTATATCTTGGGAAGATATTGTTCAATAAAGTTTGGATAGAAAAGAGCTTTTCTGCTGACTTTTTCAGAAGCACTTTGGATTACACTACCTGCAAGACACTTACTACAGGATTTTCGGTTGTTGTTGTTCCACAGGGGTTTCCGTCTTTGAGCTCCGCTCATATATGGTCCACAAGGCGTCCCAAGCACTGCAAAAAGTAAATAACAGCATTCCAAACTCAAACTGCTACAGAATAGTAGCGAATTAATGCGTGAGAAGGCCATACCAACATCATGTTTGGGTTCGGCAAACATAATGCGGGAGTGTGCCAGCCTGACGAATCGGAGTTCAGGTCTTCGACTTTCTTACCGAAGCTGCCGCGCGTGCCTGACGAACAGAAAGCACCTACAAACATCACAATTCAAGCGTGCGCGCACAGCGCGCTTTGCGAATGCTACTTTATGGTCTGAAATCTTTAACTGAGGCTTCCGTTTTTTGTGCAGCTCAAACTCGACTTATTAGATGGCTCGATTTCCAGAATTTTAATCCAACTTCTTCCTTGCTTGAACACCAAATTTTATGTTCGTTGTGACGAAGTCATCTGAGAGTTAATCTGATGAGTTCCGCTGCGATTCACTCAAATCCTTCTGTTCTGATACCCGTCACCTTTATATGTTACACAACAGCTGTTTCATTTCCCACTGGGAATGACATATTGAAGGTACTGAGGTTGTTCCAGTACTAATCGGAAAGTCGATGAGGACTCCCGACTTTACGTTCAGTACTGCTCACAAAGGATTGCTTACTTCTACCCATTCTCGATGTTCCAACTCTACGCTCCGCACTATGTCTTTGACAGTTCACCTTCACGTCACCGTCGTTTGAACGGTTCTTGTCCTACCATGGCGCAGTTCTCATGAGCCCATATCAAACAGCGAAGCCCTTATTAAAGTCCATCTGTAGCGCAGAGGGTGCGAGGCCAGCGCGTTGCCCTTAGTTCAAACAACATCAAGATTATTTCTCTATCAAGATTTTGTCACGTAAGTTAATATATGCTGTTCTATCCCTATTAGGAATCGTCAGAAGTGTGTAGCTCACGGAGTTCCAGGATGGAACAGCTGTACGTGGGCTCGTGGATTTTCGGTTTTGAATGACTGCATTTATTTATAGCATGGAATCTCGACTGAGAACTACGTAGAAATTTATCACACTACTGATAATCTGTTAGTAGCTCAGAAGAAAGAATAATAAACATGACAGTAGACCTCACATCTGACAAGCCGTCAGTCAAGGGGCCAGCTAGCACGTGAACACGTGGTGTGAATTACATAGGTGAAAAACAGTGGTGCTATATCCTTTGTAAATTTGAACCAATTACTTGCTGATCTGTTACTCGTGATTGGACGGTTTGTTCTTGAACCACAGTCCACCACAGTCCAGGAGGTCGTGGGTTAGTATGAGATGCGCTCCACTGATGATTCCCAGTAAGAAAGCAACAAACGTGCAGTGCTTCTCGGCTTTCCCACAATCACGTGATCTACATCACGTGGCCACTTTACAGAATATGAATGTAACTAAGCGTGCGAGTTTCCAACTAAGCAACCTCTGGAAGTTTAATCCGTATGATCAACGACCTATGAAATCGAGCCAGAGTAAGTCCTATTCCAGAGTTTTTGAGAATGACAACTTGTAGAAATTATCGTCCTGTCAATTAGTCTTTGCTTTTGAAGTTTGCCGTATAATCATGTTTTTTCTCGTCGATGATCGGCCTCATGACCTCGTCATCCGGACAATAGTTTCGTTCGATTGTTTTGTTCCTCAGATAAGCTTTTTTACCGAGTTATAATCCATGCTTAAGATGGACTACCAAGGGGTATTGTTTTTTGCCTTTTCTGGGGGTGGACTGTCTTCGGTGATGATGCGTGGGGTAAGACGTCAGTGTACCAGGTCTTGAAAAAAACAGCGCAACAAACGTCGAAGCTTTACCGTTTTTCTTCAACAAAAAGAATTAAGTATTCTTCAACTGAGATTGTCTCCCAGGTACTGTGCAACGCTTCAACTTCGGTTGCTACTTCAAAGGAAATTGCCTGCGTCATTAGGTGGCCTAAATATACCGTCAATTACTTTCATTTGTACCTGCAAACTTATTTTGTGTCGGTCTTCGAAGCGCTCTCAACTGGATCTCCACTTCTATCCAAATTTGCCTCAACACAACAGATATACTACTCTAAGATCAGCATCGAACCATGAGAATTGTAGCGGTCACTCTCTTGTTCCTTCAACCAATTCGCTCAATTTGTCCAGTACATCTGCACTCACTAGATCACGCGTCACAAACACAAATCACGTGACAATATCCTGTCCCGCTTGCAACCTTGACCGACACTAAAATTTCCCATCATTTTGTTTACGCGACTACCATTTGCATCACGTGCCAGGCTTATGACCTTCACTCACATCAAGTCAAGTTGTTCAAGGTCAAGTTCGTGCAGCTGTGCAACTGGATTGGTTACCTATCTTTTCACATTGCATGCAATAAATACGCACGCAACTCAGCGCAATGCACACACGCAGGGCGAGAAGGCAACCGAACTCCACAAGTCCATGGACAGCTACGGAACACGTGTGGCAGGTATACTGCAAAGGAAACACGCCCCGCTGCCAGACCTTCATTTTGGAACTCTTACCAGCCACCTTCTGACTTATTCCATTTTTCGCACTGTATTCATTTTTTTTCAGGTGCACCTAAATATTGTGATCATCATTCCTAAAAAGTATATTTTGTTAGTGCTTGTCGCCTACTGATACTTAAGCTAATTTCGTTACAATTAGAGCATTAACAATTGATGAGTTTGGCGTTAACGTCGTAAGACATCATTTATACCACGTCAGATCCTCCAGCCCAACGGATTCCCCCAACTTCAATCGCACCAACGCTCAACACCAGTGCCGCCTCTGTTCACCCTCTGGCACCACGATCCATGCGTCTGGTTCACTCAAGTCTATACTCCCTTCGTGGAATCACCCAAGAGCATAATTGTCACACGCATCTAATATAGCCTTGGGCGCAGTAGTACAACAACCTGTGCAAGGTGAACTTCAACCACTTGGGTTCTTTTCCAGGAAACTCTGATTCACCTACAGAATCTCGCCATAGCACTTTCGGCCGAGAGTTGCTTGCTGTGTACTCATACATTCACCATTTTCGTCACTTTCTTGAAGGTCGACATTTTTTGTTTTTACTTTAATGTTCACCCTACGGGCCAAATCCGACAAACATTTGCCTCGTGAACTACGCCCACGTGACTATATACCTCAAATCGCCAATGACATTCGCAGGAAATCTCAACATCGTCACTGGTGTCGCCTTGTCTTGTCCGGCAATTGACTGACTCAAAGCCCACAAGTGATATGCAGCCTATGGCTCAGCTACAAGAAGACGAACCCATCATACCGCTATCACCGGACAAATCATCTTCAGTGCATGTTAGACCCGCCGCAATTCAAATAACGCCAGGTACCACTGACTGCGATTTCGCTACACCCATTTCAGGACCTGACGTCCCATGCGCGGCCTTGTTTTCGACGTACCGTATAGCCATTCAAACCCTGGTATACGTACAACGGTCGAACACGTTTGTCACTGTTTCGTACAAAGGCATACAGTCATGGGCAAAAACTTGTCTCACATGTTGACCTTCAAAAATCATTTGCCGTACTCACTCACCCATCTGTGCCTTTCCCATCCCAGACTACCGGTTCGTCTCAGGTTAAACATCACCTACTATCTCATCAACACCTATGTTTCTTTTTCTCTGAGGTGGAGTATTTGTAGTGGTCACTTTCTTGTTCCTTCAACCAGATTCACTTTATATGTCTGGCATTTGCTCAAATTTTTACCCAAAGTAAACAGCATTCAAATTGATCGACGGGCAGAGAATCGGCATCCTCCCTGGATTTGAGTAGTTCGAAATTCACTACTGATATTTCATGCAACACAAACCAAGTTCACTCCCCCCGAAATTTGTATCTTAAATAGACTTTGGGTGCACAGTTGCAGTGGAGAGGCACATCGGATGTCTACCTCTGCTTGGAAGATTACTAGTGCTTTGTTCTCAGACATTCTAATCCCAATGACTTCATTAGATCGTAGAGTCTAGCTGGCTGCCGGTTGACGATTGAATGGTATGTCAGCCCAAAAATAGTGTTGCTAGAACAGAAACAGATTCCCAATAAGGATGAAACAGCTACACAGTGTTTCTCAGTTTTTTTTCAGCATAGATTGGCTTCACTTACAGGACGAAATCTCCACAAAAAACCCAAATCTCCTCACACTACCAACAATTTATAAGTAGCTCAGTGGAAGAATAAACTTCATCTGATGAGTGAAACTTCCATCTGAGGAGTCGTTGCTCGAGGAGCCAATCAACACATGTGACCGCGTGATTTGGATCCCGTGATTGAAGGATGAGCGGGGCTATATCCTGTCTAAGTGCGAGTTAAACACACTGCTGGTCAGCCACTCGCGGCCGGGCGATTTTCTGTTCAAACTACTAGCCGGGAGGTCGCGGGTTCGAGACTTTGCGGAGTTTCGTGAGATGCGCACCACTACAATAAGGATGAAACAGTTGCATTGTGCTTCTCGGCTTTTCAGCATAGATTGGCTTTACTTGCAGGACGAAATCTCCACAAGGAAACTAAGTCCTATCGTATCTGCTTACGCTTATCATTGATGAAATGACACGGACCCACCAACTCACTAGGGTCAGTGCATTCTTCCACGGACTACTCAATTTCATACTATCCAAGCTCTGCTGAATATTGGGAATATCTAACCAGGTACTTCTTCAGAACTGGGCCTCCCTGATAAGACCTTCCGTAACATACCAGGAGGATTTTCCCTTTTCATCCTGAAACGACTCCGTAGAAAAAGGACCCCATTCGAAACCGGACGACACCCGCAATCTGAGTAGGTGACGAGCCAAATAAAAGCAAAAGTCCATCAATTGTACAGGATACTTGGTAAAACGATTGTCGTGGTATGTGGAAGGCCGTCCCGCAACTACCTGTAAGTCCTGCACAGATAGTTGTGATCCAGACAAGATGCACAGTGTAGTCATCAGCCTTCGGATTCATCCACAGTTTCAAATGTTTGCGTAACACACATGTGCAAAGCGCAATACAGTCAATACGATGGAGGAAGACACGCACAAACTGAAGTCCAACAAAGTTCGTGAACCCGACCTTATGTCACTGTTACTGCTTAAATTGTGTGCGGATATCCTTCGTTAAAATAACCGCATTTCTAGGAAGTTGTCCGAAGGCTTTACTATCAGGTTAACAGCTGAAAATACACATCAAGTTGAGCGTTAGCAGTAGTGCTTCGTGATGCTTTACATTTTTCATTCGGTTTCTTTGGCACTGGACAGAAAGGCTGAATCTACCCTTTGGTCATGAAAAAAATATCTATGACACGCTTGCCCACCAAGGAATGCCCCGGAAGTTTGTGGAAATAATACGCTGTTTGTATTCTCAGACTTCTGGATGTGTGAGAGTATATGAAGAGCTCACCAAAAGCTTCCGTACACAAAGCGGTGTCCGTCAGGGATGCCCACTCTCTCCATTCCTTTTCAACATCGTGATCGATGAGATAATGAGACGAACGCTGGAGGGTCTCCAAACCCCCGGTGTTCAAATAGCCTGTGAAAAACCTTGTCGATCTGGTGGATGCAGACGACATCGTTCTCATCTTCGAAGAGGAGAAGGCGCAGGAGTTTCTGGATGAACTGTCCAAAGTCATCCCGTCCTTCAATATGCACTTTGCACCCAAAAAGTGTAAGGTCATGTTCCTGGACATGCAGTCACTGAACATGCCACTTATAATCCAGGGAGAGGCACTGGAAGTTGTGGAGCGTTTTACATATCTTGGAAGTGGTATTAGTTCTGATTGTGGTGTGACAGATGAGGTAAATACACGAATCTCCAAGGCTCGGGTCGCGTTTGCTAATTTGAGACACCTATGGCGTCAAACTGGTGTGTCCCTGAATCTCAAGAGACGTGTGTATCAAGCTACAGTGCGGGCTGTTTTGTTGTATGGCTGTGAGAATTGGCCTGTTCGAGCAGCGGACATCAGACGTGTTCAGATGTTCGACAATCATTGTCTCAGAACCATAGCTCGTGTGAGTTGGTGTCGGCGTATCCGTAACGGAGCTATTAGAAAGCGAGTTTTGGGTTGTGCAACGGGTACTTCAATTGATGAATGTATCCAGCACCAGAAGCTACGTTGGTTGGGACATGTGTTGCATATGTCTACCCATCGTTTGCCGAAGAGGGTGCTGTTTTCCATGCCCAATTAAGAGTGGCGTAAGCAGAGAGGTGGCCAACCCTTGACCTGGCAGAGGGGCATGAAAGAGATTACGAAACGCTTGGGTGCTGTCGGTGATACTCGCCTTCCAGGATGGGGACCGCATGATCCCCAGTGCGCCTGATTGGAGACGCTGCAAGATATGGCTGCCAACCGATGTCAGTGGCGTTCTTGATGTCAGTTTCTATCCAGATTGCCTGAGTGGATGTTTGGAGGTGTAGGCACCTTGGATTGATTGTAGTAAGCTAGCACCGAGTCCTTCCCCATCCACCTTTATTCTTTTCTTCACAATAAGGCTTTCAAATAAACCATGGTTGTACGGCAGTGAAGCATCGGCGTTGGACACTGATGTCATGCTGTCGATGATGATGATGATGATGATGACCTATGAAACTGCCACCCAAAGTCTCTCATCTCTGACCAACAGCGCTGTCTGTCTTCTAAACTTTTTCATAACTCTGTTCCTTCCCGTTGTGTTTTTGCTATTCTTCCGGTCACATTCGCTGGCCGTGTAAAATTGTTGCCGTATGGTTTGGTCACTGAAACATCTCCCTCAGTGCACTGACATCCAAAGGATTCCGTTGGTCAGTCTTGTGGTCATCAAGCATTTTGACGCCTCTCATAACTTTTGCAAAATGATCTTAGTTGGTTCTCTTCACCTCATTCGACTTCACTCAGTGCCTGCTTCCCAGCCACCTAGTTCTGCCCATACTGACTGCCACCCGTAGGATCCCGTGGCACCCAGCGTAGTTTGATAGTTTGCCACGTACACAATCTTTCACGTTCACCACAAGACTCTGTAACCAAAAAAGCCACCAATTTGATGCAATCAACTGCTCTTCGCTTCATCCCACTTTACCTTGCCTTACTTTGGTGTACTTTGAAAGAGTGGGTTATATCTGAGTGCCCCCATGTCGGATCGAATATTTGGACACGGTTTGAAGGATTTAGAAGTGAACTTTCAACCCGATCGAATATCGGACACAAAATAAATTTCGACGGTTTGTTTGCGGACGACATTAGAAAAGGTACGTCAGTTAACAATGGAAGGAAGAATTCCCAGTCTTTTGAAGTCCACTGAGGAAGACAACTTTAATCGATATTCAGTGGAGCCTTCCTGTAATGAAGCGTTACGTAACAAGGGAACGTTCATTTGCGTCTCCACTTAGTACAGTTTGGCGTTCGATTGGGTAACCAACTGATAAGGCCTCATCAGAGAGAGGCAAAGAGTCTCAAAGACCTTTCAGTAACGTTTTGCAGTTTGTACAGGAATTATTTCCTTTATAAGACCAAATTCCTATATCACTTGTTCCAACAGTACCATCAGCGTTGACCAGATGCGTCACTGCCGTAAAGCTGGAAGCCGTGAATTGAAGATTGGGTGAGGGACGGACCGAACGCTGGCCCATAACAATCATTCTGAAATGCCTAAACCTGCAAGCCCTTTGTGAGAAAATCTGGCAAGAAACTGGGAGCACAAACGTCTCCAACACCGTCACTTTTTGCGTTGTCTTCAGCGAAGAGCAGGGGACTCATACGTGTTGATCTAGGTTGCGGCCACCAATCGGGTACTTAATCGGGTACACTTTCGCTCATCCGTAATTGGAAACGTAAACAACCCTGGCAAGAAGGCAACCGACACTGTCCCGAAAATGGTTTGACTGGGCCGCGTATCGATGGCTTAGGATCATCGTGGGAGACGAATCCCAGTGAGCTGCCAGCTCTACAACCCAGAGTTTACTTGCACACCCAATTATTCAGGCCCTTAAATGTGGAAGCCAGTGTGGGAACACAAGTACCTCAGTCTGACATTGTCACAGCAGCACGTGAGAACCTGGAAGCGACAAGCTGTTTCTCCACCGCACAGCCTACCCGCAATGCAACACTTCAATGTTGAACAACTGTCCACCGAAGCCAATCGTACAAGGCCACAAGTAGCTAATGCTTATGAAACAATCAGTTGAGCTCTAAATCACTAAAAAATGTGAGGTTGACAGGACTGAACGTATGCTCTACAGTTGTAACAGCACCTAACTAATAAAACAGGTGAGTTAACTGTTTTATTCACACCTGGTTCGTCAAAGACACTTCGTTCATGCATGACCAACCATACAATACAAGTAGGCAAGAAAACGTTTCATCAAAAACCTAAACAACACACCTCACACAACGACTGATTTTGCGGGCCGCGATTTCAGCAATCTGATCGAAAGTTCATTGTTGGTTTGCGTCCAGCCTATGGTTTAACGCAAGCAGTTCACTCTGAACGGATATATCATGCTACGAAAGTTGTACAGTTTTTAGTTTGCCTTTTCTGCATCTCCTCATGTCCAACGCAGAAGTTGTAAGTCGGCAACAGTGGTTCCGGTTGCATGCTGAGAGTAGTAACTCGTGGGTTTATGCAGCGTAGTCCAAAAGTCTACACTACCATTTTTGTGGTTCTTCTAAATCGAAATAAGGCGTTTGAACCATTTTACATTCATGGATGGCAAGCTACAATGGCCCTTACGTTTTTTCCCATTTTTACGGTCGCCTCTGACATTATCATGACAAGAACTGAACAAGAACTACGGTTTCAGTGTAGGTCAACCAAAGTGAATACCGACTTTCTCAAGTTGCTCAGTCGCACTGGAATCCAACATGTGAAGTCTTCACTGGTCTTTCGAATGGAGTTTATCTATTTCTGGCTCAGTGGCTGAGTGTTCAGGGTGCAAGTTTACTGACCGTGGTTCGAACCCGACCTCTGTCGCTCGACTTCCCTTATCTAGGCTTGGGCAAACTGGCAGTATCCCATCCCTTACGCTTCCTTCTGTTGACATGGCAGTTAGGCACCGAAAGGGTGCTACAGATGAAAGATTTTTTAGCATGATGTTCACAATCAGAAGTTACGGTATTTTTCAGGAGAAACTTACACTCTCGTGCTTGAGTGTTAAGGGGCTGATGTCGCCTTTGTAGGAGGCTGAGGTACACACTAGCCAAAGTACTTGGTGGGTTTGTTCTATCATGGATATCAACGTTTTGCCCATCTAGATAAATGTTTACGCCGTTCTTACGAGATCTCTGTCAGGAGAATGGTCTGTTCCACACCAACCAACTCAAATTCAGCACTTTCCAAAGAAAGCCCGTAAGGCTGATGAAAATTCGTCAGCAACCCTAGGAGTAGTGCATTACGAATATACATGTATCGCGATATCTCGAATATCGTAGCAACTGGAACATGAGGCGGCCTGGTGCAACACATTCATTTGCCTGGAAACATCACAAACGAGAGATTCAGCTGGGTTCCAGGCGAGTCTCTCTTGCAAAACCAAATTTGTTTGCAAACGAGTGTATTTCGCTAAAGCCCGTAAAAGTTCACAGTCGTTCAGTCAGTTTGATACTGAACACTCTTTTACAACGTTGTTAGACTTCTTTTGTACCCCAAAATCCTTATCAAACCGAATTTTAAAAAACACTTTTTTGTCCATGGTGGTTCATTCAAATTCATTGGTAGTGAATAAAATCTCTGACAGTTTTCAAATTTTCCAAGGCCATCTTATTCTGCTGAGCTGTTTGCGAGACAGGAGAACAAAACGCGATCGTGGCACGATAAAAACAGATGTTCACACAGAACCTCGGAGGCGGTATATCGTCTACCTATGAAAAATTAACCGTGGTTTGCCTTCAGATTGAAGTGTATCTTGACTAGTACAAACAACCCCACAGTCCAACGATCATTTTGTGCCAAAATGTTCTTTGCCCCGTGTTCTTAGACCACCCTAATTTGGCTCGTAACAAGAGCGTTCCGATGAATATAGGAAACCCCATCAGATAACCAACAAGCATCTGACTCCAGCTAACTGACGAACCGATTCAATGACTGGCTAACTTAGCGTCTGATCGCATACCCGCGTGTTTGGTTGTGGCCTGATGGGAGTTTCAAAACTGGGGATCCCTAGATGGAAACTCGATAGAAAATGATAGAAAGTTGTATTTTCCATTTGCAAAGTTTGTGTGCTTCAGAGTGCTTCTGTCAACACCTGTCTCAGGTCATCCCATGCGCAGAAACGGTATTCAATGCGTCACTATCCTGACTGGTACACGAAAGCCGACCTGCATTCATCCCTGTTTTTGAAGACCGTACGGAACGAGATGGTACATATTTATTTCATCACATTCATGCCCTCCAGCTTGATCGGAGAAATGAGTTTGGAAAGGTTTCTTTCAAAAAGTTCACACATTTCCATACTTTATCCTCCGTGGGCGCGGCAATATGACAATGATAACTCACTTTCGAGCGTCCTGGTCCTGAACCTGCTATGGGCTGTTCGTTGCTGGCAATCGGTCCGACGATTCTGATATCACATCCATTTTTGAGACCCACCGCTTTTATTCTACGGTCAGCTCGATTAAGATGACTTTTCACCAGGTCGTCATATTGGCTGAGTTCGAAAATGCGTTCCACATTCACTGTGGGCGTATCCGATGAAGCATTCATGCTGGCTCTCAAGCGGCTTTGGCCAAACTTTGGTCCAGTATTCAACCTTTCGTCTTTTTTTGCAGATGTTTGCATTACTTCAAGACTAGGTTTCATCGCATAGTTATTCCACGCTGGTCTAGTGTTCATATTAGGACCTCCTTTTCTGGTGGTCGGTGGGATTAGTCCCACTGGTAGCTTGCGTGGGTCTGTGGGTTGATCATTCAAGACCCCATGATTCGTTGTACGTCCACTGATGTGTCCTTTTTCTGCATACTTGTAGACGTAATTCAGACCTCTGTCTTCGTCACCTGCAGGGGAGTATCTGATCTCACGCAGATTCCGAACTCGATCACCGGAATCTCTTCTTGGGGTGCGTTTCGCAACTTGAGGATCAATGACCCCCGGTGGCGACTGGTCTTCGAAAGCCATTCTATCAGCCGACTGGCTGGCTCGCGTGCGTGGGATGGTGTTTTCTGTGGGTCCTCTGATAGAATTTCCTACTGCATTCATTCTGGGATCTTCACTGGTAGCCCGCCTATCTCGTCGACCAAAAATATTTGAGTCATTCTCTGTTCGATGGGGTGTCCCAGCAGGAGACCGTCTGAAGACTGTCTGAAGACGCGATATTCGGGCTTGACTCGGTGAGCAGTGTTCGATACATCCAATCTCTGCTTTCCCATTTTCCCTTCCAAACCTGTTACTTGGTACCTGGTGGTCATCGTGCTGTATATTTGACTGACATCGAGTATTCTGGTTCGCGTCCAGACAGCAGTTCAATGTATCTTTACTGTCCGCACTCAAACTACGTCTTTCCACTGCATTCCTACATTTTGTACAGGTACATTCAGTGACCGACCCGTTACCAGCCTCAGCATTTCCTGTTCGAGGGGAGTGTAGTCGTTTCTTCTGAGCTTCATCGTTTCTATTTTGTGTTTGCTGATTTCGTCGTGTTGAGTAGGCTACCTGCTCTAAAAGCCATCTTTGTAAGATGATTCTTCTTTCCTTATCACTTACCATATTGAAAAGTGTATCCAACTTCGAACCAGGTTTCGCGGTATTCTGACCTGCAGAATTCCCGACCTGTTCAACCGATTTCTGTTGAAGCGTTGTTGCCGGAACTTGGCTGGGAGTTCTCTCAGGCGGTTTGGATGGAGTTGATGAGCTTGGCTTAGCAAAGGTTTTATTAAGAACCAAGTTTGGCTTCCGATGCTCTTTATAATTAGGTCTCTTGTCTGAGTGTGCAGCATTTCTTTGTTTTGAAAGCTGACCGGTCTCGTTTGCTCCTGGGATCGAGCGATTTAGTGTTGCTGCTCTGGAGGCGTCATTCTTCACGGGTGGAGGTAGATCCTGGCGTGAATAACTGCGATTGTTCACAAAAGGACTGGTTGGTCTCCTTGTTGGTGAATAGTGTTCGGGTACTTTTTCGCTAGCGCAGGATTCGGAATAACAAGAACAATGGCTGCTACATTCGTCGCATGAAGCGGATGAAGCAGTGGAAGATGTGGACGTCATCTTTTGCCTATATGCGTTTTGTCCACTCGTCTCTCCTGAAGGATCACAAACAATGTCACAGGTATGACCGCGAGTACCATCATAAATCGCCTTTCCAACACATCTTGCGTTCCTGCGGGCCCCCACCTCTGTCTCAGGTGCTGAAGGGAGTCTTGTCGCATTAAGCGCACGACCTCGAGCATCAAATTTCGGAGTTACACAACAACTGCATTGACAACTTTGACTCCCAATCGAACTGCTGCTCGCGGACAATCCACATTCGGCATGTTGGCAACAGCAGCTACATGGACTGGAACTTGTTTGACATTCGCCACTCGTTGCCGCACATGGACCCTTCTGTGGCTGAGGATCGGTACTCGCAGTCAAAGTCACCACGGTCTGTGGGTCATTTTTGATTGAAACTGCAACATTTGGTGATTGAGGGACAGAATTTTGACACAAATTAGGCGTATTTAAGCCGTCTACCAGAACAACATCCTTATTCTGGATGAATGAAAATGTGACCTGCTCGCGTATTCCCACATTTCCGGAATCTTGAATCGGCTTCGCTGTTTGTTGCTGTTCTCCCGATTTAGCATTTACATTTTTTAGGACCAGGTCAGCTGAGCTGGGAACAACTCCAGATGTGTTTACGCCAAACTTTTCTTCATGAGTTGGTGTCGGTACGCCTTCGGCAGCCAAAGTGAATGAGTTCTGACACAACTGCGGATTCGTGGTTCTAGCCACCTCTGAATTATCCCGCTTGTTCGGTTCAGCACGTGCTTGCCCACGTACCACCTGATACAAAGTTCTGCTGTTGCTGCTTTCATCACCTAGACGAGAAGAGTTGATCATCTGTGTTTCAGCCATGTGACTAGGTTTCCGGTCACTCGTATTTGCATGATCTCCTGCACCAATAGCAACTGTATCGTTGGGGGAGCTTCTCTGAACATTTACCAAGTCTGAATGTTCAACCTGAGGAAACGTGTTGAATTTATTGGGGTTTACAGCCGACACGCCACCTGATCTCTCACAGCTGACTTCGTTCATCAACGGACGGTGTAGCGGCTTGCTTGTCTGCATGCTCTCATTGTAATCAGGTGAATGTTTTGACCATGTCCCATTTTGACGCGCATGGTTTTTAGGTGTATTGGGAACTCTGTCTACTGTGAGGTGAGCAGCACATGCCTGTAACAAGAGTAAAAAGAGAGTAAGCCAGAATAGTGTCCGTTTTTACCTTTAACAAGTCGATTTCAGGAATACAGCACTATCAAGGTCCGGTGAGTCCATGACCAGACGTCAAGAAACAATGATCAAGCTGTATGTTAGGGATGTACAACTGAGTATGTATAGGTCACTTCACAAACCGATTTAGGGTGGCGAATCAAAAACTCTTCCTGTGGTTAAGCGTCGTTTACACGTTTGCCCCGAAACACACTACGTAATCACCGCGAGTTCAGAGGATCCTAAAAGAGTCTACACATTTTCGTTCTTTTCTGCTGGATTCTTTGAGAGTGACCAGCAATTCTGATCTGTTCATCCTCTGAGGACTGTTCTGCTATTTCCTCCATCAACCGTACATACAGGTATAGACTAATGGTTTTCACCTGAGATTTCGTTCTGTGAAGCCAATCTGTGCTGAAAAGCCTAGAAGCACTGCACTGTGCGCCTCACGAAACTCCAGGAAGTGTCGAACTCACGACTTCCCGGCTATTAGGTTAACACCTAACCGTTCGGCTAACCAGCATATTGATTAACTAGCACTTGGAATGCATACAGTACCACTCCTCCTTGAATCATAAAAACGGAAAAGACGGATTTTGTGATCCTGTCTTGACCAAAGATCTGGATGGACCTCATTAAGAGCCAGGTTCGATTAAATTTGGAAGTGGGCGCTAAACAGTCCGAAAACATCGGGTTTCCTGATGAATCCAGGCCTCAACCCTGGTCCTCACTTGACTGATAAAGCAGGACACGTTAACATTGAATTCGTCATTGAAGATTTCGAACGATAAACGTTCCTACTATATGAATGACGACAAAAACATGCTAAGCAGTGCCGGAAAGTTAGTGCCGCGAAAGCTATACTGAATTTGCCAGAGATTGCAGTGACAACACATCAGAAGTGGTGCGTCTGTTCACGACAAAGTCAGTTTGAAGATCATACCAAAACTAGGATGGTAACAATGAAGGTGACTAAAGCCGAGAGTTTAATCAACCTCATAGTTTTGCTACCCCAGAGGGGCGCGTAAAGTCTTAGGATAATCTTCCGCAAGCAAATCTAGTTCAAAAACAGTCCGATTAGACGGTGCCTGTTTGGAATAATTAATGTTCTAAGCAGGCAGATAACTCATACGGTCCGTTGCCCTTGGGGGGATGAAGGCAGGCTTATCTTATATCTTATATCATGACCAGCGTCCCATACAAACTAAGGATAGCATATTTACGGGCATCATACCCTACACATGGGATTGCTGTGAACTCCTCGACAGCCCGAGACCGGTTTCGCGCTTCCCCGAGTTTACCTCAACCTTGTGTTCTACTTGAACTCAAATTTCATGAAATTAGCGAAGTACACTCATTCGCATACCAATTTGGTCTTCACGAGAGACCCGGCTGAATTTTTTCGTTTATGATGTCCTTTTGCGATGCATCTACCTTGGTTTTGTCTAATACTATCCTGTTTTCTTTGTACAATGATTGTGTCTGATTTCAGTACCTACCTTGTTTGAAGCCTGTGATCCAGTCGTTTGTGTCTCTTGGTCCTCGAACGGTCCAGTTTGAATTTGTACATCTCGGACAACTTTGACCGTTTTAAACTGTTCCGATTGTGTGCCGCGTGAAGTTTTTCCCACGTCAGGAGATACAACAGTCTTGGAGCTAACACAGTCCCCAGATGTCTTAACCAAAGGTGGCTTATCAGTTGTGGGGGAATGTAGGTGTGTGTATGCACTTGTCCGGCTGGTGTCGTCAAGGCTGATTTCCTTCTGAACACGGCTGAAAATAGTCCGAAAGTTTGGAAAACGTGCATCGTTGACCAGTTCGTTAATTTCCATCATTTCCGGTTGAGTGTTTGACCACCTAGGTGTGTTGGAGGTTGGGGGTGGCAGCGTCGAGTCCGTGGATAAATTACGTCCCTTGAGTCCACCAGTGGAAGTGCTAGAGATAGTCGATGGACTAATTTGGCTCTGTTCCATCAGGTTAAATTGAGGTGTTCTCTTTGCCTTGAGCTGTTCTGCGGAGTAAGTTACTCCCAAGCTTCCGAGACACACCAGGTGATTTTGTGGTGTAGCACATTTTACATTCACTGCGGTTGCTCCGGAGTAATCTAAATTAGATCGACGTGTGCTTACTTTGTCATGTGTTGTAGCAGTAGAACACGTTCTTGACTCTCTGCGAATGTCGCGCCCAGGTGATGTTTTGGAAATTGACTGGTTTTTATCACAATAAGGAGGAGGTGGCTGGAAAACATAACCTTCAAAGTGAGTTCCTATTGTGGGCATATCATCTTCGCTGCAGTTGCTTGGTGCAGCTCTGCACAATACGGCTTTAACTGGAACCGGGTCTGTGTCGGAGATCTCTTCCCTGTCATCTGCTGGACTAGCACGTCCACTTGAGTTTGAGCGCCAGTTAGTGGTCATTCGATGGGCTCGACCCCTACGAAGATCCAGCTTTAATTCGGTCACATAGCGACGTTGCTGGTCGGTTCTATCGGGCGTACTAGTCACCAAGGAACTTGATCTCCGCTGTGGCACATTATCCACATAAACCACTGGTTTCGCATGATAGTCACCAAGGAACTTGATCTCCGCTGTGACACATTATCCACATAAACCACTGGTTTTGCATGGACTCGAGGAGTGGAACCTCCTAGGGCTTTGATGTTCAAAAATGTTGGTTCGAATTGTGATACATGTCGATTCTGGTTGTCTGAGTCGAGGTTGGTGGTTATGACTAGTCCGAAAGAGTTCGAATTGGATGCAGTGAATGACGTATCCACATTCCGTTCGGTTTTGGATGGAGCGATATTTGCCTGAGATGCAAGATAATCACCCGACGAAGAAACGGAATTAAATAAACCATGAGGGCTCACATTGCTCGCGTTTGTTCTAACCGAAGAGGCTTGTGCATTTTGAACAAGGAATGTATGAGTTAATTTGGCTCCGGTCGGTGCATTGTTTTTAGAAAAATTATGTATCTTAGAGTTTGGAAAGGCTGCATCACCATCTAAATGCACTACGTTTGCTGGCTGCAGGCTATAGATGTTTGACCCCTGAAAGCACCGCTGGTTACCTAATGTTTGTTTCCCTAAAGATAACCCATCGTCCTGGTCGGTAAAAGATGTGTTTTTCTGGTTACCTGTTTGCCGATTATCCTTGTTCCGGGAGTGTTGACGTTCGCATGTCTTAGAACTGAAAACAGTTACAGGAGCAGGAAGAGGTGGTGGAACAAACTCCGCTTCGTAATGCTTTAGATGTTGCACAGTCCCACAGCATTGTAAGTTTGTCCCGGCATTGCAGTCAGTTCTCTGAAAGCATTCATGGTTCATTATGTTTGCCGAAAAGACAGGTAGACATTTCGGTAAACTCGCCAAATTACATAAGCTTTGTTAGGACAATGTAACCGCTGCCTGTTAAAATAGCATCGTGCAAATCTGTGAGCCAAGGTCACAGTGAAGGCGCGATCGATTTGTCATGCTACAAAAATCAATAATTCAACTGTTGACGTAAGCGATATCATTTTATACGTGATAGGAGAGCAAAAAGATGTACACATCTTGCTTGTTGATGAGAAGGTAACGGTAGGGGACGCCACAAGCCGGGGCAATGGCACATAAATGGAAATCAATTGAAATAACGGACTTTCAACTTTGTCAATCGGCTTTCGTAACAGTCTTGTAAAATGAGGTTAGCCAGGTGACGCGTTCCGCAAATGGAGGCATTTGTGCCCGTCAGCCTATGCACCCGAGTGTTTGGAAAAATTGTGCTTACCGCTGGATCATTATGGTCGGGCAGACAGGTATAGAGGTCTCTTTTACCTGAGCTGTATACGAGAAACTGGTACGATGAAGCTTCTTCTAAATGGAATATAGGGCAATAAGATGTCAGATGTCCGTACTGATGTTGCTTTCATAATAGGAATTTATAACATAAAGTAAAATAACTAGACTAGATCTCTAACTGATGAGCTCTAAACAGAGCGGAACCGACACTAGATTGTCGGGTGACTTTGATCCATCTTACCGTACTGCCTACATATATTGTTCCTTCAAACTTTCCCTCCCATTTTAAAATAAAACAGAACACGGATGCCATGGAAGAAAGCGTCCAAAACATACGGTGAATATAAGATGCCGGAACAGATGATTTCATTTCCGAAACTCAAACAAAATTGATCCAGTGCATGGTATTTCCACAAATAATTAATCATCCGTAAGCGCTGTGCTCGGAAAATCAGGCAGGGTTGGGTGTGATTTGACACGTTTGTCTTCATTGTTAATTATTAGTTCCTAATTACGTTTGGGTTCAAGTAGAACATAAAGTTGACGGGAACTCGGCGACTGCGCCTACCTGATGAGCTCCAAGAAGGGCGAAACCGGTCGTGGGCTGTCGAAGAATGTTCAACCATGTTACCTGTTGGTGTGCGGTCATCAGAAGGAGGAGTAGTCATCATCTCCAACTAAATTGTCGCAGCACTCACAAGCCCACGAAGACCAAGAAAAATTTACCAGTTGCACCCAAGGTGAATAATCAACTGAAGCACCCTGAAGTGGAAGATTAAGGAACAAGAACTGATCGGAACTAATTTTAAACTCCTCCAACCCATCAATTCAAAATTTCGGCAACCAGAGTAGCCGACAAGAGCCATTAATTGACACTCATCACTGACCTAGTGTGATAATCTGAAGAGGACTTCCTGAATGGTGCCCCGTCTGCCTTATAACCTGGCCAACTTGGTGAACTGTTCACTTGGCCTGATGAGGCTTTCGTGTCAAAAGCGAAACGTTGCCTAAATAAAAACTACCGATTGTTGACCAAGCCCTTCTGAAACACTGTAAACATATTCTAACAGACTGCCAGGTTGGTCATTTATTGTGACCAGTCAACTGGACAATGACAAGTCAGTGTAAACACTGTGGGAAGTCCCATCCATGTAGAAATAACCATTTCGACTTGTTTGTTGTCAGCATTTGCCGTCCGTTGGGTGCTGCACTGAGAATGGGCCTGTCTCCGGTCGTTGCTTTTTCTGATATATTACATTGCAACGTACGGCCGCGAAGCATCGGTGTTGAACACTAATGTCATGCTGTCGATGATTATGACGACGTCCATTCGTCCGACAGCTGTCGATATTCGCCAGCTGGCAAGTTTGTCATGAAGCAGAGCAGTACCGACCCATTCTCTGTTCCATTTCTAAGCTCATCCACGGAGACATTTGTCGGTGTGTGACGATGTTCGTCCACTACTTTTGAGCAGGGTCGTGTACGTGGCTGTAGTCCCATGAAAAAGTGACTAGTGGTTTGTCGAATACTAGTATGAATCAGGTATGATTTTCGTTCTGACCAGGTCTCCTATTGTTGAGAATTTTTAGAGCAATTTGAGTCTTACTGACTGTTTGCCAGTTTGCAATTGGAGGAAATATTGGCAGGTCAAATTATAATGATGGCTGTTGATTTGTCCTCGGAGCTGGCCAATTCGGTTGCAAACGTTTCACCACGAGTCGAGGTGACATCAGCATGGCGTCATCATCAGTTTTAAGAAACCGTGTACTTGTCGTACAGTGGTTGTAGCTGCCACAGTTTCGTTCACCGATGATTTGGGGAGGTGAGATAGGTAGTTGCGCATTGGAGGCGCACGAGCGCCATTGAGGGCGCGATTGGGCCATGTCTGAAAATGTCTCTAACCACTGATGTGGCCCGTCTCGGGGTCCCCATCCAGGAAGACGGCAGTAACCAGCGCAGTGTCATCAGCAGAAGAAATGCGTGGTTTTTGCACGTGTGCGGATTGATATAGGGTCTACTCACCCAGTCGACCTTGATAGCTCATCGATCGTCTAAATGAGCATTTCTATTGGCCTGTTGCTTGATCTGCCTTCTTATTGGCGGGTTTTCAGGTAGTCTTGAAACCTGACCTCTCCGGTTCCTCGGCTTCCACGGTGGGTCCATTTGGCTAGTAGCGGCGCACAGACAGGGTCGAATTCGACATGGAGGTTCAGTGAATTTTTCACGGAGTTCCATGCTTCGAGGAATTCCGTTCCATGTATTGTACTTCCGCAATCTACGACCTTTACGTTTACTTCAAACTTGTGCCTTTTCTGATCTTTTGAATAGAGTTTGAATGCAAGTTTTTTTGTGGTTCACAGCGTAGTTGCTGTGCAGGCTTATTATTTGTTTGGTGTGGACTTTTTCCGATATAAAAGCGTTTGAAGAATTACGTCCATGTTTCTGCTCACCAATATATCCAAAAATGGTATCCGTTTGTTCCTCTCAATTCCGGTTGTAAACTTGGTTCCCTCGAATATCGTATTGAGCAGTTCCTGTGTGCATGTTCGGCCACATCCTTTATCATGGCAACAAGGGTATCGTCTATGTAATGTGTCCGGAGCTTCGGTTTGATGACTGGTGGAACAGTACGTTCCAGTTTCAGGATGAATCCAGGAGTTGGCGATCCCATATGAACTCCTTTCAACTGTCTCTCCTCCGAAGTTGAAGTATACATCCATAGGCAAGTCCAAAAGCTGCTTTCACTTGTGTTCGGATTCTTCTGAAGTAGTTCAATCATGGTCTGCCTGGCAAGGTTGTGATCAATTGATGTGGATAGAGCGGTAACTTCAAATGGGAGCGTAATTTTTCGCCTTCTGTCCTGACTCCGCAACATTCAAGCACAGAATTCTAACTATTTCAACTCGACTGGCAATTAAAAGTTCGCAACCCGATTGCTCACCTCTGCGAACTGACTGCGTTTATCGGCTACATGAACTGGTCCGTGGGAGGGTTACTTAGAGAGTAACGACCTGCAACTACTATCTACGTTCAGATGTAGCACCCTTTCGGTGCCTAACTGCCATGCCACCCGAAGATTGCATGAGGGCTGGGATACTACCAGGTTGCCCAAGCCTAGACAGGGGAAGTTGAGAGGCAGAGGTAGGGTTCGAACCACGGACCTTCCGATCAGTAAATGCGCGCTCTAACCACTTGGACCATTTCGCCCCTAACTACTATCTACACTGACCACGCAGCTCAAGAGTGTTTCATGTTACTGAGCTGGACAAATCGACTACGACAGTATGCCATAAAAGTTACCCACAGACCGACTGACACGCTGCGAAAGGCACTATCAAAACCAAAGGGGATACGCAATGCGATGGAGAAAACAAGTGTAATCTACAAAATTCAATGCAACGATTGTGAAAAACATTACGTGGGACAAACAGGGAGGAAACTCTCAACCAAAGTCAATGAACACAAGCTCGCTACTAGGAGACACGACCAGCTCTCGCTCATCTCGGCACACGAAGATGGAGAAGGACACAAATTCGACTAAAATAACGTCAGCATACTGGGCCAGGCAAAAACAAAGGAAGAACGCGAGTCCATGGAGGCATGGTACTCCACTGATGGAGCAATAAACAGACGCATCGAGATCGATCCTGCCTACCAACCTCTGAGGACAAAGGACATCCAGAACCACAAAACCCGGAGCCGGACGAGGATTCAAAAAAATCAATAGGACTGCGAACTACTAAAAATAAGAGTTACACCAGCAACCAATCAAAACTACCGAGAAGCTGACCACGATGCAACACAGATCACAACCAGAATCCAAGTACGATTTTCGTCATTGGCCAATCAGGTTACAGCGCAAAAGCTGCTCTTTGCATACTATATAAACGCAAGCACAAAGAGAAAGAATACCCACCCAACAGCGCACTGAAGATGTCTCCTCGAATGGTGACGAAACGTTTGCAAATCAATTGCCAAGCTCGGCGAACAGATCAACAGCTGCCTGATCAAATACCAATTACTGAGCTTTTTTGGGTTTGCTCTGCATCATCAATGCATCATTAGATCATAACCCCGGAAGGAGTCCTGCTTTGTTATTCCCATGTATTTCAGCCGTGATGTACTTGTGCACATTTAGTGGAAAATTCTGAACACACTATCCGCATTCAGTTCAGGACACAAAGTCATGGTATCGTCTCACGTACCCCACATAATGTGGCAACGCTCGGCTGTTCTATCCCGAGGAGAGACAAGAACTGAGTTGCTGCCAGGGTTCAGTTAGGAGAACCTAACTAAAGACGATTTTGGATGTCAGGAGCCCCTTAAATCTTGACGATTGATTTCTTGTAGATTACATGTGACTTCTTCAGAAAAACGGATCGTTTCTGGTCCAGAAGCGATCAATCAGAAGTAGGAACTCCGGTTGATTATAGTTTTAAAGTGATCATTTTCGTTTCTGCTTGGATTGACGGTCATGAAAAACAACTGGATCCTATAATCGACAAGTAGGTACGCATCTTTGCACATCACGTGACCTGAAAGATCTGACTGTTGTTGAACAAATTTAAACAAAGTTGTGCATCTTCAGGTGTATTCCACTTCTAATCAAGGAACGAATTTCTGAGTTTCTCTCTTTTTTTTATGGGTGCAAGGTGTAACACAAAAGGAGAAGCAAACCGACTGTCTGTTCAAATGAACAAACGCATATGTGGCAGCTTTTTTGGCCGTCATTTTGCTACACCGTCATGTAGACACGCCTTCTCCAAATTGATCACACAGTAGTGCAAGGGACTCGGAAGTAACAAGACATTCGTCGCTCCATGGTAAGAATACTGCCCTAAAACAACCAAATTCCCCTGATTTCTCCAAAGTCGCACGGAGATGGAAGTCTTGCAGCTGTGTTAATAAGGCAACCGTAGAAACTGATGGGCTGAGCTAGGTAACGACAGTCAAACATATTAACTGTGACCGAGACTGACCGGAACGCACGGGACAGGACAAGATAGGCAGAAGGGGTCGACTTTTATGTCTAACAACTAAGGATGTCTAGACGTGAGTTATCCTGATGTTCTCAAGCTGGCACTCGATTACTTGAAAACAAGCAGCGTCTTTGAGTTGTACAAGGGCAAGACGACTCTTGGGCGAGTTTTTCTGACCCAAGTATGACCAACATAGAGCGATTTTTCGAGTTTTCAAGCAGAGGAAGGAGATCTGGTAGTTTGTAGGCTCTGAATAACTAACGGTTAGTGCTTGAATCATCCCCTAGTCTCGTAGTTACTGGTTACGGTGAGAGCATTTGCGTTGTCCAGCTGGTCCAGGACGATCTGCGAAATTATACAGCGACCTATGGTGAAGATAATCGGTTGTACTTTGTAATAAAAATGTAGTCTTTCTGCTGCGCTTGTGTATACGCACTTTCAAACGTTTTAATTCAGGAAAGTTTATCAGTCCAAGCAACCAAGACAGTGGCGGAAATTCCGTCTGTCTCGACAATTCTGTTTCAGAGCCTCTGACAGAGCAGATGACATAAGAACTGATTAACGAACAACCGAGAAGATCCAGAATGTATTACATAGCCTCACACATTCAGGTTTGCTTTGAACTTAGGAGCGAGTAAACAGATCGGCTGACATGTTATTTGTTCAGTGCAATTTGACCTTGCCTCACTGTGGCCTCATAACTCCGAAGCTCTGGTCACTACTGCCAGTTGTTCTGTTCTACTACCCGCGGCTCTTGGAAATCCACCCAACGTCCACATGTGCGACTCACCATATTGTAGGCATCTATATTTGTGGATTCACCACGGATACAAGTTACCCCTTATTCGACTGCTGTTTGAAAGGCCACATTGTTTGTCAAGCAGGATGTTGCAGGCGGGGTAACAACAAGAGTGAGGGTTTTAAACTAGGGTTTTTTATGCTTAAAATTTCAGAATTTGTTGGCAACTGCCGTTAACAGCTTACCGGACCACAAATTGGATTCAGCACCTTGGTCATTGGTTAGTTGAAAAATGTAGGCGTTAACGCAGCCAAAATGTGATTTCTAACGATTTTTTTAAAAATTACTCCTACACACGCTCACCTAGTTAAGTTGGAAACGCGGGCGTTAACAAAGTGGAGATTTTTAATTTGCTCCCAGTAAAATAAAGTGACAGACACAATAAAAAAACGTTCATGTGCAACACCCTTCTGGTGCCTAACTGCCAAGCTGCCCGAAGGAAGCATGAGGGCTGAGATACTGCCAGGTTGCCCAAACCTAGACATGGGAACTCAAGAGGCAGAGGTCGGGTTCGAAACACGGACATTGCGATCAGTAAATTCGCGCTCTAACCACTTGAGCCACCTCGCCCCGGCAGACAGAATACTCGGAGCATTATTCGCGACTCCAGGAAGCAGGCATAGATACACCATGTTCCACATTATCTGACACTTCCACGTTGGAAAAATTGTGACAGTTGTCGGTAGAATGAAGTTTTGGAGAGATTTCGCCCTATGCTGAAAAGCCGAGAAGCACTGTACAAATGCTTCATCCTTTTTTGGAATCATCAGCCGTGCGCATTCCACCAAACTCCAGGGAGTTTCGAGCCCGCGACCTCCCGGTTCATGCAACTGCTCAACCGCGAGTTGCTGATCGGTAGTGATTGACTCGCATTTACAATTCGGCACCACTCATCCTTGGATCAGGGCATTCACGTTGGGCGCTGACTGGCTCCTCGAGTGACAACTTGCCAGATGGAAGTTTCACTGGTCGTGCGAATTTTTCCTTCCTTTCTTGCATCACTAAATTCTATCGTACTATGAACGAGAGATTCAACCGATATTCATTTGAGTCTCTCGACCACACCAGCTTGACTGAAGCTATGTACAATTCGGTGTTTCAGTAACGAGGGTGCCAACTCGGGAACTGTGCCCAAGATTGGTCACAAGGCTTAAAGAAACTTTTAGGTTTCGGGTCACTAAGAGAAGACTACCTTTACGGTCTCACCTATCCAGAGCAAATAATTGTAACCGACCCTGCCGACGGTTGTTAGGGGGTGATTGTGTTGTGTCTCCTACTTTGCACACTTCAAGCAATAAAATGCACATCTGTGCATCATAAACGTATCAACTTCGCTTTCAAGTTAATGAGCGTATGACAATTCCGTTTGAGTTGAGTCACGCAAGTGGATTGCGGTAAGGTAGATGACGGAAATAACAAACAACACATAATAAAGAGGCACTTCAAACAGGTAGTGTTCAGAGTCTGATGATGACGACTGGTCATATACAAATCAGAATACTACACGGCTTTTGGATAGGTGAGAACACCACTCGGTAAAGCAAGATATTCCAAGATTTCAAGTACACGTCCGCATCAATCGTCACGCATCGAAACTGAATTCAAACTATTATGAAGCCGTTTTTCTGTATTACGAAGATGTCATCCACGATTGCCGTTCTGTACAACGTATTATTAAGAATCGAAGCCAAGGAGAAGTTGATGACATTGTGAGAAAACTTCGTGATGCTCAGTTGGGTTTTCCTCATCTCAGTGAAGCTAACTACGCTGAAAGGCCTAGATGCGCTGTACAGCTGCCTCGTTCTTATCGGAGGTCAGCAGTGCATACCTCACAAAAATATACGGAGTTTCGAACTGGCGATCTCCCAGCTGCCAGTTGGAACACTCGTGCAGTGCGACGAGCCCTCACTTAGGTAGGATAATGGCCCCACTCTTTCAAATAACGGGGGACACATGGTCACGTACCAACTGATTCCCCGAGTGACGACAGATAAACACGTGGGTGATGTGAGACAGACTCATCATCAGTCTTCTTAACCATAGTTGCCATCTGCAACACTGTTTCGACCATTGTTGCCCACGCAAACGGTTGCAGAGGAGCAGTGTAAATAAAAGACAACAAGCTTGGGACTCATCCTTCCATCTTGCGATCCGTCCATAATTGGGTTTCTTCGCTCAAAAACAAGCAGACTATTTTTTTTTACCTAACCCGAGTTTAGTTCCTCTTTTCTAGCTTATTACTGGAAAGATCCTATTGGTATTCGGAATGCGTCTTCCATTTGTTTCAAGAGCGTCAACATCCAGCCACTTTTACACATGTTGATTGATGTCCCGTATGATAAAGCTCGTACGAGTGTTTTGACCCCCTGACAACCACTGCATACGCTTCGCCTCCAGTCGATTGACCTTCTAGGCCACAGTCAGCTAACCATGGTTTCAGTTTGCCTCACTTTTGTTCTCAGAGGTCACTCGATGTTTAAACCAATCGGTTGTTGTTGGATAGTTCGTAGATTTTTTTAAAAAAAAATGAATGGAGAGATGTTCTCCTTGCTGGTAGCTACGAGCAACTGGCCGGATCAACCTCCTTGATACCCACTCGGGCCCCTATTTTAAGGGTTTATGCACCGGGGCACGTGACCCTCAAAGATAGCATCCTAGTCATACTTAGGAGAATTCTCAGCACGCCTAAATTATTTAAATATACCCATTTGACAGCTAAGCAGAAACGACCGTGTAGAGTGATGCAATTCGTAACCATCAACATGATACATCTGTTCTGGGGAGAGGTGATAAGGTTGTGAACGGAATGCACGTACAAAAGAACCAAAAAACGGCAAACATGAAGGGATGATTCGAAAGTAGAGAGAAAAGAGCAAAATAACAGCGGGAAAATAGCGCGTTGGGCGATGGAGCATGGTAAGGGCGTTCGAAATCCTCACGGCGCATCGAGCAGTGAGTTTGGTTCAACTGAGGAGGCGCCTGGGTGATGCTTAGTTCCAGAGCTGCGTCGGCCAAGAAAGCGCCGCAGTTTCGAACGGTCGTGAGAGCTTGCTCGAATCTGGGCCGGTTCTAACAAAATAGAGATGGAAAACGTAAGCTGGATGCGACTGAAAATGCGAGCGATACACAGGATAAGAGTAAACGAACTTTCGAACAGTACAGTGGTCTCACGTGCGGCAGCAAAACAACAAACGAATTCGTCTAACAACAGATTAAGATGAAACGCAGGGATGGATAGAGGCCCAATCCCAGACGCCGGTATTTCATTGAGTTCCACTTTCCTCTGTGGATACTCTCGGGCGTTTACTTCCTCGGGATATTCCAAGTTGCCTGCAAGCAACGTTCCCGTCCGTCAATTTTGTGCTTGTTTGTTCAATTGGCTTCGGCCCCACCATGGTATGGCAGTTGGGCTCTAGTGTGTAACATCTTTTCAGTGCCTAGCTGACATGCCCCTCAAAGGTGCACTACTTTAATTGATGATGGTGGTGTCCCGGAGACAAACGAACCTAAGACTTCGGCTGCTAACCAATTAGTTCTATCTGGGAACATAAACATGCAGAAGGCCTCGCCAAAGCTTCTCCGATATACCGAGTTACGCATCTGGTCAACAAATGACAGTAAGGGATGTGCTGTTGTATGGGTGCGAGACATGGCCTCTACGGACAGATGATGTGAGGCGTCTCCAGGTTTTCGACCACCGTTGCCTCAGAAGCGTGGCTGGTGTTGGATGGCATCAGCGTGTTAGTAATGAGGTGATTAGAAAACGGGTATCTGCCTGTGCTACAGGTACATCAAGTGGGGAAATCATCCAGCACCACCGACTACGATGGCTCGGTCATGTGCTACGCATGCCGAAACACCGTCTACCGAGGCGAGTGTTGTTCTTCGTGCCTCCTTCAGACTGGCGCAAACCGCGAGGTGGACAGCGCATGACTTGGCAGAAAGGCGTGAAAGAGATCACGAAGAGTTTGGGTGTTGTTGGTGCTGTACGCCTTCCAGGATGGGGTCCCCGTGACCCCGCCTGCGCTTGGCTGGAGACGTTGCAAGAAATGGCGGCTAATCGATGTCAGTGGCGTTCATGCTGTCAGTTTCTTTCCAGATTGTCTGATTGAGCGGTTGGAGGTGTAGGCACCTCAGAATGCTTGACATAGGCCAGCACTAGGTCCCCTCCCTCATCCACTCTTTTTCTCTTCTTTTCATTCTAGGGCTTTTAATATATAATTATATATATATATATATGAAATTAGACGAACTTTATGGTTGTACGGCAGTGAAGCATCAGTGTCAACACTGATGTTGCTGTCTTTGATGGTTATGATGATGATGAAGCGTGGCATTTCGAACAAATCAGATAAGCTCCATGTGATGGAACACCACATGAACTCTGCGAAGCTGTGACGGGCTCGGACAAAAGTCGAGAGTTGATTTGCTGCGTTCGGACAAAAGTCGAATTCACACAAAGTTTGTTAATCCTAAGACACACTTGTTCTTTAGGACCATTTCCAGTGTCATTCGGATGATGCGACGCGCGGAGTGAGCCAATGAAAACAGCCGAGAGAGTAACTAGCACATGGTTGCCATGCCGCTCAAATGCAAAGAATGGTTAATTCAGAATGCATGCTCAAAGACACCTCGCACTCAGGTTATCATCAGAAATCTCGAATAGACCAGTTATTTTCCACGTAGGTTGTCATTGAATCCAATGCAAAGACTCAGAAAACCTAAGATACACCGGGTCCTTCGTCCTTACGGGAACCCATAATCAGGTGAGGAACATAGAGGGATCAGCCCCGTGACCTTTTGTTCAAAAGTTTCAGACTGTTTAGAACTAGGCAATGTCCCGAACCCTTTTGTTCCTCTGTTTATAGGCCTGATTTTGTGAACACATTTGAAGTTTTCAGTTGATTTCCTTCTCTAAGTTAAGCTAATGTAAGCTGATGAAAAGCCGAGCACTGTACACCTGTTTCGTTCAGCAGTGCGTATCTCAGGATACTCAGAGAGTTTCGAATCTACGATCTTCCGGCTAGTGGTTCGGCTTCGAGCGGCTGATCAGCTGTGTGCTTAGCTCTCAGTTAGACAGGATATAGAAGCGCTCATCCTTCAGTCACGGAAACCACATCACATGGTCACTTGTTGACTGGCTACTTCTCATAAGGAAACAGTTAGACTTGGTATTTACTGTGAGCAGCCCCCACAACTAGGACAGACTGACTTGGGTTTGCCAAACACACATCTTGACGTAATCAAAGTAATCAATGAGTACACGTCAAAGAGTCACATGTGTTCACATCGAACTTACCTTGACTGGTCAGTTTTTCTGCTGAATTCTGAAGACAAGAAAAATATTGCATGAGGTCAGGTGAAGATTATCAATCCACAAGGAATGGTGTTTCGGTCCCGATATAAACAGAGGGATGAAGGATCAAGAAACGTGTTGATTGAATATATCTGGGAGTTGTCTTCGTGGCACAACGTGGGTTTGACAATCAGTTTAGAGCTTATGCAACAGATTCAGCCAAATAGATGCGCGATTCTTCGCACTTCAGTTAGACTCCCCATTGTGTGGAGAATTCGATGAGAATAAACAGACTGATGGCCATTTTAGACCTAACTGTCAACAACTATGGCGTGACGTTTTCATAAATTCATCCTAGTCCCCCCCCCCCCAATTATGCCCGCCTCTCTATGAGATTACCCGGTTCACTTGAGGCCATAATAGACGTTAACTGGGATGTTCGAACGATGATCATATTCCATGAGAAACGCACAAATGGACCATTTCGTTCCGCTGAGGAGTTCCAGGACATACAGTCGTTCAACTGTAACACCCTTGACGTAGCTAGCTGGCGGAAGAACCATGAGTACTGCTGAGAAATACTGTCAGGTTGCCAAAACCCACATAGGAGTAGTCAAAATGCTGAGAATGGGTTCGAATCATGGACTTCTGGCCAGTAATTTCGCGCCTTAACCAATGAGTCATCGCGACATTCGACGATTCGCAATGATGTAACACCAATAATAGGTAGTAATAATGACAGGAAACAATCAAGTTCAGGGTGTGCTATCAGCATTGTGCTGGGCGTAAACAAAAGAGAGACTTTCGAACGAGAAAGTCGGAGCATCGAGTTTCATGAACGCCATATTCGTGTTGTAGTATTTTGCTCACCATGAAGAGGTGGGTAAACAAAATTAGGTAGGTAGTGGCGTCAATACGATAAACATCATCAATAAAGTCCCCGCCGTGTTTGCCTGTGGACCAAGTGAGAGATACGATATACTAACAGGATTATGCATCTATACACAAGCTATCTGCCTTAGGAGATTATGGCTTGTGTTTCGGAGAAAACGTGCATTGGGTTGGTCAGTTCACAGCTCGGATCTTGGACTTGTTATAAAGCTTATGGGGAATAATGCCAGGGCGGGTATTTGCTATCGACCGTGTGGAGGACCTCATGGCGGTGCTCGTATCGCGAAAAGTTTATATGATTGGTAATCCGACTAAATGTTATGCTTGGGCTATAAAGTATTCAGGGTGCTCCCCCAAAGACAGTGCGCCCTTGGGACAGGTAAAATCGGAATGCACGAACTCTGAGTCATGCAATTATGGCATGTCCCCCCACCCCCAAATCCTGAGTCCTGAGTGAAACAGCAGTTGGGAGTTCATGGAAGGTTAGGTGGAATGCCATTCTCAACTGAATGTTTCAGCTGGTACCAATTGGTATTTAGGTGGGAAATAAGAGTGATGAAAACTCAGGGAATGATCCTACCTGATGAGTACAAAGAAAGATGGAACCGGTGGTGGGCTGTTCAGATTTCTCATCAAAAGACTTTCAGTGTTTGACCATCGATGTCTTCGGAGCATTGCCCGAATCTGGTGGGAACACCGGATTAGCAACGTTGAAGTACGTCGAATGGTATTCGGCAGAAATAACTCACCCTCGATAGATGAATTGATCATACCGCGTAGGTTGCGCTGGCTTGGCCACGTGCTCCGTATGCCAGTTGACCGACTTCTTCGAAGGGTTCTTTTCGCACAACCGCGCGAAGGGTGAAAAGGAGTCAGAGGTGGTCAAACAATGACTTGACAGCGAAGTATAAAAGCCATTACCAGCAAACTCAGCTGCGCTGGTCACTGCCGTCTTCCTGGATGGGGACCCCGAGACCGGCCACATCAATGGTTAGAGACATTGTCAGACACGGCCAGTCGCGCCCTCAATGGCGCTCTTGCATCCAAGCTAGTGCCTTCAGTGCATACCTACCTTCTCAACTCCCCCACGCAACAGTTAACTGACAGTGCTGTATTCACGCACCAATCTATCAGCTCCCGCCTCCAATACACAGCTACCTACCCATCCCTCCCCAAATCATCGGTGAACGAAACTGTGGCAGCTACAACCACTGTACGACAAGTAGACGGTTCTTACAGCTGACAATGATGATGATGAATGAATTTGATATCTTAAAACCGTTCCCCCTGAAACCTGAAGCGTCCCGTGTCCAGCACACTCAGTTAAAGAATATTATGAACGACACGTCCCAAATTAATCTGCCAATGAGTGTTTCTAGCAACTGGAGTACAATTTGGTGTTCGGTTGTAAATGATAAGTGACGGGGATTGGAGGAATACCTGATGGCCGAACGGGTAGTGGGCTGTCCAAGTATTATTTACTCCAACCTTGTGCATGGTTTCCTGTCAAGTAATTGGGAGCTGTTCGATTAACTGACCGGAAATGAAACTGGCAACTTCCACCGGGGAAGATGGAAAACAGATAAATAGTCTAGCGTCTGCGATGTCAGTTTTGGTTAGATGAACCTCACGGTCCCTCTAAAGAAGACGATATATTTAGGGGTCGGCTTCTGTTTCCACAACAAACTGCTGTTGTTTTTCGACCCCACGCTTCCCACGCACATTATACCGGCGTCACATACGAATCCGTTAAAAGACCTCCAGGATCATGTTTATTGAAATCGGGACGAGGTAGCTCAAGTGGTTAGAGCGCGAATTTACTGACCGAAAGGTCCGCTGTTCGAACTCGACCTCTGCCTCTCGACTTCCCCTGTCTAGGCTTGAGCAAACTGGCAGTATCCCAGCCCTCGTGCTTCCCTCGGGTGGCATGGCAGCTAGGCACCGAAAGGGTGTTACAGCTGAACAGTTTTAGTTTTTAAATCGGTCTTTGTCAAATTCTGGAATTAGGCTGATAAGCTTGACATAAATACGTATGTCGACAACGTTGTTGTATTTTCAAGTTCGTGTCCCCAACCTTTTAGGAGACGATTAACCTGGCTGGTCCACACCAAGACAGAAGCATTGGGACTGAGTTGAGTTCTTAGTAGAATCCATCAAGAAGGCCGTGTCCCCAGGCCCCATGACAGGAGCAGAACTGGCTAGAGACCCAACTTCCCGCATCCGCATTCCCCCAACTATAGTGACAGTCCACTAGGAGTAACATAAGTGCATTAAACAAGTGGGATGTAGGAAAGAGATAGCCTAATCCAAATTTCCGACAGTGATGAGGTAAAAAAAACTACAGCTCATTCACTATGGCGCGTATATTACGATGAACTTTGACCTTCAGGCTCGTTGCCAACAATCTCTCAGCCAAAACCAGCACAAAATGAAAAAGATGGTCCCTCAGCTGTTTTTTTTGTTACAGTGGGGCTAGCCGCAGCGAAGTTTAAGTCAGCATCAACAACAGGAGTGAGACAATCATACCTCAAGCTTCAAATGCTCAAAATCTTCCGACCGAGAAACTTTCGGCCGGTGACTTTTGCTGCCACGAAACAATTTCAGAGAGAACAATCTGCGTTTGCCGGATGCTTTCAACGGAGTGCTGGAATCACCGACTTGGAAAAGACTGCTCTGGGAAGGATCGCTCGAAGTGCTCGCACCCAAAAGGGAAGAGGTGAGATTATTCAACGGAGGTCTAGCTGGGGACTGGGGGCTCTGTCGTGAGGTCACTGATTGTGAAGCGACGTGTTCCGATGATCGTATCCCTGCTTCATTGGACAGATTCGATGTCAGTCGGCTGCCTGAAAGAAAAGAAGGGGAACATGACAAGAGAGGGGGGAGTCAAAAAGCACTTGCTCAGTAAGCAGGATTACGCAAACGGTAACAAAGAAACACAGCACAGATTCGAATTCGGCAAGCAAAGTAAGAGGTACAGCAAATTTCCAACGACATCTGAGACTTTATGGGTCAAGAAAAGAGAGAAAGTGTTTGATCAATATACTAGGACCTGACCCAGTCCAGGCATCCACGTGATCGATCTGAAAAGTTCGTGTGGTGGTGTTATGCTATGGATCTATACTGCCGCTGTAAAATCATTTCATGTACATACATACGTCCATCATTAGGTCGACATTTAACTACGGATGTGCACGTTGACATCTTCGAGCCTTCGTTTTGTAAATGAAGTCAGTCTGTGTCAGAAAACCTGGACGCACTGTACACCTATTTCATCCTTGTTGGAAATTGTCGGCAGTGCCATCGAATATCTTCCAGGGTCATTCAAACTCGCACCTTCCCAGTTGAAGACCAAATCACCCGGCCAGCTGATCAGCGATGTGAGTGACCTGCACTTAGACAGGATTTAGCGCCACTCATATCTGCTTATTTTAGTAAGCTACGTCGATCTCGATTTGTTACCTGGGGATCTAAGGTTTTGTGGAATAGGTTCCCATCGTTCCTGTTTAATTTCAAATTTTACGCGAGATTCTTTCAGCAATTTTGTTATGTAGGCGCATTGCAGTCGATGATGACTAGAACTCGAGTACACTTTCCCAACAAGCCTTCCGAGGAGAAAGTTACCAGAAATCTCCGAGAAAACGCAACAGTATCGATTACAGCGGCTTGCACAGTAAGAGCAGGAAACACAGATAACTAACGTTGGCGGCTGAAACGGTTGAAGGTATCTTGGGTCTACAGGTCGTTCAATTTGGGCGGAACTGACTCATGGCACCAATGACAGTGATTCACTTTGAACACAAGTCGAAACGTAATAAAGTTTTCAGCCTAAACCCATTGCTAAAACACAGAGCAAAGCACCAGAATATAGCGAAAGCTGAAATTGGCCGATTTGTTTGAGGAAACGACCATCAAAACCTCCCACGTGGTGCATTAATTTGGAGCCCTGGTGTAAAAGACATTTCACAATTGGGTTGATGTACAGGGGTGAAATTAAGCAAGGACAGGACAAAAGATAGATATATTGTTTTGAATGGGCAATACACGCCACACCCAGATTCATACAAGGAGGGTTAACGGGTGAGATCAGATAACCAACAACAGACCTTTGATTTGGTCTCCGAAGGAGCGACTTCGACTCCTTTGAGTTGATGGCTGTTGCTCCAAGCCAACGCCGCTGCTTCCGTC